>VWZZ01000192.1:134645-289238 GCA_013399095.1 Psophia crepitans
ATTTTTTCAAGTTTGTTTTTTTTTTTTTTTTTTTTTTTTCCTGAAAAGCTGTAGCTTCTTCTTCCTTTAGATGAAGCCAGACCAAAGCTTGCTTTCTCAAATGACTCCTCAAACTTGCCAAGTTTTTTTCTTTGCCATCTTTGTGTGTTAACACATCTACCCCAGTGTGAGCCGGGATGCACTGATTTGGTTTCTCAGTCCTAGGCTGCTGATGCACAGAACCATAGAGATGGGGAGAAAAAACCCACTGAAGAGGGAACGGGTTCCTTTCTGATCACTGTTACAGTCCCCTGGCTTTTATTTACTACATTTAGTACCAAATAGGAATGAATTGAAAGGTAAAAAGGATTGAAAAAAAGTAGGTTCTGCTTAAACTATTTTTATTGTTGCTTTTGTTTCTTCTGCAGAGTGGGAAGCCCCCAGTTAAGGACATGTTCACAGATCTGAAAGATGGAAGGAAGCTTTTAGACCTTTTGGAAGGTCTGACGGGGAAACCTCTGGTAAGAGAAATGTCTATGAGTTCTATTCCCATTTATTAAAAACAATAAACAAACCAACAAATATAGAAAACACACAAAACCCAAACTGTACTATGTGATTTTCTTTTTTTTAGTTCTAACTTACTTAAAAACCAATTTTGCTTGTAGTGTGTACAGTTCCCTTGCTGGCATTGATGACTCTTCAGAAAGGTACATGAGGCATGGTCAAATGTGTGCCGTCACTTGGGATTAAATTCTTGATTTCACTATTTATAATAAATCTCAAATTTGTTTATTGACCCTATGAGGAACCTTCAGCCATTTAAAATTTCACCTTGCAAGCTTGGCTTGGTTTTTAAACAGATGCATTTCACTAGTACTTCTAATGATTTATGGTCTGATTTGAAGTGTACGAAGGCAATAGGAGGTTTTTTGGTTTCTAATTCTGTTCATTACCGTGTTCCAAGTTCCGCTCGATGCTCTTGCGGCATGATCATGTTCTGCCACAGGACTTAAATGGTGGTGATTAGAAGCAAATAGTGCAGCAGGTATTGTCAAGAGTCACAGTGTTTTTTTCCCCTTTGATATTAAAAGGAAGGGAAGGTCAGGAAGTTTAACTTCTTCCCAGTATGCAAAGATTTAGCAGGCTTTCAGTGCCAGAGGAACAAATTGCTGTTTGTTCCCTCTTGGGAGCCAAAAAAATTCAACTACTCTGGCAAATGTTCAAACCCCTCAGATTTTCCCCGGGAACTCCCACTTTGCTGTTATATTGCCAGTTTATAATTCTGCAAATGCTGGGAATAAAAATTCTGGGTTTACAGAAGATGAACTGCAACACGTTTTGAATCCAGGGCCTGTCCTTTGCCTTGAACTGAGGAACAGTGTTCTGACCAGTTTTTGTTTTGAAATTGTTGTGGATGAATGTGTTTGGGTTTTTGTTCTTTCTTAAAATAAATAAATAAATAAATAAAATAATGGAAACGTTAACACAAATTTCCTGTTGTTTGCTGTCTCATTTATTTTGTTTGATCTGTCAAGTTAATTCTGATGTGAACAGATTGTAACTTTTTGTTTTCAGCCTAAAGAAAGAGGTTCCACACGAGTACACGCCTTAAATAATGTCAACCGAGTACTGCAAGTCTTGCATCAGAACAACGTGAGCATGTTTTTCCAGAACTTTTTGATGGTCTTTAATTTATTCCTGTGTGTAAAGTAGTTAAAAATGCAGATGATAAAGACTTTTGGTACCTAAAATGAGAATTCAGTGAGATGGGTAAGCTGTTCTTAGTTTTCCTTATCTGATGTAGAATTTCAGTGCCTGGCAATTTTGTGAAATCTTAAAATGCCAACTTAATAATGGTATGGATTAAACTGTGTTTTGATGAGATGTGTTCAGCTCCCAAAACAAAGGTGACTTGAAGCTCTGCTATGCACAGCTTGTGAACCTGGCAGGGCATAAAACTAATTTCCAGTAATGATGCATAACTTGTGCAAAAATCTGTAAGGGTTTTTTTCTAACACAGGTTTTGTGTCTCTGTTTTTTTGTGTCTGCTCTCAAAATCCAGGAGGATCTTTCCATTGATATATGTCAGATTTGTGTCAAATCTGTAATGAGTGTTTCTAGTTTGGAGCTTTGGTAACTGATCAGAAGAACAACCAACCAACCTCCAAACCTTCTTGAAGAAAAATGAGAATAATAATTGTTTGTTTTATTTTGTTTTTACTGCCTGGTTGCCAGTAGTGCTGTAGTAAAGTGATTTTATTTTCCTCCTGAAGAACAATTCCTGATAAGCGTATGCTATATAGTTAAAATTTCTATTTGTGAATGTTGGGGCACTAAAATAACTCAATAAAATATTCTGGCAATAAAATACATCTAATGCTAAAAGGTACTGACTTATTTATGTAAACTGCTGATTGAAGAGTGATATGAACATGCTGTATAATACTGCAATTTCCCCTCCTTGTTGGTGGATCAGTGTCATATTTCTAGGAAGCAGGCAAACTTAGTGGTGAGTTGGTTGTTTTGTTTTGTTTTTTCTTTTTTCTTTGAGGTACTGTAAATATTGATTAACTTTTTTCTAAGGATAAGTCATGAGTCTTTCCAGCTTGAAATTGATTTATTTTATGAAGATAATAAATTAAATCATATTGAATTATAGTAATTAATTAGCTCTTCCTTAGGCTGGCAGGATCTGGGCTTCTAGAAGTAAACAGATGGTGTTAGTTAGCTGAAGGTTGTTATGGTCACGTACGTGATTTATACCTACTGCTTAACTTTGTTAGAGAGTGAGTGTGTGTGTGTGTTAAGATGAAGGGAAAAGGCATCCACTGAGAAGCAGTTGCGTTCTGTTGCCTGAGAGTTTGTGGTCTATACAATATTCATAACTTGTGAGATAACTTATAGAAGTACTTAAATATATATTGCAAGGATCAGAGAAGCTTAGGGTGTAGATGTTCAAGTGATTCTGTGAACCGCATCCATCTGCTGAGCAGAATGGTTCTAAGTAATGAATTTCAACTTTTTTTTTTATTTGTGGACCAAGTTTTTAAAAATAATAATAATAAAATCCACTGGAATTCATTCCATATAGTCAATACCAGTCTACTGTCAGTAGTACTGACTGCCTACTGTCAGCTTTCTTGTCTTGATTTTCTTTGCTTGAGTCTCAGTAGTCCACTCACCGTCCAAGTGGATTGCTGATTGCATTCTGCAAAGCATAGGTTTAATTCAAAATCCTTAAAATGCAAAAGTGGACATGTGAAGTATTTTCTTTTATGTATGATGTAGATAGCAAAAAGAATGCATTATTATTACTACTACTATTATTATTATGGGATTAAAGCACGTGAGGTGATTTTTGTTACTCATTCTTAGGAATGTTTTTCTTCTATTACAGGTGAAAAAAGTTCTTGCAATGTAATTGTTTTATTTTTGTGCACTTGACCTTTAGTCTTGCTTTCTGCTCCTTGTGTCCTAGAGTGTTTTCTATGGCGTTGTTTCATGATCCGCACCTGTGATTCTTTTGGCCTGGTTTTGCCCATTATTTACAGTTATTTTAATATATGCCTGGATTTTGCAAAGATCACTGCTGTAAGATTCTGTTCCAGCTACTGTAAAAATTGGGAGAGGACAATGCACAAATCCACAAGCTTCCTTAGTACTTTGAAGTGTAATTTGTGGTTCCGTGTTAATCGTGCAACACAGTTTTGATTTGATTCTCCTAACCAAGAGAGCTACGGGGAAACTGAAAATTGTCAGGATGGTATCTGGAAGCGATGAGGTTGCAAGTACATTTTGCAGTATTGAAGCTATTTGTGATTGTGTAATAAGAGGAAAAATATTCGTGGAATACCATTGTATTCTTATGTATCGGCAATATCCTCTAAAACAAAATGAAACTTTGTTCGTGTCTATTCTGTCACTGTAGGCGATGTGCACTGAGAGCCAGAGCAGTGCTCCGTTACTGGCCTGTGATTGTCCGTGCTACTTAATTGCTAGCCAGCTCCTCGGTGCAGGTTTTGTCTCTATGACCAATTCTGATCCCAAGCAATGCCCAGATACAGTTCTCAGGGTTAGCGCGAGCTGGGGGATGTTTCTGGTAACACTGTTGTGGAGCAGGGGGGAGAAAGGGAGAAAACAGCTTCCCCATGGAGGTGAAAGGCCCTGTGCCGCTTGCCCCTGGCGCTGCAGGATGCTCCTGGCTCTGGTTATTTAGAAGAATGAAGCCCCCCCAGTTGCCCTGCATGGGAATGTGTCGCAGCATCTGCTCTATGTGTATGTACAGCCGGGGAAATACTTGTCTCCGCTGGCGCAGGCAGCTGTTCCCAGCCCAGTTTCCATAGGCATGGTGGTGATGCAGTGCGCTGTGGTTGGTTCCCTCCAAGAGCCAGTTCGGAGTTAGTGCCGCTCTCTCTGCTTTGGCTGAACGGAGCCTTGATGCCCCCGTTCAGTTCAGACTCTGAAGTAGCACTGAGTGAGTATCTGGTAGGGCGTTCTAAGGTTTGCTGCTTCTGAGGGCTGAATACTTGAGGCAGGAGTGGGTAGCCTCTCCTGCCCTCTTGCTTACTGAAGTAATCTCTTTGTCTCTCTTTCCATGCTTTTATGTTTTTAATGATCTCAATTAGACCATCAGTCTATATGGAGTCCTATGCCTATAGGAAACTTGAAAATTTTATTTTTCCCTTGAGCTTTTGGTCTCCCTGTATAAACTTGTCCCGTTTGGATGCTATTTCATGGAAAGAACAAAGCTGTTCTTAGTTACAGAGGTTTTCATGGTTCTGTAACATCTCTGAGTATGTCTAGGAGCAGAACTGTTTAACTGTTTGGTGTGTTTTTTGATATCAGATCCTTCACATTTGCATTGGTCAGTTTTAACTGCTTCTGACAGAGTATCTTCTTTGGTGCCATCTTTTTGTCATGTTCTTTAAGCAGTTGTCATGACAAATTCAGATAGACAGTAGGGGTTCTCTCTCTTACTACTTTTTATTTCAGAGCACTGAAATAAAAATATGTTGCTGGACAGTCAGGAATATGGGTGGGGTAGTAACTTGGAGCTGTGATAACAATGTTTAATATAGAGTTGATCCAACCTCTCCAGGTGGAGTTGGTGAATATTGGAGGAACGGACATTGTTGATGGAAATCACAAGCTGACGCTGGGGCTGCTGTGGAGCATTATCTTGCACTGGCAGGTGAGAGGCTGCTGCAAGATCTCTTCCTTTCCAGGAATCATGTGCATTGATCTGCTGGGATTCTCACGAACCTTCCCAGGGTTTTGGTGGCGGAAAATGCTACTTCTATTTTGGGCTGGTAAATAAAGGCAGGCCAGTGTTTGGTTTCTGATCTCTGTCTATTGGCTGCCTCCTGGGACACGTATTCTCATACGTGCTCAGTTGTACTCAGTCTTTTGGTTTAGTTCCTGCTGGTGTTAATTGCAGAGGGGCTTGTCAGGCTGAAGCACTGTATTTATATTCCTTCCTCCAAGCTTTTATGCACTTCTGTTATCAGTTGGGTTTTGGATGTTTTTTTTTTGGGGGGGGGGTTTGTTCGTTTTGTTTTTTCTTTTTTACTACCTAGGTATCTGTGTTGGGCTTGCATTCTATATTGTGCTCAGTAGGTTTGTTTCTCAGTCTCATAGGTTGAATTGCTCCTGGTTTACACAGGTACATGGGAGGATCACTGAATTCACTTGGAAGGACTTTGGCAAATGTTTACACATGGTGCCCAAACAGCAAACTGCTTTTGTTGGCTGAGCCGATACCCTCTTCTTGCAGAAAACCTGTGCAAGCTGTATTTTTGGGGTTTGCATACTGGTGGAACCGCAGCACAAGGCAGTGAGAAATACTATAATCCACAGGAATCTGTCATTATTACATGAAGCATTACTGGCTCTTGTAATCAGCAGAGTGCAAAGATGGCCTGAATATTCCTATTGCCAAATTTCACGTGAGGAGCTAGAGTTGGATTCATAGCTTTTCATGGGAAAGACCCTTTCATGAGTTGTGGAACAGCTTGGTACAAAGGTTTTATAAGCAGGAAAAGAGGAGAACATGTCTGTAGGTGTAGCTGCTGCTGTCTTGCAGGTGAAGGACGTCATGAAGAACATCATGTCAGATTTGCAGCAGACCAACAGTGAGAAGATCCTGCTGAGCTGGGTTCGGCAGTCCACGAGACCTTACAGTCAGGTCAATGTTCTGAACTTCACCACAAGCTGGGCAGATGGACTTGCCTTTAATGCTGTCATCCACAGACACAAGTAAGTAGCAAACAGCTTATCTTAGACCTAGTGAAATAAGCAGCTTTTTTCCCCATGTCTTCATGACTGTGCATTTGACAGCTTCTAGCCTGTTTCAGTGATTCATTGTTTGGTTTTGGTTTGTGGTTTTTTGTTTTGTTTTGTTGCAGTGCTTTGCAAAGGCTGGAGCCAAGGCAGCAATGTAACACTCCTGGTTGCTGCACATGCACGCACACTTGCTGATTGAAGTGGATTTACATCCCACTTAGTATGCATTATACAGTGACTATGCTGAACGGGTCTCTGCAGGGTAGGGTTGACCACCTCCTTCCCACGTTCTTCCTTCCTCCGGCCCTCCCTCCTCTGCAAAGAGCAACATTTCTTCAGTCAGAGTTTGCCCTATCATTTTAGTAGGACGGTACAGAAGCTTCAGAACAAAGGAATGAGACAGACGGGCTCAGTAGCTTTTCTTAGCTTTTGAATGTATGTTGCTCGAAGGACAATGTATGCAGTTCTTTGAGGAGAACTGTTGAGCAGAAGAATCAAAGGGTAATAGAATACTTCAGGTATCTGTAGTGTATTCATTAGTTTGTTCATTATACTTTATAAGGAATGCTGTTAAAGCTTCTTTGCACAGATCTTTTGTGTTCTTTCTGATTTTCGGAGAGCTCTTTGGTAGTCTAAAGAAATCATCATTACAGACTGCTATGAAACTTACATACCAGTTCTTTCCGCTTTATTTTCTTTGAGATCTGCGTCTGGGCAATTCATTCTAACCCAGCGTACTTTAAATGAAGTCAGCTTATTGCTTTGCAAGGGCTGACTGTTCTTAACCAAGAATAACCATTTTATGATGCAGTGGCAGCTACCAGGCTCCCAGAAAGAGTGAATAAAAGGCTCAGGTAATGGTATCGTAATATCCAGAATTTAACCAGACCTCCTGGCCACCAGGTATCTGTCATAGCAAATGCTTTACAATCACCCAGAATATTTATACCGAGCAAAGTGTTTGCAAAAGCATATGTTCACTTTGAGCCTGCTGTTCTCTGCTCTTCGGTGCCCATGCGGCCCGTGCTGACTGAAATAGCAGGCTCCGTGGAAGGCTCGCTGGCTTCGGGAGGGACCTGCCCTGGCACACCTATGGGCTTTGTAGACCAGAGCTGGCTTGTGCTCAGCCTGGGTGGATGCATGGGGAGCGCCTGTACCACAGTGAGGGCTCCTGGATGTTTCTGAGGACTGTTCTGCAAAGACAGAACAATACTAGCAAAGGTCTCTCTGGAGATTATCTGAAGTATTATCAAGTCCCTTCTCTGGACTGTGTGAGCTACACCAGTTGTTTTCATACCAGTGTAATTTCTGGTAGTGGCGTAGCTCTCCTGCTGAAGGTGTGTAGCTCTGTGATGGAATGAGGCAAAAGTGAGATCTAGGTGACTTGAAGGAAGCAGAAGGAGTGAGGTGGCGAAATTGGCTTCAGGCTGTTTGTTGTCCTTATGCCTTGTGACTACGTGCTTGGGCTCTGCGGGACCTGAAGTCTGTGACCTCTGCCCTTTTCAGAGCACTGGTAAGCAGCAAAAGCCTCTGCTGAAAACTTAACCTGAGATCTCTGCTTTCCTCTGGCTTCCTAAAATTTCTCTCTTACCTGGCTCTGCTGAGCTCTGAACCTTTTATTCCCTCTTCCTGCGAGCCTGGCAGCTGCCATCTCGTCAGTATTCAGCTTTGCTGTCCCTGGGCACCAGTCCTTTAGCCAGGGAAACACCATTTTCCCCACACTTATGAAAAATCTTGAGCTGGGTTTAAATTTAGGATGACTTTGAAAAAGAAGCTTTAAAAAGCACTTACAAGGAACAAGGGGATTGGGGCAGGTTGCAGAAGTGGTAGGACAGCAAAGCTGTTTAGCTTACCCGGACAGTAGTGCTTCCCCCCCTAAGGGCCATTTTCAATATTGCTTTTTAAATTTAGCTTAGTATGTCAATACAGGAGAGTTTTTGTGGATCCCATTACGAGGCTTAGTAGCTTGCTTTTCTCTTTATGTATCTATCAACGATCGTTAGCAGTGCTACCACTTGGCTGTAATATCTAGTAACTTTGTAACACTTACAGTACTTCATAAAATTATATGAGGTAATAGGACATTTAACATTTTACTGTGCTGGTGGCTTTCACTTCTTAATCTTAGGTTAGTTCCTCTTTGAACTGAATTCTGCTCTTTGGTACAATTTTCATGCTCAAAGGTACATACCTAGATTGCATTTTATTAAAATTTGTGTTATGGCAGCATGCAGGTAGTACATATGCAATACACTTATTGCAATGTGTTTTTCAAAGTAAGAGTTTCTGCTACAGTTTTATGTGGATCTGTGTGGTTATCCTTGTTGCTTCTTGCACAGAGGTACGGTATTCCAGTAGCTGCTATCAGGATCCCTGCTAATCTTTATTCCCCACTCACCTCACCTTCCTTCTGGCTTTGTTTTTTGGCTTCTGCTGGCTTATGGCCTTCCTGTTTCACAAAGTGTGATGGCTGAACAAATGTTAAAAGGATACTCTCAGATCAATTTAGAACTGAATTAAGTATTAAAAGAATTAAAGGCAAGCCCATCGCGTCCTCCCCAAGTTCTACGAAGCACAGAATCAATAGCCGTGTTTTAATGAAAAGTCACTGTTACGGGGGAGTGGGAGGTATCGTAGCGGCTCTCCAGTCTTAGAGCTGTGCTGCTGCAGCACTGGGCTGGTGGAGGAGCCGTGTAGGTACCGCTAGGCGGGGTTCCTGTTTGCTGCCCCTGCTCCCTGCTCTGCTCTTTCCCTTGAGACCTGCCAGCATGTTTGGGGTGCACAGCTGGACTGGAGATTTGGTTTGGTTAACGCTGATGTGAGATGAAGGCTGCTGGTACTGCAAATCAATCGGCTCCTTGGTCTGATTTGTGTTGTGACTCTCATAAGTATTTGCGATGGGGTGGGTTTTGGTAGGTTCTTGGTGGGTTTTTTTAATGGGGGGGAAAAATGCCGTGGGGCAGGGTGAACCAGCAGGGGTGGAGGTGGCTGCTGCTCCCAGCTGGGACGGTCTGGGCTGGTCACCGAGCCACATCACGAGTTTGGAATGAGGCTCTCTGGGGACAGAGTGACTCTTGGTTACCCAGCAGAGCCTGACACAGAAAGCATGTAGTATCAGGAGTGCTGTGAAAGAAACAGTTGAAGAAAACTGGGTTTGGAATAAATTTTAAATGCAGAGTTTATTTTCTTGTTAGTAGTATCTGATCTCCTGTTGCAGTCAATGAGTATGTTTATAGAATACCTAGAGTAGAAGGTGGATGTTGCTGTGGATGTGCAGTCAGTTGTTTGATTTGTGATAGCCAGATTCTCACTAATAAAAAGAAAGCACATGTTTGTATTTATGCATTTGTGTATATACACTTACGTTTATATTTTGTGTGTATGTTTATATTACTTAGGTAGCTACCTTCATGTCCATAACTTCATATTCTGCATGATATGGAATTTTTTTCTTCAGATGAAATTTACTGCTTTCTTTCCTGTTTTGTTTTTACTTTTAGACCTGAGCTTTTCAGCTGGGATAAAGTGATGCAGATGTCTCCAGTTGAGAGACTGGAACATGCTTTCAGCATTGCCAAGAACCACTTGGGAATTGAGAAACTCTTGGATCCTGAAGGTGGGATATAGTTATTTTACTTCATTAGATGCTTTTTTGAGCTCTCTTGAAAGAAATTACTTCTATGGACATTTACTGCAAATACAAATTCCAGCAGTTTTCTACAGTGATGTTTTGTTTCAAGCCCTTAAGTTTGGGTTTAGAAGACTGTAATTTGTAGGGTAAGGGTATGTCTGCATGTGTTTATGCTTCAGCTTCTTGAATGTTAAGGTTCTGGTTTCCTTACCATTCAGGGACAGTATACACGAGGTGAAGTCTGTACCCTGGCCTTGTTTTATTTTAGGTAGGAGTTCTACCTCAAGAGTCTGTGCTTTTCAGATGAAGTAAAGCATTATGGAGAATGAGATACTTAAGAGCTCATGATCTTTTTTTCTTTATATATACACTGAGTAGCAGTAGCTGCCAGTGCTGAGTACTTACCGTGTAGGAATGCTTACCAGGAAACTTTTATGGCTCCTTTTTAAAATGCTGAGCTGTCGCTATGCTTTGAAGTGGGCCTCCAAAGATTCATTCTGTTAGACAAGCTCTCAAACTTTATAGATTCAAACACCACCTTCTTTAAAAAAAAAAATAAAAAATTAACTGAACGGATGGCATGGATAGCACTCATAAACCCAGACATGAGTTGGTGAAACTCTTTTCCATATGAAAAGTAAGAAATTGAACTGACCAATGATGGGAGAGCCGAAGTGGAAATGTTTGTTTATGTGGGATACTGTTCCTGAACTGCATTTCTGCGTGGAAGATGCTCTAGAATAATTTTCCCCAAACAGTTTTTATTCGTTAGTAACTTCAGGTTTGGGATCTTACTTCAAAAAGATCATGTCTTTTAATATGAGTTCCCTTCCAAATGTAGAAAAATTACTTTTCAAAATTTTTTCTTCTTCATACTGCTTTCAATGTATGACAAAGCTGGCATTTTAACTTAAAGCTTACTAAACGCCACTTAACAGGAGAACCTGTGGTTAACACTGTATGTAAAGTCTTATCTGTATTCTAAGGAATGATTCAGAAAAGCTGCTTCATTTATTTTTCCCCATATTTTATCTTTTTGATGCAGACGTTGCTGTACAGCTTCCAGACAAAAAGTCTATTATTATGTATTTAACCTCTTTGTTTGAGGTCCTTCCTAAGCAAGTCACTATGGAAGACATCCGGGAGGTGGAGACCCTTCCAAGGAGATACAAGCAGGAATGTGAGGATGGAGAGTTCAACATGCAGCAGGTGTGTTTGTCGTCAAAGTCTGCCTGGCTTTTCTTGAGTTGTAATTTTAGCTGGTCTTCAGGTTTGTCTGTTATCGCTGGAACACTATTGGGAAAATACGAAAAATCCTAGCGTTGTCTTTGTGGTTGACTTGAATTGTTCTATCTTCCTTTTTCTTCTTTTCCAATTCCTGTAAAAAAGCCTGTGTGTTGAGGTATAAAGTTCCATCTGTGTTATGATTCTTTCTTCTGCTTCCCTTTCTCCTTTGTCTTGCCAGACTGAAGAGGGTGGCCCAAAATCTTTAACTGAGTTTGCCGCAGGACTTGTGGTGATGGGGTTTTGTTTGGGTGTGAAATCCACTGCTAAATGAGCAAGATTGAAGTTATTTTTTCTATTCAGGTTCTTAATTTTAAAATGAAAGTTCATAAGTGGCGACTATGGCCTTTCTCATTAAAATGTACCAAGGGATTATTTTTAACATTTTATGAAGGATGAAAAGGGATCTTAGTTGTTCTATTTTTAGTATCATTTGGGAAGGCATCTTCTGTGCACTTCTAATACATCGCTTTTCTCTTGACTCCTAGGCTGTAGCCCTTGAAGAGGAGCAGGGCAGTTCTAGAGCAGAGACTCCCAGCACGGTGACAGAGGTGGATATGGACTTGGACAGCTACCAAGTTGCTCTGGAAGAAGTTCTCACATGGCTGCTGTCAGCTGAGGATGCATTTCGAGAACAGGAGGAAATATCTGGTGACGTTGAGGAAGTCAAAGAGCAATTTTCGACCCATGAAGTAAGCTTCTCTCAAATTCATTTGCTGGGGTTTTTTTGGTGTATGTGTGTGTGAGCTGTAGAACTTCCATTTCCTAGTCGTTCATGCTTTGAAACTTTAATGTTTTGTGGTTTTTGTTTTTGGTTTTTTTTTTTAATCAGCTTTCGGTGGCTGGCTTACTGATGTTTATAATACAAAGACAGACTGATCCAGGCTGATTTACCCTTCTCTGCTGCCAACTACCAAAAAGCCTGGTCAGCCTTATGTCACTTGCTGTTAAATGAGGGCATGGCTGAAATTGACAATAATGTCGATTTAATTCAGTGGTTTCCCTGTCATTATTAGCATAGTTTATTTGAGAAAAGCATGTTGTTGCTTCCAGATTATTGTTGTTTCCAAATTATTTTGTTTTGGTTCTGTTCCAGGTCTGAACAAATGTTACAACATCGCTAACAGTTCCATGTGTCATGTTAGATGTTTTAGTTTTCTCCTATGTCAGCTCACTGTGTACAATTGAATTTAAAATCTGAATGCTGACCAATACGGAGAATTTTTTCCCTGTGTTACAGTTGTAAAACCTTGAACCAAAGGAAAAGGTGCTGTATTTACAGTACATACATGATTTTTTTAATGTTCTTAACACAGAGGGCTCTATTTGCTTTCCTACAATAGATTTGAGATCTTGTTTAATGTTCTGTTGGTCATAGGTAAGTTTTTGTTTTATTTTCTTGGTGCATTTGTTCAAAGGCTGTCGTCTTACAAAAAACTTTTTCTCTGAGGTGGTCAGATTTTTTTCCTCAATTAGTTCTCTTTCACTGGCTCCAGAATTTTTGTAGCTTATGGAGAATCCTTTGTCATAGAGAGGAACAAGTCTGCCATGCTTGTGTGTTTGGTGCCAGCTCATTCTGCAGCGCTATTTCAAACATGGCTATTTATTAGGACATTTACAAATGCATGAACTCCTGTAGGAGCTCACAGATCCCGGTGACGTGGCTGGTTGTGCTGTTTCCAGGGTTTTATGATGGAACTGACTGCGCACCAGAGCAGTGTGGGCAGTGTTCTGCAGGCTGGAAACCAACTGGTGGCCCAGGGAAATCTGTCACCTGAAGAGGAGTGTGAGATCCAGGAGCAAATGCTGCTGCTGAACTCGCGCTGGGAGGACCTCAGGGTGGAGAGCATGGACAGGCAGTCCCGGTGAGTCACACCGCACAACCCCTCCTGGAGCTGCAGGACCAACCTCGGGTGCTTGCTGCATCTCCGAGGAGTCGGTTTTGCATCCATTTGTAAGATGATTTTTTTTCAGAATTAACTCTTCAGTTTGTGACATGACATCTACCTTTTTCATACTTTCCAAGGTGAAACAAAAGAAATGACTATAACTGGGTTTCTTTGGTTCTTCCATAAAAGTATTTTGTGACTGTTATGTAAATGTGCCAGACAAAATATACAGCAGCTGCATGCAGTAGTTCCAGTTGTGTGTTTTAATATTGTTTCAGTAGTTTAAGTTTCTCAATAAAGTGTACAGTAGATGTAGCTAGCGATATGTTTATACAACTAAAAAGCACTTAGAGGAATTTTTCCCCCCCCTGTGAGTTATCAAGCTAAGAGCTGCACATCAAGGGAGAAACTGCATTCCGTTGCAATTCTCAGCAGAGGCTCCATTAGCAGCAAATCCCTATTGCAAGAAACAATCCGTGGTACAAATTGCATAATTCACTAACTTTGTTGAGAAAGAAGCAAAGATACTTAACTGTGTTCCTTAGCTTAATGGTAAAAGTTTTATTTGGTGATAGCTAACTGGTTTATGAAATGGCCTTGCTCCATTCCTACAGGAACTAGAACTTAGTCTCTTTCCTGGGGAAAACTGTTTCTGAAATAACTCTGCCTGTCCCCCTGCAGCCTGCATGACATGCTGATGGAGCTCCAGAAGCAGCAGCTGCAGCAGCTCTCTGACTGGCTGACGGTCACAGAAGAACGCATTCAGAAGATGGAATCTCAGCTCTTAGCTGAAGATTTGGAGTCCCTTCAAAAACAGCTGGATGAACATAAAGTAAACCTTTTGTTTGTTATGTAATATGTGTGGGAAGACATGTACGTTGGTGGGTTCCTTAGCCGGGAAACTTGACTGTGTCAGAAGTTACCTATGGCTGTATGCCGGGTTGCTGCACCTGATGTTTGGGAAAGGATGATGATGATGGGGTAGAAAGGAATTAAAAGTTTCTGGAAATGCTTTCTTAACTGAACGCTTGAGTGCTGAGAAGTATAGCACAAACTGTTATCACCGCTTCATGCAGGAACAGAAATCTGTAAGGGAGATTGTGTTGCCCTCACTTCATGCAGAAAATGAGGCCCCTCCAGGGAAATTGTTGGTGTAAGGGACAGCATGAAATGTACTGTGGACAAACTTGCCTGCAACGACTGGCAGGCATTGCTAAAGCGTGCTTGCAACTGGTAGATGAAAGTAATGCGGGAGTTAAAACTGTCAGGAAGGGCCTCCCACAAGGCACTGATTCCAGTCCCTGCTCTTAGAGGGATCGCATCCTAGGGGCATGCATAGGCACTGCTCTCTGGTGTGCACAACATTTTGGAAGTGGCTTGTCTCTCAATTAAGTTTCCAGATGGGAGTCCAGCCTTTCTAGCCTGCAGTTGGTTTTGGAGGAGAAAGATGGCCTTTTGATACTTGGCATGGTTGCAGCTTTGGTTTTCATACTCGGTGCTCAGGTTTGACTTCTCCCCAGTGTGGGCCGTACCCCACAGGGCAAGAACTGCGGAGTATTTTTAGCCTGTGTCATTTCCTGTCCCACATTTGCATTCTTTCCTCTGTCTTCAAAGTCCGGGGACTTTGAGGAGTGTTGTTCATGGAGTAGTTTAGGATATTCTGGGATGAAAAGTGATGTTTACAGTACTGTAAAGGCATATTAATCTTGCACAGATATTTCAGAGGTAGGTTTTAACTTTGGAACCCGATCTTCTAGAAGTTGTGTGAATATTTAAATCTACAGATTATTTCAGACTAATCGAAACTCCTTTCTGCAGTATTCAACTAGTGTCTCTGAACACCATTTATTTGAAGGTGTTTGGTTGTCGTACGATTCTCCTAGTCAAGTATGGTGGACACGGCTTAAAGCACTCCACGTTTTCCAACATTTTAACAGAATGGTTCGGGGTTTATTTCTAACAGTCTTTTTTTTTATATTTATTTAAACTGTGCAGTGATTCCCAGTGGTAAAATCTGTGCTTAAACCCTGAATCTGAAATACATTGCCACAGCAGTTGTGTAAGTCATTATGGCCAAAATAGCGGATTAGCAAGTGCATTCAAATTTGGTAACCTTTGATTTGTTCTAGGGCCTGCAGAGTGACCTAGAGACAGAACAGGTGAAGGTGAACTCCCTCACGCACATGGTCGTGATTGTTGATGAAAGCAGTGGGGAAAGTGCAACAGCTCTTCTGGAGGAACAATTGCAGGTAAAAGCCATCTTTTCTTGTCCTTTTTTTTTTTTTTTAAACAGTAGTAGCACTTAAAACCTTTGCGTATAATTGTTAAAAGACAATTTATCTGAAAAAGTAATTTAAAATAATATTTTTATAGAAGTAATAGTAACATAAAGAATTATTAAACTTGTTCAGAGTAAAACCTGCAAAAATGCTTTGGTGACTTTCAATTCCTGATGAGTCAAGCTATTTGCATTCCCAGTGACTTTAGGCACTTCTATAGCGTAGCTTTTCAGCAGTTTCATTAAAATGGGAAGATGCACAGTGCAAGTCTTATTTCACATAAGTAACTTGCTTTATTTTTTCCATCAGATTTTAACTTCCTATTTAAGGGCATGAGCACAAGTTACCTAGGAAATATCTGTGAAGTGTTTTCCCATTTTTGTCAGAAGTTAGACTGTAACCTGAAGTGTGGGGAGTGTGAAACAGAACTTACTGAAATAGAATTCATGCTACTTTCTTTGCTGCTTTTGAAGTCAATCAAACAGCTCACTGACTTCACCAAGAGCAGAGATAAGGCCACATATGAATGCCCTTGAAAGTTTAAACCTTCAGCTTTGTGCAATACAACAATGGCAATTACTCGCGAGGAGGTGGCTGTAACATAAGAAAAGGTTACTGTGCAGTAGAAGTTATGCTTTTGAATATCTGATTTTTGAGTTTCCTTGTGAGGCTCATGAACGTTCATGAGTGTTTGCTGCTTTTGTAGAGGCTTGGCGAGCGGTGGACAGCAGTTTGCCGTTGGACTGAGGAACGACGGGTCAAGTTGCAAGAAATTCAACTTTTATGGCAGGAGCTGCTGGAAGAGCAGGTTCGTAGCTCTTCAGTTACTCAGAGTGACCGGTTGATTTGTGGAGGGGAAAACCCAAACAAACAGGAAAAAATCCTAACCCCAAACCCCTTAGTAGGGTTTAACAGCTCTCAGAAAATGCCTTCAAAAACAAGATTTTGTTTTACTGTTTGGATTCCCTGCCTTTCTTGAAGAGTAGAGTAACTGCGCAGTACAAGATAAGTGTTTTCCAAAGTTTAAGAAAGTAAGTCCTTATAAAATAATTGCCAAGGTAGCTTGCAAAATGGCCAAGGAGTGGGAATATCCATGATAGCAAAATGACAATGAATCACTAAGTATTTGGTGGTTTGGTAATTACAGAAATTTTCCTGATTAAGGTATATGTGCTTCCAACATGGATACATGTACATCATTGTGTAGTCAACTAATCAATAGATACTGTTTTCAAAAACAGTAACATAAAACATTTGGGCAATATAGTGAAGCATGCAGCTCCTCTCATTTTGCTGAGTTTAGGCAAACAGTTGAATTGTGAAGAAGATGGCACTGTATATATTAAGCATACTGCTCAAACACAAATTCACTAATGGCATAAAAATATGGTAACACAACTACATGCATTAGGTTTGCATGGCTAGTGCTAGAGCTTGTTTTGTGTCTCAGCTTAAAATATTTGATGGCTTTTCCTTTGAAGGTTTTAGTTAAATTGTTTTCTTTTCTTAAATGATGGTATTTATCACTGTAAGCTGTTGTTTAAACTCCGTGGTACACACAGATTGTTTAGACATTTGAAAGAGGTAGAACAGTGCTGATATAGCTGTTGCTATCAGTTACAGCCTGGTTTCTTTGACAGGGATGTTTTGTCTGCATTTTTGGGGGTTTCTCCCTGACCCCTCCTGTATCTATTTGTAGTATATTGATAAGCTGAATTTGCAGCTCATGTGACCTTGTTTTTAATATGGACCCAAGGTTCAGATTCTGGTTTGTCCAATGCCAAGTATCTATTTATATGTATTCCTTTAAAATATTGTGTTGGCGTACATGCACACATGTTAGCACAGAATTTTCTGTATATTTTCTGGCAACTCTTGGACAAGATAAGTCTCTGAGCTGAGAAATAAGGATTCCTTAAAAATGCTTGCCCTGTATGCCAATGTACGGACTTCAAGTGCTCTCAGTTTTGATGCCCCTACATGAACATGTTTGTCTTCTTCTACCCTTATATTTGTCTGGGGAAAAGTGACCAGTCAGTGATTGTTGCAATACTGTTAAGAGGGTCATCTTTTGTTGGAGCTGCTTTCTGGTTTGGTTGGTTTTTGTTTTTTTGGTTGTTTTTTTTTTGGGGGGTTGTGTCGTTTTTTTTTTTTTATAATTTGTATGTAATTATGTTGCTCTGTAAAACTGAAAAAAAGTAATCAGTGTTTCTTTAATGTAGAATGTCAGAGAGTGGGTAATGAGGAAATTGAATTTTATTTTAGGTGGTTTAGATCAGCCTATGTTTGCATTCATCGTTCTACCGTGAACAAAGCATTTATTCCGAACAGGTTTGAATTGCAGTTCTCTGTCCTCAGGAACTTTCAAGTGACCTACAAAAATTACAATTTGAAACTAATTCAAAACTTTAATACAAATACTTTGTTAACACAAAAATAACTAATACATTTAAGTTCTATCATTTCTGTTTCAACCAACCAGATTGAGAGGTGAGCAACAGTGATGCATCAGCCTTTTTGTGGCTGCTGAGAAAATGACTGGAAACCACCTTGCCAAGTCAACATAACTTTTACCACTCAGGAAACAAACTCCTCAATCAGTGCCAGATATGTCTTAGCACTGTGATAATTATGTTTCACTTTTCTAGGGAGAGTTATCTTTGACTGCTGATTTAGCTGAAATTAATTTAATACATTGAAGGGGTTTTAAGCTTCTCTTATGCATAAAATATGTTGGCTGGGATGCCAGCATGATTATTTCAGAGAGTATGTGGTGTTAAAATCTTGTTTCTCACAGCCTTTCGGCATTTCCACCACCATCGTATTTGCTGTCTGTACATTTTGCATGTTGGTTTACATTGGCAGTGTAAACTGCCTTAACCCTTTGGCTCAAAAGTTGCTGTAGTCAGTTCTGGGACAATGCCAAAAATATACAGCTAGACTGAGGAGCCTAATGGCAGTTGTAAAGTGTGTTGTTCAAAGAACTTTTTGTTCTTCAAAGGTCTGCCTTGCTGTATCGTTCTATTTTATTTTTGTAAGACAGAGAAGTAGCAGTGTGCCAGTGGCTATGCAACAGAGCTTGATGGAGAACTGGGTATTCTAGTCTATGGTGGTGACTGTGCAGCAGCAGCAGTGTGTTGCAACATAACATAAAATGTTTAAAATCCTTCCCCATACTTCATGCCAGTTGCTGCTGGAGTTTCCATAGGAGTGCCGTGTGACTGAAGAGAAGTGAGACCCAGGGCAGGTTTCCTAGAAACAAGTGGAAAAAGTTCAAGATCCCTGAGTTAGTACTATCCAGAGCAGACCACTGCAGCTTTTACCAGTTAAGGAGAGAGTACTTGCTGAAGTTATTTTGCAATTGGAAGTAGGTACAGTAGACAGGAAGGTGACTAGTTAATATCTGAGTCTTTGACTGCCTGGACTGAAAGAGCTCTGAATTATCAGTGGTGTAGCTTCTGTGAGAAAATGTTGGCTATGGCTGGTTTTGAATCACAGAAGAATGGTGGAGAATGAAAGCAAGCGTACACGCCGTTTTGATATATGTAATTCCAGTATAATTTATTATTCCTATGTCAGCTTTACGGTGGCTGTCTGTCACTATAAATAACTTTGGGGGGGTGTGCTTTGATATACTGAGAAATGGTTTTGTTGAAACTGTTTTGCTGGAAAGTATTACTGAGTTCTCTGATCTGATATTTTTTTTGTCTGCTTTTGTGTACTATTTTTGTTACTGCTAACTGAAATTCCCGCATATAAAAACTGCGGAACTGTGCTTTGAATGCAAAGTTCTTAAAGAAGGAATTGCCAATAGCTGTTTGGTAAACTTGGGATTTTCTTGTCCTGTTTTTCTTGTGATCTGCAGTGCTTATTGAAAGCTTGGTTAACTGAGAAAGAAGAGGCTTTGAGTAAGGTCCAGACAAGCAACTTCAAAGATCAAACTGACCTGAGTGTGAATGTTCGAAAACTAGCAGTGAGTATTGCTATCCTGGTCTATCCTGTCAAATCTCAGAGACTAAACGCATGGCAAATTACCAGTTTGACCCCAGCAGGAGCTGTAAATGCATGATACTTTGGAAGCCAGGCCAATATTCTCTTCTTACCAGATTCTTTCACCTGAATTAACAAAATGTGTACAACTTATTCCATGGCCATTCCAGGTTGGTGTGCCAAACTTTGGAACAGCTATCCTGGATTTTTGACAGGTCTTGGAGTTTTTTGCAGGCCACCAGTCAGCTGAGTTTTCAAAAGTGTGGGTTTGTGGTTTGTGTCCCTTGGTTGTGTGGTGGTTGGGGTTTTTTTTTTTGGTTGTTGTTTTTTGTTTGTTTGGTTGGTTGGTTGTGGTTTGGTTTTGGGTTTTTTTAATACATTGGTGCAGCTTATACCTGAACTGATCATTTGTAACTGTTACTCAAGAGATACTGCTGATTGCTCTAGGAGCTGTTTCAGAGGTGTGCTCTTTTTAAGAGTGTCTGTTAGTGCTTTGTTACACAAGAGAACCATTTTGAAACCTATGATGCATCTGGCTCGGGTAGTACGATTTCCCCCCCCCACCACCCATGGAACTGAAAAGCTAAGGGGTGGCAGAATACTTGTTGTATTTTAATGTTTTCTTTTAACTTCAGATTTTGAAGGAGGACATGGGTATGAAACGGCAAACACTAGACCAGCTGAATGAGATAGGTCAGGATGTGGCCCAAATCCTTGGGAATGGCAGAGCATCCAGTAAAATCGATCAGGACCAAGAAGAACTAACTCAGAGGTGGGACAGCTTGGTTCAGAAGCTAGAGGATTACTCTAACCAGGTACTTAAAATGTTTTATTACTTTTTAGCTGTTTAGATGTCTGTATGTATGCAAAACTCATTGATCCTGTCCACAAAATTGCCCAGGCGAGTTCTTGGCATCAGGCTAGAGAGGTAGGTGAGTGCTCTTTCACGTGGGGCTGATTGTATTTGCCGACAAAGCTGTCCACATGTTTTCGTCTTCAAAACCCCAAGTTGTTAACCTGACTAGTACTATTACTCCTTTCTCACACAGATTAAGCTTCATTTTTCTGATGAGTAAAGCAGGCTTACCATGTATTATCAATCAATGCAAATGCCTTTAAACATAATAAGAGTGCTGGGACTGGATTAAATCTGATACTAAAAGAAAACAAAGACAAACCCCAAAACCCAGAATAGATAAATAAATGGGAGTCATACAAGCATTTATGCTCTGTGAGTATGATTTCTCATCCGTTGAAAATAGAGTAGTTGTTTGTTTACTATGTAATGATGATAGCCAGCTGGATTGTTAAATGTTTATTTTACTATTTTGAGTGCTTGGTAATATTTTTATTTAGATAGAACTCCCATTGACTTCTGTGAGAATTTTGTTTGACAGTTTTATGACTCATATGTCCCTTTTGTGTGATATTAAAATGTTATGGTGAAGGCTGTGGCGCTGATTCATGATCCATTTAGTGTATGGTGAATGAGTTGCGCAGTCTGAGTAGGGGTCTGTTTCAGCCATGTGGCTTTAATTTGTTCTTGTGTTTGAGTCAAAGCACTGGAGAGTGCCAAATCCTGTCTTTATCCTTTCACTCCCCCTAAATATCAAGCGCATATGTAGAACTTAGAGGTTGATTCCCATGGGACTATTTTATAACCTGTTAAAGAGTGTGGAAGGTTTCTATTGACTTGATTGAGGTTTTAGGTCAAATCCACTGTGTATCATGTCTTTTTGAGATCTAGGCTTGGTTTTATGGGGTATGAGTATAATACAGAATTGTGTGTTAATAAAGCCAAAGAACCTTGGTTCATTGAATGAAGCAATTACCAAAAAAATAGGTATAACGCATATTTTGTTGATTTTAGTTCACTTGGACTGTCATGAAATTCTAGTTGAACTGAGACTTTTGATGCATAGTTCACATCTGCAAAATAAAAATAATGATTTTTTTCTGCGGAGTGCATCTGTGATAAAGGTGCTTCATGTGGTTATTTGTAGGAGTGAATGAATGAACTTTTATGAACAATGAATAAAAGGAACTAAGCAAAAACAGTTCAGTTTTTGTTCGAAATGGCATTTAACCCTTTTGCTAAATTATTTTGTATAGGTAACTCAAGCTGTAGGAAGCGTAGGGATGTCACAGGTTTCACAGAAGGCTGCAGAAACAGCACTATTGAAGGAACAGGTAGTGGCTAAACAATCCAGACAGGAGTTGCCCCCACCGCCACCCCCAAAGAAAAGGCAAATCCCAGGAGACAGTGAAGCGAAGAAAAAGTAAGTACATGTCACTGCCATTTTTCCTTGCCCACTAGATAGGACATGTCTTTTGGTCTTGGCTTTTGATTCTTCTTTTATGCAAGTGAGGAATACTTAAGTTGTGATTGTGAGGTTGGGTTTGGGCAACAGAACGGGAATATTGTGTAAAGCCATGTTTTCAGAGCGACAGAAAGCCTGCAGCTTCCAGAAATTTCAAAGGGAAATGGGAGTGGGTTTTTTCCTCCAAAAAGCAGATCTTCAGTCCTTTCTACCTCAGTTCCTTTGCTGAAAGATAGAGTTAATTATATTTACTTTCTTTTAGAAAAACATCATCTCATCTTTGGTTAAAAAGTGTTGTGGAAGTGTCAAGTGTTTAGATTTATTTATAATCTCCATAAAATGTATGGGAGAAATAGGAGAAACTGTACAAAAATGGCTCAGAAACCTGTTCCATATCCCTGGTATTTAGTAATAAGAAAAATATTACGGTGATGTCTTCTTTCACAAGTATATCTGGAGTGGCTGACTGATTTGCATGCATAGAATCACAGAATGATTAGGGTTGGAAGGGGACCTCAAAGCCCATCTAGTTCCAACCCCCTGCCACGGGCAGGGACACCCTTCCCTAGACCAGGCTGCCCAAAGCCCCATCCAGCCTGGCCTTGAACACTGCCAGGGATGGGGCAGCCACAGCTTCTCTGGGCAAGCTGTTCCAGTGCCTCACCACCCTCACAGGGAAGAATTTCTTCCTCATATCTGATCTAAATCTCTCCTCCTGCAGCTTAAAGCCATTATCCCTTGTATTATCACTATACTCCCTGACAAACAGCCCCTCTACAGCTTTTCTGTAGACCCCTTGAGGTACTGAAAGGCTGCTATATGGTCTCCCTGGAACTTTCTCTTCTCTAGGCTAAACAGTATTTAATAACGTGTTGCAGTGCCTTTGTTAACGAGCATACCTGAAGCTAAAGGAATTGTTTCAAGATGAATTAAGACAGTAAATTCTATATACTCATTTTGCTTTTTGTACTTGCCTGACAAAATGAGTATTTCTTTGAGGTGTCACTCATTTAAACCTTTGGCAGGTTATTTAGGTAGAGGTTAGAGGGCTGTGTCAAGAGCAGGGCATGGCTCTGCACGGTGATGTGTGTTCGCACACTGAAGAAGAGTCGTCCTCTTAATTTTTTCTGGAGGAGAAGTGGAGGTTCAAAGGGGTGAGACACCTGGCCAAACCCTCTTGAGGACCCTGGTCAGATCCTCTGGTCCCTAGTGGAGGTGGTGTGTGCATGTGGGTATCCCAGGGCACTAACGGAGTTAGCCGCCCATCGGAGCCTTCTCTCTGTCTCTCTCACAAATCATAGAAACTATTTTGGACTTTGAAAACAAAATTGGTTTGATCTGTTATCTTTTTTTGCTAGAGTTCAAACTGTATTGAAGGCAGAGTCAGTTAAAATAGGTTAAACTGTCTGATGCTTTTGCCTGATCCCAAAGACTTATGTTGAAACCAACAAATGGCCAGTAACTAGAATTTTGCAGGTTTTGCCATGAAAACTTTGAATGACTACAGTGACTTCTGCATTTGTTGGTAGGCTGTTATTCCGTGTTAGGATTTACACTGTCTTAAGTAGCGTAATTATAATATGGCCTGACTTGTGGTCTGTATAATATACCTGGCCTTTTCTCAAGTTCGGTACAGTATTTGTTTATTTGGGAGTTGGGTTTTTTTCGTGTGTTTGTTGTTTTGGTGGTGGTGGGTTGTAGCTTAGAGTTTTTAGGCATAAAGAGTTATGTTAGTATAGACATGTCCAACTGTAGCCCAAAGTGTTGAGCTATAAGCTGATCTTTAGTCAGCTAAGCATTCAAAAATGCTTGTCCACTGTCAGTGCTTAAGCTGCTAGTTTTTTCTTCAGACTAGTGTTGCAGACTTAAAAAATCTAGAACTGTAATTCTTTAGTATTAGTAATTAGTTTATTACTGTCAAAACACTCAGCATTGAGAGATATCTTTTGTGATGTAATAAAAGAGACAACAATAGTTTTCATACGTATTATATTCAAAGATATGTATAAAAAAGTTAAAAAATTGCACCGTGCATTTTCAGTTGGCTCCCAAAGGCTACTACCATGGACATAAGTTTTATTATTGCAGGTTTTGTGAAGTATGTCCTAGTGCCTGTGAAAAGTGTTGTGGGAAACACAAATATTGTGTGCAACTTTGCTGGTTTGGGATTGAGTAATGTGCTGAACTTCAAGACTTCTGACTTTTAAGACAGAGTGACTGAATAGGGAAAAAATGACAAAAAAAAAGAAATTGTCTGACCTTTTAAACCAGGTTTGATGCTGAAAGTGCTGAGCTCTTGAACTGGATTTCAAAATCAAAATCTGCCATTCAGGCCACAGACATCAAAGAGTACAAGAAGATGAGAGAGACTTCAAACGTGAAAGAAAAGTTGAAGGTAAAATGGGGAGATAGAGTGTTCCAGTGAATAGTATATTTTGTCTGTGAGCTGGCTGCAAGCTGGCGGTGTGGGCTGATTCACATGCTTCATGGGGATTAAGTCCTTTAGTTAAATAGTTTCAGAACTGGGCATGGAAATCTCTGACCAGCTGGACACAAACCTTTGCTGGTGTTGGGTTGCACAATCCACAGGAAATTTTAAAAACATATATATTACTGATGTCTCCTTTGGAGTTCTGATAAATGTATGCCTTGAGGATTAGTATCCTTTCTACTAAGCAGTATATTTTGGTTTCATGTTTCACAGTTGGAGATGTACTTGATTGACACTACTTTTATAATTTTGACAGAGATGGGCCAGTGGGCTGCTCAGAGACCCCTTGAATCATGCTGTGACACTCTGCACATACTGTACCAGCCAGGGTCCAAAGTGCTCTATTGTTGTAATGTTTGGACACATGGTTGTTTGCTCTATTGGAGAAAACAATTCTCATATGGTATTACTGACCTGAAAGACAGAATACGTAATTTTACAGGATCCTGTGGGAGCCATGACATAACCATTTTATCTTCTATTCCTTCTGTTTTGGGAATGTATTCCTGCTTTTCTTGGTCCTTGAGCATACTTTTTTAATCCTTGAGCATAACTTTGTTAATTAAAAAATATCTGTAAGGAGACTCCTTCTTGGTGCTGTAGTGCAAAATAATGCCAGTAGGAATGTTTGGAATAGCAGTACTGTTGAAAATAAAAGCCAAAACAACCCTCCCAATAGTTTATTTATGGATCTTCATAAATGTTTGTAGCTCTTTATAAAATAGGTTCTAAGACAAACACCAGGTTCCCATGAACAGCACTGTTTTTAAATGATTGGGTAGGACAGTGTGTTCTTCCCAACCATGCAAGTAAATGCATACTGCTTCTGAATTTACTGCAGCAAGTCTAAAGCAGAGTAATGACCTGGGACGTTAGTTTTGAAAATACTTCAATATGGAGATATTTTGTCGTAATCACAGAGGATATTGAAGGTATCCTCTGTGGATATATTCTACCTCGTGGCTCACACAGGAACATTCACCAATATGTATGACTTGAGGTGAGGAACTTGTTCCTCTAAAAATCTTGGTAGTCACATAGGATTTCACTTGCCATTTCTTTATGAAGCAGAGTGAAGCACTAGAGCTTATGAGAGTGAATTACTGGTGTGCTATAGTTGTTGCTAGCTGGACTTGTAGGAAGCAGGTTGTTGTTCCCTTCTGAAAATCTCAGCAGAGCCTGTAGAGGGGAAGGCACTATTTAAAAAAGGTCTTTTCTCCACCGGTGCCCCTTAAAAAATTACAATTTTTCATCACAAGTGACTTGTTTTAGCTGGTGTCCCAAAATCTGATTTCACAAGGCAGGATTGTCAACCCTTTTAACAGTATTTTATTCCTGGTGGTGGTGTACTACTTTCTTGCTTGCCTGGTACTTGAGAGAGCTAACTCCTTTTGCGTTTGTTTTCTGAACAAACAGAACTAACGTGCATCTTAGAAAGTGCTGTATCTAAGAAAACTGAAATGTGTTTTGCATAATAGTGGGGAAAATACCTGTTCCTGGGAGGTGGGGAAGTCGAGAAAAATTACCCTCTCTGAAACTGTATTCTTTTGGGGTTCACTTTGCAGGTGATTGAAAAAGAGCGAGCTGAAAAAAGCCAGAAGTTAGATGAACTGAAACGAAGTGGACATACTCTTTTGGATCAAATGGGAAAGGGTAAGCGACTTGAAGATTTTTCTGTTTTGTGATTTAATCAGATGAGTTGCTGGGAAATAATACTGAAATACAAGATCTCCAGTTAAGCATCACAATATATTTCTTCCCTCTCCCTCCATTTTCTTTCCTTCAGAGACACTGGTCATTGTTACGTGTTTTATTTTTGTTAAGGCTTATAGAAAAGCAATATTAATATTCTTGGTTTAATGCGTGTGTGTTCATTTGCAACATTTTAAGGGTTATTTTTATTGATATAGAAATAATTTCTTAAAATGACAGTAACATGGTTTTGGGGGAAGGAGTTATTTTGATTTTAAATTGTGTGGAGAATTTAAGCATAAAAGTGGAGATTCTGAAACCAAATTTAGGCTTGATGAATGTGTATATATCTCTCTTTAGTCTTAGTTTTCTCTATTTCTGTAAAAACTGTCAGTATATTTTGATGATACAGTCACAATTTATGATTCAAAGACAGGAGAGAAGCCTACATGCTTCAGAAAATGATTGCTTGTCAATTAAAACACTTATCCCTGGAAACTTACAATTAACATCAGTGAAAATTGAATCTTTAAACTCTGCCAAAATCTTGTTTCATAATATGACAAAATTCCACCAGTGAAATGTGACTTTTTCCCTAAAAGAGCTGTTCATATCATCCAGAGACGGTCTTTTAGATGTTATGCACTTGGCTTCTGGTGAAGTGCAGAATGCACTACAGCTGATAGCATTCAGACAGGTGAAAGGATGGTGTCACTGTCCTGCATGCTGACCAGTATCCCTTTTGGAAAATGCTAATTTCCAGTGGATTTCCCAACTGTCACATTTTTCTCCAGCCAGCTCCTTTGCCTGGATGCCCCAGTCTGCAAAGCATTTCCAGTCCTCCCTTCTTTGCCTACTGAAGTGTTTTACTGTGGGTGCGGGAAGCTGATGGCTGGAAGCCATGATGTGACCTGGAGTTTGGGTTATAAAAGTTTGTAACTGTTCCTTGTCTTCAAACCTGGGTGGAGATCCTTCCTCCCTTTCTCTCTTTTATAAACCCTTCCAGCTGTGAGAGGTCATGGCTATAAAACCACTACCTGTTAATCATAATGTGAAATGCATAGTTCAAAAACTGGTTTCTATCAGTAAAAAATAAGATACAGAAATTTCTTCCTAATTCTTTTCTGTCTTGAAGTTTGGCATCTATAGAAAATAACCAATCTACAACCCCAGGTTTCATTAGGGGTCTGCTAGTATATTTTATCTAGCTCAGAATGACAGCCCTTCTCTCCAAAACCAGGCCCATCTACACTTGTGTGAAACACAACTGTGTGAGGTTTAACAAGGCCAAGTGCTGGGTCCTGCACTTGGGTCACAACAACCCCAAGCAATGCTACGGGCTTGGGACAGGGTGGCTGGAAAATTGCTGGGAGGAAAAAGATCTGGGGGTGCTGACTGACAGCCGGTTGAACGTGAGCCGGCAGTGTGCCCAGGTGGCCAAGGCGGCCAACAGCATCCTGGCTTGCATCAGGAATATTGTGGCCAACAGGAGTAGGGAAGCGATTGTTCTCCTGTACTCGGCTCTGGTGAGGTCGCACCTCAAGTACAGTGTTCAGTTTTGGGCCCCTCACCACAAGAAAGACATCGAGGCCCTGGAGCGTGTCCAGAGAAGGGCAACGAAGCTGGTGAAGGGGCTGGAGCACAGGTCNAACATTGGAACAGGCTCCCTAGGGAGGTGGTGAAGTCACCATCCCTTGAGGTGTTCGAAAAGTGTGTAGATGTGGCACTTCGCGACATGGTTTAGTAGACAATGTGGTGTTGAATTAATGGTTGGACTTGATGATCTTGGAGGTTTTTTCCAAACTTAAAGATTCCATGATTCTGTGATTCAGGTGGTCACTGTGAATGGGAAATAACTTTGTGTTTTGTCATGTTGCTTTTGTAGCTATTCATATTACCTAGTTATAGGTATACGTGGTCTGCGTGCAGTGTGACATTGTTAGCAATTGCTCCCTCTCTCTGCCAGGCTGACAGGATTTCCAGCTACCTTTTCAATGAATTTATTGCTGCCTTCCAACTTGCCACTTCCCTTTTTTTTCCATGGAGTCTAGAATCATTAAAAAAAAATAATTCACTGGAATCCCAATTAAATAAAACT
The DNA here is from genome assembly GCA_013399095.1 of Psophia crepitans. Classification (NCBI taxonomy): domain Eukaryota; kingdom Metazoa; phylum Chordata; class Aves; order Gruiformes; family Psophiidae; genus Psophia; species Psophia crepitans. The sequence continues at coordinate 162,585 of VWZZ01000192.1, forward strand.
TACTTTACTTAAATTTGCATATCGACATTGAGACACAAATCATGGTGGTAAAGAGAGTCATGATGGTCAAGAATCAGTTCACTGTTTTAAATTCAAAAGGTACCAAAAGGAAAGAGTAGAAATGTAATATCTCACTCTTCATTTCGCTATTAAAGTGAAAATAAAAAGCTGAAACACTTAGTAATTAGAACAGTTTTATGGATCGTGGACTTGGAATCAAAGCATTTTGCATGTTAATGCAAATGTGCACCCATATTTGAAAACAGGAAAGGTTAAATGCCTGTTACTCTAAATGTGTGGCAGTTAATATAACCATATTTTACATAATCTTTTTAGAGGGACTTTCTACAGTGGATCTAAAAACTGTGATGGAGAAAATATTGTCAGGGTGGAAAGATGTGGTACAACATCTGGAAGAAGTGGCCAGAAAGATAAAGTACCAGGAAGATATAAATGCTTATTTTAAGGAAATGAGTGAGCTTGAGAAGACTATAATTGAGAAGGATGGCTGGCTTAAAAACAACGCTTCTTCAGCATCCCAACCCTCAGCAGTCCTGAAAGACTTATGTCAGGTAAGTCTGGCAAAACTTGTTCTTTTTGATTGGAAGCTGTTAGGAGCACAGGATATCCCGCAGGAACTTAGCCATCAGTAAGGTAACCCAAAATTTCTGAGGCATCCAGGACACCTGATTTGACTGGAAGATTTTGGTACCTGTGTCACAGGAGTACTTTAACATTGTTGCCCTAGTAATGTGGAGGAGCTGTGCTGCGGTAGCTTATTAAAATCTTCGTGTTAACAAGGCAAGTATAAGATTTTATTTTGTTTTTAATGTTTCACAGCAGGAGTTAACTCATCTCGTAAACCTGAGTCCACGGTTGGAACACCTGAAAGCCACCTGCAAGGCACTTACCTCTCAGCCCGCACCTCCAAACTTCATTCAGGAAAGCTTGAACAGTTTTCTCGATCGCTTCAAGTTGACTCGTCAGAAACTAGAGGAATGTCACCAGCAGTTGAAGAAAGGTAAAAATATATATATATTTTTATATATATTTTGTTTAACAGAAGTCTTCCTGATACTTGTATTCTGATTAATTTTTTTGGTGTGCTTTGTTTTGTTGTTTTGAGCTGATTGAAAACCCACTGAGTTCTAGTAGAATTTTCTTACTAATTCTGGGAGGCTTTGGATCAGACTGACAAAATCTTTTTGTTTACCCAAAAGAATATTTGTATCACCTGCTTTGTGCACACTACAAAATATATTGTTCCATGATGTTAAAAGTGATTATGGAACAAATGCAATGTTCGTGAAAGGGATTAGCAAAACATTTGAGGTGGATAATATAGTTTGAAAAGCTGTGTGGCTCTGGCACTTATAGGAATAAATAATAATACTAGAAATGAAAAATGGAAGATTAAGAGAACCTTGTAAAATTGAAGTGTGCATGTGAAAATCATTCTTTTTCATAGCTTCAGGCACATTAGTCATACATAATTCCTTTTGGAAATTTCATCTTTGAAGTGATTTGGAATCTGGCTTGCTTTTCAGGCACTTTCCACTTGGGTTTTTGTTGCGTTAAAAATTTCATTATGAGCATTCAAACCAGTCATGCTGGCTTCTAAAGGATTTTAAATGTAGTGCACAAAATATGTAGCTCTGTTAATATTTACAGCTGAATAGCAAGAGCACAGACCTATGAGGAGATTTTTTTTTTTCCTTAGTTTTCATTTTGTTTCTGAGGAATTCAAGGAAGCATTTTTGCTAAATGGCTCCAAATGGAGGAGCATTAACACTTTATTCTGTGGGTAATAAAAATAGGTTCAATTTACTAAATTGTTAGGCCATCTATATAATGTGTTTCAGCAGGCCTGTATGCTTCAATTAGAGCCATGCTGAAAACTGTATGAATAACATATCTGTCTGCCATACTCAAATTACAGGGAATGCTTTCGTTCTTACTGTGGGGAATGATTATTTTATGACTGTTCTGAGTTCATGTACTTTTGAATAATTTTATTGGTATTGTGTATTTTGGTAATTATTACATGTGACAAAAATAATCCTTATTTTTTCATGTCACGCATCACTTGAGGTGTTATTAGTGTTGTTGAACCAGTTATTACTCGGTAAAAACATCTTACATATTACAATATGCTAAACTTGTGTTTGTGTATCTTTTTGAAGGAAAATTTCTCTGCAGATTGCGTATTGCTAAAGAACAGAGGGAAATGTCACTTTGGGGTTTCAGTTTATTTACAGCACAGTTTGATTTGCTTTCAGAGCCAACTGGGAGAAACAGCTGGTGGTGGCACTTGAGCATTCGTGAATTTGGCAGGTTTTGACTGACAGCAGTCCAGCTCTTTCAGCCTCTGAAAATTCCCTCATGGAGTGCTACTCAGTCCCATCCCTATGGGCATTTTTTATGGGAATTATAACTTAATTTTTTTGTCAATGGGAGGTTATTTTTACCATTTCTCTCTCCTTCAGGATTTGCTGTAGTTTAGTGGCAGTGCACCTATTTGCTTTTTACTAATTCTTTTTTTTTTTCCTCCCTTTAAATTGGTCCTGGCTTTTTGAGAACAGGAAGCTAGATAACTGATTCTCTCTAGAAACGTTGACTCATTCCTTAGTTATAAATGGTGTGACAGTTTTGACAGTAAGCTGTTGAAAAGCTACCTGGTGAGTCAGAACAAGGCTTAGATTAATTTTCACTTGTGGCAGTAACGAAATTGCTTAGGAATCCAAGGCCAGAGAATGTGCATACCACAGTATGGGTCTTACAGCCAAAATCCTGTTTGCCGCAGTTTTCTAAATCTGACATTTTCATTCTGAAGTGCCAGAGTGAGGTGCTTGCCTCCTGCCTGGGATTCCACAGAGGGCTAGCTTCAGCAAAATCTGAGATGCAGTCAAAGGTTGCAAGCAGATACCCCATCCAACCTCTAATTCTCTTTTCAGTCTTCCCAGATAGTGTCTCTGTTCTGGCAACAGGCTGAAAGCTGCTATTTTTATGTATTTGTGTTTGTGTGTGTATATATATGTATGTATAAAAAAAAATGAGGGGGAAAAACCCAAAACAAAAACCAAAACGCAAACCAAACCCTACTGCTATACTAATACATATTTATGTATGTGTATTTATCCACATATATAAAAAAAATACTAACTTATATGATTACTGTATGTATTGTGTATATTTAACTTGTGTAATATATGGCTGTTATATATGCTATACTGTCCATTCCCTCTATAGTAGTGTGTATTTGTGTATAAGTAGTAGATACGGCTAAAACTTTTTAAAATGGAAAATACTACATTGTGGGAATTTAGATATGTAGAAGCCCAAGCACTAGTGATTCTACCACCCTGCCCACCACAAGAGATTTAGGTGCTCAAGTGTATAAGAAAATTGCCAAAATGGGATTGAGTTTTTAATTTTTGGTTTTGTTTTTTTTGGGGGGAGTGGGGGTGTGTAGTTATGTGCTTATTACTATATTCTATGTAATACATATTCATATATTACATACTTAGTGTGTTTTTTAAAGGAAATAACATTGCCAGCAACAGAAGAGTTTTTAAGCGCTTGGGAGGTCTCAGCAGGATTCAATGTACAAGTTCTCTCTCGTGTGATTCCTTGTTTCTAAATGATTCTGATAACTTTGGTTCTCTCTTATAATTTGGGTCTCATGTCTATTTTCTTCCCTTGTGTTTTGTTCCGTTACTCTTTGTAACAATACCAGAGACGGAAAGCCAGCCGAGCCAGGACTACGTGGACTCCCTGCAGCGGCTGAAGGACACGCTGAGCGAGCTGCAGTGCAAGCAGCAGTCCATAGCCAGCGGGCTGGCTGACCCCAGTAAGGTTGAGAAAGCCCTGCAGCAGGCAAAGGTGACTCTTACCTTCCCACTGAAGGGAGGAAGTTGATTATTCAGCTCCTGTCATCCTCCTTTCTCCTGCCTTCTTTTCAGTGGGGTGACTAAAATGTTACTCAGAGGGCAGCGGATCGGGGAGTGGTGTGTGGAAGTGGCCCCTGGGGGTTGCTTGCTGAAGGCTGGGTTGCCTCAAGCTGCTGAAGAAAGTCTCCAGGCGAGGGTTGGGTATCTCCAAGCCGGCAGACTTCACAGCTTCTCTTGCTGCCTGTGCCAGGACACAAGGCTGAGAGCTGGGACTGCTCGGTCAGGGAAAGAGGAGACTCTGTGGATCTTATCTGAAGTGCTGCAGCACCTCAGACCACCTTGGCAGTCTCCTCAGTGTGCCCATGTGTCTCTCATTCTGAGGAGCTCCAAAATTGATGTCAGAGTCCTGGGAGCATCCTTCTAGGAGCATGGTTGGATCATGGTGACCCAATCCAAGGTCTGCTCTTTTACCACCAAGCATGGTTGTGAGGAAGGCCAGGAGCTGGGGCCTGCCCTTCCCTCCCTTGGGAGCTGCCTTTTGGCTCTCTCTGCCTGAGCTGCACCACAGCTGTGCCTGTTGGGCTTGCTGTACTGGGGAGGCCATCTCCCATCATGGGGAGGCCATGTCCCTCCCTGCAACAGTGTACACACCATCATGCTGCCTCTGCCCTCTCAGCGAGGCCATGGTGTGCAGGTCTGAAATACTCTCCTCCAAGCACTGGGTATAGCCTACCCAGATGTGGGGTGCCTGCCTGCTTAAAGTATCTCTGAGGTTCAGCTGGTTAACAAATCCACCCTGTTTCATCCTGCTCGGCTGGTATGAGAGAGTAAGTCTGGCCTCCAGATTGCCTTTCAGTGCTTGGAAGCCATAAAGGTAATTGATGTACAAATTCTGTCCAGTAGAAATGATATTTTGGTTCCTACTGTGAACCTATAAAGTAGGAGAAAATCTATGGATGACAGCTGCTTTGTAAATATCAGTTACTGGGGCAGGGCTGGAGTGAGGAGAGAGAATTGTGCATCTCCAGTACTTTTTTCTTTTGCTTTAAAAAATCATAAACAAATACTTTCCCACCCCCTGCACTGTTCCCCACTGCTTTTGTGGAATTCTTAAATCAGTAACATGTCTTTTTCCCTATATGGTGGCATAAGAGGGCTACAGGTAACTCTGGAGGATCTTTGGAACTCCAGTTGCTGGGTGGGGAGAGGCTGTGCCTGTCTTCTTATCCTTCTCCATTCAGCAGAGTGATCAAGTAGGTACTTTTAAAAGCCTAGTAAACAGGACTGTTAGTGCTTTGGTTTTTTTGAACCAACAGATTAAAAAAATAGCTGCAAGTTCTTTTGGTTTTCTCTTTTAATGTTGCTTCTGTATTGGCAAGTTGGCGGAAATTTTCTGGTCCATATGCTGGCTGAACTGTGATAGCGTTTAGTCTTTGGAGGCTTGTCTTTTCCTCCTTCTGCCTGAATCCCTCCCCCCCCTTTTCTTCAGTGATTAATGAACCTGAAAGAACATACCATGCCAGCGTGGGAGCTTTAAAGAGTGTGATGGGAGATGGGAACAAACTGTAGATGAGCTGCTTGTGGACCTAAAATTGTCCAGCTTCTGCACTATAGCAGGCACTGATAAGTGCTTCAGGCATAGACCCAAGCCAGGGGTTGAGTCAGCCTGTGGCCCCCTGTGCAGAAATCGCGTGTTTGCAGAAACATATATCCCTCTTCCCAGTCTCATTGCTAGTTCACTACCTGTCATTTTAGAGGAAGTGGTACACTTTATCCTGTTTCTTTCCTGTAAATACAAATTAAAATTGAGATTCTTCCTCAGTAAAATATGTGTGCACATCCCACATGTACACATTAAAAGTATATACTAGCAAAGTTAAAGTCATTAAATTAGTGATGGTTTCATGTGTTCTCTCTAAATTTCTCTATTAAACAAACTTTAAGCAGGATAACCAGAATGACCAGATTAATGAAGTGGCAGTGATTTTCATGTCCTGGCTGATACCTTCAGCTGTTACTGTTCCTTAATATTAGGAAATAAATTATTTTGGCTCAAGTGAGTCTTCGTATCAGCAATGGCATAGTGAATATTTTCACATTATATCCTCCCTGTATTCCAGCCAGAAGAGTACCTCTCAAAACTCAGGTGTCCAGAGCTTTCATTGCAGCTAGCCATTATAATAATTTTACTTGTACAAAACTCGGAAAACTCTCAGCCTGTTTGTGTGAGACTTATTGTTTGTTTTCTTTATTAAAAAATACATACATATGAGGAACGTATGAAAAAACTGAGGTCCTGGTGTTTCTCCATTGCAGTTTCTTTTGTGACTGCAGGGTAGTGTAGCCAGTGCTTTGCTAACTTGAGTGCCAGTACCGCACAGCACGGGAGAGGCGCGGGCGCCTGGGTGCGTTTAGTTAAGTGGCCAGGCTTTACAGCCCATTCTGTAATCTCCGCTACTGCTCCAGTAGAGCAGGTGAAGGTTTTGCTGCTTAAGAGGTTGTTTGGCCATGTCCACTGCACTAACTGCAGTAGCTGGAATATCATTCTTCACTGAATCTGTTTTGCACAATGAAACCTTTGACGTACTTGCACTTGTATGTAAGCGTGCACCTGTTGTGCAGCTAATTCTGGAAGCAGACTTGCTTATTTCTTTTTCGGTTTTCTTCCCATTATAGGCAATTTGTGAGACACTGGAAGCCCAGAAGCCTAGGGCAGATAAACTTGCTGAAGAAACAAAGGCTTTGGAGAAACATGCTGCTTCAGATATAAAAAAGGTCTACATACAAGAGTTCAAGCATGTGCAGGGAGACTGGGACAAGTTAAAGCTCAAGACTTCCAAAGATGTTAAACTACTGGAGGAAATTGCATCCAAGTTGAGACTATTTGAGGTAAAATGAAAGGATTTTTTTGTTATGTAACTCAGTTTAGAGCCCTTTCTTTGTGTTCCTGCAGGAGTCCGGATGATACTGATTGGGAACTGAAATGTTGATGGGCCACTGGTCTGGCAGAGGCTGGAAGGATATATGGTGTATTTGTAACAGGGTAGCAGAGGACTTTAAAATGCCCAAAATATTATTTTATCTTCTAATAGAATTACTTTTCACTTAAAATTAGAATTCCTCTTCTTTTGATACCAGAAGCAAAGGTTACACTGAAGTGAAGGGTATGTCAGCTGTGCTGTTGAAGCCTTGATCCCACCAGGGGCTGAGTGCCCTCTGTTGTGGTTGGTGTAAGATGCCTAATGCATTACTAGTTTGACATCTATAATTGAAATTCCATACCTGCTACAGAAAGCCTGCTCCTTTAAGTGAGGTTTCTATCAACAGTAATAAAGAATTGTACAGCATGTTAAAAAAGGAAGTAAAGAAAATGCTTAGGTATAGTGAGTTTTCCAGTTCCACCAGAGGGCCTCTGAAGGGTCAGGAAGGAGAGTTAAAGAATTAAGGTTGATCGGCACTCTTACATATTTTTTAAACATGTAGAAGCACACACACACACATGAAATCCTGCATGGCAGAAAAAATCTCAATGCTTTAAAAATGAAGGTATTTAAAAGCAAGGGTATTTAAAGGGTATTTAGATGTTTAACCCATTGATAAAGAGGGGAGAGATAAGTGCATAAGTAACTTAACTGAGGTCGACTCAGTATTTACTGGTTAAATAGGTTTCTTTGTACTTGCTTTAAGTCCCTTCTCTACACTTTATATTCCTTCAGAGAGAGAAAAAAAAGTCATTAAAACTAAATATATCATGATTTAGCCTATGGTAATATTATTGTGACCTGAAAGTTAAATAAGCACTAACCAGTCTTCAGTATCAGCTTGAAAGCATAAGCTGCTCAGAGCAGTATACAGGCCCAAATATGGTGGTGTTTTGTTTTTTTTCTAGAGTAATGTTTAACTAGACTTTAGATAAGTTTCATATTATTTTCATTTTCGTATTGTATTTTAAACTTTAAAAGGCTAGAAGGTGCTTTTAGAGATTCTCTGTCTCTTGGGATGAAAGGACATGCATGAGCTAGCAAATCTATTTGCACAAACATGAAACAATGTGTGCAATTATTTACATTTAACAGAGTATGTATCGCACAGTTTATGAACGTAAGCAACTTCTTGTGTGTACCCTCTTCAGAATATTGGTGTCATGCATGCACACCACCACTTTTCCCCAAAAGTTTCTTTCAGACTTGCTCTCCTGTCCCTTTGAAGCAGAAACCTCTTCTTTTATTTGATAGTGGAGTCAAACTTCAAACTAAGTGTTTGTTTGGGTTTGTTTCTGGTTTTCTTAAAATTTAAGCCAGACAAGATTTTTAACACATGTGTGTAAACTGAAATTTATCTCAGAAGTCAGGTAATTGACTTGCATGATGTTACAGTGAAAGTTGGACAAGGCGTTGCTGATTATGATTAGGAAGTAGTGAAAGCCTCAAGTTGTCTTTTTTTTTTCCTTTGTAAAAAAACCAGCAAACCGGGAAGAAGTCATAGTAGGGGTAACAGATTGTAACTAAATGACAGTTAAGAGCAGAGCGCACACCCGTGCTCCCATGAAAAGTTTTACTTGGGGATAAAGGCTGGAGGGAAAAACTTGCTCCTGCATGTAAAGTGTTACTCACTAATTATTTGTTTCAGGACTTGAGCTGCTCCTAACAGAGTGTGTGTGTGGGACGTGTGTGTACAAATAGCATAGGTATGGTAGTCCAGTCTAGGCTAGTGAACTTGTAAATGGAAGCCACAAACCAACCTATGAGTAGGAGGAGAAATTGCAGGTTTTCAGAGGAAAAATGTGTAATTCTTTCATATAACACCTGTATGTAACATTGTTAGGATATGTTACTTGAAGCATAAAGATAAAAGCTGTCCCTACTCCTCCCCCCAAAATCCCCCAAAACAACAACGGGAAACCCACCAAAAACCCCACAAAACATGTTCAGGAATATGTGTACATGTTTTTGTGCACCTACCTTTCAAAGTTTCTGCTTTCAGTCCCGTTCCTTCAAAGCCATCCCTCTGTAGCTGCTTGCAGCAGCCTGTGGGATGATGTGGAGCTTTGGAGGAGCTGATGCTGCTGGTCAGCAGGAGCCAACGGCCCAAAGTGCCGTTGTGCAGGAGCCTAAAGGGAATTAACTCTAACGCTTAGCCAAGCCCTTGCCGATTATTTTCTGGTAACCGCCTCCTCATTAGTTTTTCTCCTGACTCTGACCTAAATGTACAATATCCTACCCTGTCTCATTCTCTTTCTTTCCCTCTGTTTCTGGTTATACTTACTAGTTATTTAGCATGATAGAATAAATATTCTGCATGTAAGTGTGCCTCAACACACAGAACAGAATTTTGTGCTGAGTGAGATGTTAAAAATTTTCCTGTTATCTTAAAAAGAAGTACAGAAGCTGAAAAAGAAATTGAAGAATAAGAAACAATGGAATTAATTATTAAATAATTGAAAATGGAAGACCTACATAGTAGTGCTACCTGTAGAAATATGGAGCTTACAGTGTTTCCTTATGAATGAATTTTTAAGCACACAGTTCCTGTGTTTTCTGAATGTTTCATAAAGCTGTCAGTGGATGGACAGTCATGTATTTACATCCTCTGTTTTTTCCCTTTGAAGAGGTGGTATTAATCTATGCAGAGATTTTTGTAGTCTAGTACTCTATGAATAAAAATGAGAATGTGCAATAAAAATGTGGACAGCACTGGAAAATTCAGGATAGAATTTGAACTACGAGAGAGATTGCTACGAGAGACTAGGGATATGGCCCAGGTTCAGACACTGAATGACTCAGTACTGGAGATGTGATACCAGAGACACAAGATTAGTTTGGAGAATGGCTCGGCAGTATCTCCTTGGTTAAGAGAGATGAAGTGTCTGAGTATTAAAGGAAAAAAACCCAGAATTTAAAAGTGGGGGAGGAAAAAAAAAAGAGGAGTAAGTGAATGGCAATTCTTAGAGAACATGTGGGCATGTACAACTACACACAAGTGTTCCTGTATTTTAATGTTTCTTTTTTTTCCTAATTCACATTTAAAAATTAGCATTTCTCTAAACCACACTTCTCACATTTAGGTTTTTGAAAAGAAACTGGACGTAAATTTTCTAGTTTTCACAGTCAACAGACAGGTGAACAGTGCATAAAATATCCTTGTTAGCCTGAGGGGCAAGTCCATGGCAGATCTGCCTGTGGGTCCTGCCGCTCAGGTAGCCCTTTCCTGATTTGTGGTGTGACAGAGGCTCCCCCAAGCTGACAACATGTGCATTGGTGACACGATCTGTGTTTTACTGTGAGACTGTCTGTAGTAGTCGTGTGAAGGGACAAGTAGACAAGGCTCATTTTATCAGTTTTGCATCTTGTATTTTCTAGAAGAAAATTTTTGTATCTTGTGTTCTCTGTTATCATACCTCCAATAATGTGTGGCTTGCTGTGTCTTTGATTATGTATCGCCTTCAGTTCTTTTAAATCTACTACATGGCTGTCCATCATGTGTTTTTTCTAGAAAAGTGAACAAGTTAAAATTCAGCACGTTTGATCTTTGTCCTTGCCTGGAATAAATTTTCCAAACTGATCCAGTATTTCAGTTCATGTCTGAAAATTGTGAGCTCTTGTACATCAACAATTTACACTGGGTATTTGACCATTGGTAATTATTTACCGGCGCAGTGCCGGAGCATTTACTTCATTAAACTTCTGTAGACTTGGCTTGTGATTCAGCAAGCTATTTAAATGTGTGCCTAACTTTGAGTAATCCCATTTAATTCACTTCAGCTACTTATGTAAGTAGCTTACTGTAAGCAAGCTAAATTAGATATATGCTAAAACTCCTGTCAAGTGGCAGCCTTTATAAATATGTATTTTTTTACATTAAGCCATGTTTCCACTGTTAAGCCTCCTGGGGTCTGTTTTTTGGAAAATGATTTTCAGGCTAATCAGCTGCAGGAAATTGCCCCAAAATGGAAAAGGAATGAAGAAAATGTCACGACTTTGACCTCTAATGGTAGCATTGGCCTTAAAATAAACATGATCTTAGTCTAATGTTTTTTCATTAGTGCACACTTTTTTTTTTCAAGAAGCAATGTGTAACATATTGATCTTGAAAGAACTGTTTTTGCAAGGAGTTTAAGGAAATGAAGTGTGTGCTTTCCTCCTTGGTGGCATGCAGAGTAGGAGGTGAAGCTGATAAGCTTTGACTCAGCTTCTCAATAACAGTGCTCTGTGATGACAATTGTGTCAGAATAAAAAGATGCCATCTATTGAAAAACCTGACCAAATAGTCAAAAAATGTTGACTAAAAAAGGCCAACTATATTACTTAAAAATGACAGTCCTATAACTCAGTTGAAGCAGGACAAGCAAAATCTTTCTCCCTGCTTGAAGTTTGTGGTGGTTTAGTTTTTGTAAGGGTGATTGGGAGCATTCCACAATTGCATGGGAGGGAGATGACAAATCTCCTGTGTCCCTCCCTGCCCACCTTACTCCAGGATATGAAGCCAAATGTTAGGTCAGATGACTCTACAATTGTGTGTGTATTTCTTTTTTTCCCCTATGCATTGCTCTAGTGAGGACAGTAGATGCTATTGGCCTCAAACAGCTAGAAATTTTTTTTAATGGCTAGTCCAATTTTCTGTGGTATTTTCCTCTTATGCCTGTGTTTCTCTGTCAGGTGAATATCTTTCCCAGCATAGCTTATACCTGTCAATTATGTTTAACATTACCCACTCTGCTTCTCCCCACACATTTATATAGGGCCCTCTCTTTTCCTTGGAGCACAATATGTCTCTCAAATGAGTGTGGTAGAAGCAGTTGTACATGGTTTCTCTCATCAGGAAAATGCTTTCCCCAACCTTCAGCCAGGTCCCTCGTGAAGGGTGACTGCGTACTTCTTGAAGCCATGTTTGCCTCCTTACTTTATCCTGTGTTTCTGTGTGATAGCTTGGAGGAGTGCAACGTGTATTAAACCATGCTGTGGCATGGATGTAAGAGTATGACTGTTGTGAATTGAATTTTTATGTAAATGTGAGAACAGAGAAATTGAAAGGGGGGAAAAAAAACAAACCGAAAACAAAAATGAAAGCAAAAGTGGTCTGATTCAAAACCAAAGCAATGCTAGTGGCTTGTAAAATATTTTTTGACACTGCTAGAAGTTGTTGAAATGCAGCCGTACACTCTTCATCACTACATTGTATCAACTCTTCATTATTATGTTTGATTTAGGCTGATTCAAAAGTGGTTCAGAAGTGGATGGATGGTGTGAAAGACTTCTTAATGACAGAAAAGGCTATTCAAGGAGACACTGAGGGACTTCAAAGACAACTTGACCAGTGCACAGTGAGTTTCGCTCTTTTGAGGAATCTTTTGAAATAAGTAATGACTAATGTCTCTTCTTTATTTTGCTTCTATGATTAAAATTTTGTCCATGTCATGTTCCATAAAATCTGCCAGAAAAAGAGTCTTATATTTCTTCAGGGCATATTTTAATTCATTCTTCGTGTGTAGCCATAATGCTTTGTACTTTTCCAAGGTCTTTACCATACAAAAACTCAACTGCAAGTAGATATCAGTTCCTCTGAAAATGTTTATATATTTCTCCCACTTTTGTGATTAGGGAATTGAACTGGTGAGTGAAAAGTGCTTTCTGGATTCCACTTCCAAGGACAGTAAAAATAACAAGCAAATAACTCTGATGAAACTCCTAGGGTTTAGGAGTTGTATGTGCCTTACAAGTAAGATTCCTTCCTAGCTAGTGGCACATAAGGATCACAGATAGTTAGGTGGAATTTCATCTTATAGTAAGTGATTACTTACCTGTGTGAAGTGTACCTTCAAGTGTTTGCTTTTGGGAGAAGAACACAAGTCTGAGGGATGTCAGAAACATCAGGGTACATAGGGCACATCATCTTCAAACTTGCATTTTTCCAGTCTTGACGTTTGGCATGTGAGAACGTTTGCACTGTCTATGGCAAGCTGTATTTTGTTTTCGGGTTGCATAATTGTGGTGGTTTGGGCCACTGAGAGATTGTTTCAAACATTCTGGCATTGAGCATAGTGTCAGTCTGCTTTTTATTGAAGTTTCTCTGGAATAAATAAAAATTGCAACATTATTGGTATCCTATAAGTTTATGGATGTTGATGGATAGTATTGTTTTGCTAAAGAGGAACATTGTTTTTCTCTGTGTACTCAGATGTTTGTCAATGAAATGGAGAAGATTGAACCATCACTGAAAGAGATGAAAGAAATAGAGTCTGCTTTAAGAGCTCAGCCTGTCACAGGCATAAATACGTGGGTCAAGTCTAGGCTAGTAGACTGCCAGACTCAATGGGAGAAACTGAGCAAACAGGTGGGTTCTCCGTATGTTGCCGGTACTTGCTTGTTACTGCAGCTATTTGGTTGTGTGGTATCGGTAGGATGACGAAGAGGTGAAGCAGTGAAACAATGGGATGAATGTGTTTTACTTGTTCCACTGTTAAAAGGACCAAAATCCAATTTGGCCCAGTGAATCCAGAAGTACAAATATATTAGGAGACACCGGTGCAGTAGTTTTGTTTGAATAACTGTGCTTCTCAGTACCTAAGAGTTCACTGTGCTCCTTCCAGTTTAATTGTTTGTAACTCAAAATTAATTCATTCACTTTGCTTCATGCTGCTCTTTCTGGGGTGGGTGGGAGAGATGTCTGGCCATTTTGTTCTCTTGTGCTTGAAATCTGGAATATTCTTCTGTCTCCGGAATATTCTTCTGTCCCTGTGTAATTTCTGCCTGCTTCCAAACAGCTTCAAAAAATGAATTGCTATAAATAGACTACCACTTCAGTCTGGTTGTTTCTTTTGCTTGGAAGCTTTCTGCTGTCTGTAGAAACGTACTTCTTTAGATGCAATGCCTTACGAGGATTTGTGTTGGCGACCCTTGCTGTTGATACAGAATCCAGATTGCCTGGGCTGTGGGAAGAAGTGAGGTCTGAAGGGTGTTTTAGTGCTCTGCATAAAGATATATCTAGCTATGATACTTGCCATCACAAGAGGGTTTTTTCCATCTGACTTTATCCAGGGATTGTTACCAGTTTACATGTAATGAAAAAGAAAAAGGTCATTTTCCTTCTTCCTTCACCTCTAGATTTTGTTGATCTACTAAAAAGGGATCATGAGTTCCTATGTGTGTGTATAAAAGTGTTTTGTTAATTAAAAAGGCTTGAAAATGTTTTGGTACTAAAATATTTAAACGAAGACTTGTGGTTTTTCAAATATACAAGGACATTTAAGTAACAAAACTGCTGTTTCTTTCTCCACCTTGAATTCTAGGTCGTTAGTCAGAAAAATCGCCTGTCTGAAAGTCAGGAAAAAGCTGTAAATCTGAAGAAAGATTTGGCAGAGATGCAAGAATGGATGACCCAAGCTGAAGAAGAGTACTTGGAGAAAGATTTTGAATACAAGTCCCCTGAAGAGCTAGAGAATGCAGTGGAGGAAATGAAGGTCAGGAATACCAGGTCATTGTAGAGACCTGATTGAAGAGGAACAAAATTTAATGGCTCTGGGGGTTGACCTTTTGTGGAATTATTATCTATATGGAAAGGACGTCAGGTTGTGACAAGATTAGTGGTATTTTTCAGCTTTACTTCATGGAATTTTTATTTTTAAAGCACACGCTATAAAAGCAGATGTTCTGTTTGGCCACGAGGGGTAGGGATTTCATAATGAATAGCAGCTTGCCCAGCTGTTGAGCTGGACTTGCTGTGTATAGCATATTAAACACTAAGAATATGGAAACTTTTATTGCAGGAGATGAAACCTGAGAAAGAAAGAAAAGGTGGTATTGTACCTGTATAAATTAGCAGTTGTGAAAACATATTCCTCTACTTCTAGCTGTGTTGAGCTTCAATTTCTTCTTTTTTGGATGTGTGTACAGAGTAAACAATAATTCTCTCTGCTTTTAAGTCTGAGAGTTCAGGCATATCTTCACAAATGTTTTGACTTGTATGCATATTATTTAAATGAGTATCCACTACACTGTTACTTGGTAGAGCATAAAATAAAGGATTTTTTTCTCCCTTACAAGAGCTTTGGCAAATCCATTTGAAGTTTTGAATTGTTCTTTTTGAAGAGGCTTTCTGAAGCAGTCTTTAACAAGTGTTTTAATATATTCATGTCCTTTGAAGCCATTTGAAATCAGTCTGACAGCCTGCTGAACACAAGCCAAGAAAAGAAAGGACCTTCTTTTCGTTGGCAAAACTGAGAGACTTTGAGCAGATTTACCTTTGTCAAATCCAGATTATATTTTGTACTTTTAAATTTGGCAGATATGTCAGTGAGCCATTAAGCTTACTGCAAATGCAAGAGGGTATATGCAAGTGTTACAGTAAGAATATTATGCTGGGACTACTTTTAGGACTGGGAAAGAACCCTCTGTACATCTGACCAGAATAATTTTTGCATAAGGTTTTGAAAAACTTTTGTGCTTGCCTAATTCTGCTCTCATTTGATCAGAGAGTGGAACTTCTGCTGACATTTGAAGGAGTAGGCTTAAGATGAGGCTAGGTGGTTTTTGATAACCCTGCCATAAAATAATACGTTTCCCAGATTTTCCATTCTTTGCCCTTCCATTAAATGGTATTTTTTTTTTATTGCCTTACGTTTAGAAGACATCTCGAACAATATACGCAACAATAATGCTGTCATGTACTAAATTGTACCATAAAGTGTAGTGCCTTATATATCAGAGGTACTTCAACTTCATAAAACTGTCCTTGAAACCTGAAAAGAAAGATATGGGACAATCTCTATTTCTGGAGCCCTCTAGTTGTCTTAACAGACACAGGCTTGGACTGGTCTGCAGGATCTGTCTTCCAGCTATCCTCCTTCCTGAGCTGTTGGAGTGTGTCCAGAGAAGGGCAACGAAACTGGTGAACGGACTTGAAAACAAGTCTTATGAGGAGCAGCTGAGGGAACTGAGGTTGTTTAGTCTGGAGAAGAGGAGGCTGAGGGGAGACCTTATTGTGCTTTACAACTACCTGAAAGGAGGTTGTAGTGAGGAGGGTGTTGGTCTCTTCTCCCAAGTAACAAGCGACAGGACAAGAGGGAATGGCCTCAAGCTGCGTCAGGGAAGGTTTAGGTTGGATGTTAGAAAAAACTTCTTTACAGAAAGAGTAGTGAGGTGTTGGAACAGACTGCCCAGAGGGGTGGTTGAATCGCTGTCACTGGAGACATTCAAAAAACTTGTAGATGTGGCACTCCAGGACATGATCTAGTAGGCATGGTGGTGTTAGGTTGACAGTTGGACTTGATGATCTTGGATCATCAAGAAACCTTACGGATTCGATGAAAACTCGACAAGTGATAATACAATTTCTCCAGGCCCCTGTCTTGTGGAGTTGTGCTGTGCGTATCCTGTATATTTTTTATGAGTGCAGATGGGTTGAAGGAATTCTTGTGGTTGTCCTTTTTGCATGTTTCTCTAGTGCACCCAACAGCTGTGGGAGGGGTCCCAACTTCACAGTTGCGGGTAGTTATGGGTGTCCCGGGTAATTACATCATCTTTCCTGGATAACTTTGAAAGATAGTTCCTGAGCTCTGAGTCTCTTAATTTCTGTAAATTCACCCTACCTTTTTCTACCTGATATGCTTGTTTTTAGCAAACCTGTATTTGTTTTTTTTCTTTTCCTGGCTCAATTCTCTTTTTCATATCTGTATACTAGTGTATAAATAGCACTGAGCTTAGTCTTTTTTGCTTTGAGTCATGGATTTTTTGATGAACAAACCATAAATGATAAATACGTATGCTTAATAAAATAGGATTTTTAATGTTTACTAACATTGTTTGAGATCCATGCAAGTTAGTGCTGTATTTTGTTGTGTTCAGACACAAGAACGCCATGACAGCAATACTTCTCAGTTTAAATGGCTGATCTTTGGTCAGAGTGGTGTATAGCTGACCATATGGCACTTGAAGGCTGATAGAGTAATACATTTCTTTGGGCAGAGAGCGAAGGAGGATGTGCTGCAGAAAGAGGTGCGGGTGAAGATTCTCAAAGACAACATCAAGATGTTGGCTGCCAAAGTGCCGTCTAGTGGTCAGGACCTGGCAACTGAGCTGAACGTTGTGCTGGAGAACTACCAGCTACTGTGCAATCGGATCCGGGGGAAATGTCACACTTTGGAGGTAAGAATGATAGCTCTCAGCTCAATAAAACAGAGGCAGGTGGCAGAAGAGGAATGGAGAAGGATGGTGAAAATATCCAATTTTGTCACCGAACCCAGTAGCTTTGGCATAAACATGTTTTGCTGTGGCTTCTTTAAAAGATTTCTTTCCCTTGAGATGACATCCTTGGAATTCATGAGACACCATCTAATTTTGCTTTTATAATCTGTATTGTAATCAACACTTATGCAAAGAAGTAACCTTGTTTCACAGCTCTGTTACCGTCCGTGCATCTTCCAAAATGACAAAAGGAAACTTCTTGGAAATTAATGGTTGAAATATGATGATAATTAGTACAGGTTGACTATAGTTTGGGGTAGGTTGTATATGTCCTATCTTTCCAGAGAAGTGGATGCGGTTTGTTACATTCTTCAACTGTTATAAGAATCTGGATGTCAGTGATAATTTTAGCCTGAGTTTAGAGACTTCTATGTGTATTTTGCATATTTCTTTTTATCTTGCTTCTATAGATGCAGGTTTTCCTGTGTAGACCTTACTGTGCCGTGGCATGGTTTTGAATATTTACAACTTGCCTATTTTATATGAATGTCTTGGAAATATAATTTCTTTAAAATGTTCATAGGACATATGAGCTATGCTTGGCATTCTGGGCTAATTTATGGTTTTTCTGTTATTTCTAGGAGGTGTGGTCCTGTTGGATTGAGCTGCTTCAGTATCTTGATTTGGAAACAGCTTGGCTAAACAATCTGGAAGAAAGGGTGCAAATGACAGAAAATCTGCCTGATAAGTTGGATGCTGTCAATGATGCTCTTGAGGTATTGTAGTCATTCTGTCACATCACTTTTCAGATAACCCCATTTAAATAAAAAAAAAGCCTATTCTGCGCTTCAGTAGAATACTGAAATGTGTGTTGGATGCTCTTGATTCTTCAGGTTAAATGAATGTATTACTCTGAATTTGGAATGGATATTGGTAAGACCCAAAAGCTGAATTTTGCTGTATGTAATTGTGCTGCACTTGGTACTGTGATGAAATTTTATGCTGTCTCCTGTCCTGTGTGAATTTATTAATGCCTTCCAGCACTGTAGTATGAAATGATATGAATAGGCCAGAAGTGCTGTGAAGTTTAATTATCTAAAGCAAAGTGGCACAAGGCAAATGCAGTGGTCATCATGGATTAAGCCATAACTAATTCATGCTTTCAGAGAACTCTCAAGGCATTTGAAGTGTAAAACTTCTGTGCATGCAGTCAGATTTCCCCTTCTGAAAAAGTAGTGTTATTCAGTATCTTGACCTTTAAAACTTTTTCTTCTAATTAGTCCCTGGAATCAGTCCTGCGCCATCCGGCTGATAATCGAACCCAGATTCGGGAGCTTGGGCAGACACTGATTGATGGAGGAATTCTTGATGATATCATCAGTGAAAAATTGGAGGCTTTCAATGCCCGCTATGAGGAATTGAGTCACTTGGTAAGAATTTGGGGGCAGGGTTGAAGCAGACAGGGTTTTTCAGCTCAACGATCTAAAATGATTCCCGTTAGATAGCTGAATTCATGGATGCAGGACTGCAATACAGGAAAAAAAGGAAAAACCTTCACAATGTTGTCAGCTGTTTCCAATTTGGAATAATGCCCTAAGAGCAAGATACTCCCCTCCAACTTGAGTCATGGTTTTGTTTTGCACACCCTTGCACTACGGGGACCCCTGGTATTTTTCCAGGTAATTTTGACAAAAAGGCAATTCTAGTCCAAGGGGGATAGCTCAATAACTACGGTTAATATTCCTTTCCTACTGCCTAAATATTGGTGAGCTGTTCGCTAACTGTAACAATAAGGTACATGAATAAGTGACACTTTTACTCTTTGAAATGGCTAGGAAGAAGTCACACTGAAATAAGGAACAGAAGGGAAACTTTCTTCTCATTCCCTATCTATTATGCTGTCCCCTTCCTCTTCTCCTACTTTAGTCTAATCTTTTCTAGATTTAATAAGGAGAGAAAGACTAGCTGTATTTCCTGTTGCATAAATTTGTGACTTGTATTCTGTATCCTGGTCATACAGGCCCCTGTCAAATTGTAGTCTGGGAGTTTTTTTCCTATCGCTGCCAAAGTGTAGAGGGAATTTCAGTTCATCCTCATTACAGTGAGCAACATGAATGCAGTGCCCTCAGCTGGGGACTACGTGCCGTCATTTAAGTTAGCGTTCACTATTGTTTTTCCTGTTACAACAGTACTTCATTGCCATATGAAAACTATCTGCTTTGGCAGCTGCAGTGCTGATGCATTGGGCGGTTGACAACTTTCCACATCTCTGTGTGTGTATATGTATGTGACCACTGGTCTGTGCATGTGTTGATAGTGGGGAATTTGTGTTCCCATGCAAGTAGTGACATTTCAGATAAACTTAGAAGCTTTGCTGTTGAAAGGAGAGGCAATGGAGGGAAGGAAAAGTAAACCTCGGTTTTCACACTGTAAGAGAAAAACAGAGTTTATTGTTTTGAAAGAAAATGTGCAAGTTTACACATCAAACAATGTTGATCCGTAGTGTGTTACAAAGTCCCTGACTCCCGTTGACTAGCTAGTTTTTGAAACTGGTATGTTTTTAACAGAATACTTCCTTCCTGAGGTGATAGGAGAGACTTGTTTTCACTATCCTGTATATCTAGCAGCAGAACTCTCCTCCTATGCCACTGTTTGTCAGTTACCAGTATAAATCACAGCAGGCTTCAAAAATTGCTGCATTCCAGGGCTTGCTTTTGCTCTTTTTAGACAGTCCTCCTGGCATAGGATATTTTTGTCTCCCCCATCTTGTTTTGAGAAAGTTTAATATAATTTGTATTATATTACTGCTCCATCTTACCTTTCTGTCCCACTCAGGCGGTCAGTCGGCAGATCACCTTGGAACAGCAGCTTCAGACCATGCGAGAAACTGACCACATGTTGCAGGTCTTGCAGGAAAACTTAGTGGAGCTGGATAGACAGCTGACATCTTACCTGACTGATAGGGTGGATGCCTTTCAGATGCCCCAGGAGGCCCAGGTATTCCAGCATAGCTTTTCACTACAAAATGTTTTGAAATATCTCATGATAGTGCTCAGTCTAGACCTAGTAATTCATGAAGGCTTCATTTCAGTCCTGTACTGATGTACTAGGTGATATCTTTTGTAATCTGGTTTGTTTTCCTGTTGTAAGAAGGTTGTGTTGAATAACTATCTTAACAGCTGTCAATTTAGCAAACTGTCACCAGAGACAGAATATTTAAAATGAATCTAGTAGTGTTTAACTTTTACAGAGTACATTTATTTCTGGTGGGAAGTAGGTGGTAAGCAAGTTCCTCTTCCCCCCCCTGCAAGAAATTTTGTAACTTTTTCTTTTTTTCCGTTTCTATGATGTGGCAGAAAATTCAGGCTGAAATTGCAGCTCATGAATCTACCTTAGAGGAGCTCAAGAAAAGTGCCCGCTCTTTCCCTCCTGCTTCTCCTGAATGTAGGTCTCCCCGTGGTGGAACTCAGCTGGATGCTTTGCAGGTAAAAATAGGAGTCACACTAAGAATTTAAATGTGAAGACCTTCTGATTTTCAATTACATACTGCTATTGTCAGCCTGTAAATTGCTTGGTGTGGTCAACTGAACCTCAGAAGTAAATAGCATATGCTGTTACATGCTTTCGTTAGGAAACAAGCATTACTAGATAAATTGAATAAGGAAGCTTAAATTTCATAAGTATCATGGGATAAATGCTGAAAGTCAGAAAGTTTCTGTGTTTTAGTGGAATTGATATCTGGAATGTGTATGTTATGGAATTACAGCTCTCTTGCACCTCAGGTGAAGATTAGGAAATTAGATGATAGAATTTGGTTTGGCAATGTTGCCGTGCATACTGAGTTGTGGTGGCAAAAGAGATGAGTTAGGATCTGTGGGGGGAGATGCTTTAAATGTTTTTTTTGAAGTGCAGATATGAATTTTAAACAATCGTTTAACATAATATTCATTAAACCAGAGAAAACTGCGTGAAGTATCGACAAAGTATCAGCTTTTCCAGAAACCAGCCAATTTTGAGCAGCGCATGTTGGATTGCAAGCGGGTGTTGGATGGTGTAAAAGCAGAACTTCATGTCCTGGATGTGAAGGATACTGACCCAGATGTAATCCAAGTTCATCTGGACAGGTGCATGGTAAGTATGCAATGTGCTTAACTCATGCTTGGGGGTGTTTCTTGTGTGATTTTTCTTGCCTAAACTCTCTGCTGAAGAAATCTTGCTTAAAGTCCTGATGGAACTGTTACAACTTTATGCTAAACACTAATGGAGCAATTGATAACTAAAAGCCTCTTATTCTTCTGGGCGAGAATGTGGACATTAAAGTAGTGGATTGTTGATCACAGATGTGGTGGAACAGCTGAGTTCTTATAAACTCCCTTCCCTGGCTCATCCTCCTATTATGGAGAAGCATCGCCCAAGGGGCAAGTTTGCATAGTTCTTAGTATTTGAACAAAACAAATATTAAAAGTCAAGTACAGATCACAACGTTAGCCTTACCACATGTGGTAATGTTACAGAGTAAACACTGCTAAATTATTCGGATAATTCTTCTTTTAGGGGGTGAAAATTAAAACTGGAATAAAATATGGGAACATCAGGAGTTTGAAATCTTAGCAGATGTTACTCCTAATCCATAGCTCAGAGTTTAAGTGCAATCTGATGGTCAGGTCCCCAAACGAAGCAAAGTCTGAGAATCTGCACTACAAATTGATCACCAATGTACATATTTGTGTTTTTAGAAACTCTATAAGACCCTCAGTGAGGTGAAATTGGAGGTTGAGACTGTCATCAAGACAGGAAGGCAAATCGTACAGAAACAACAGACAGATAATCCCAAAGGGATGGATGAACAACTGACAGCATTGAAATTTCTTTACAATGACTTAGGGGCACAGGTAAGAAAAACAAATGTACATATGAACATTTGTCTGCTTTGTTGTTTTGATGTCAGATGCTATTTTAAGTTTGATACTGAAGCTAATACTGTGTAGCATAGTTGCTACATCCAGGAGCGATCAGTTAAGAGATTAAAGATTACACATAACAGTCCTGTAGGTTGTGCAAGACCCCTGTGGTCGCAGAGAGTTCCTGAAAGGGAGGTAGCGTTGGAGAAAGGAAGGCTCACAGAGCTTTCATCATTCTGGCAAAGCTCTCCTTTAATTTGTTAAAGTCTTTGAGCACTGCTGTATCTTCTCTTGTCTGTCAACCAGCCTGCAAGATAAGTTTCTATCAGATTGTCTTATGAGAAGTTTGAGTCGATGTAAATTTTTTTTGGGTGTCATGATGGTTTCTAATTGCAATCCATCTAAAGAGTTGCTCTCAGTATGCAGTAATGTGGACAAACCTGTATTTCCCATGAACTGCATTAAGTACTAGTCTGAGTAATTTTCTTGGATAAATAACTATACAATTACTAAGTGAAGTGTCTAATAATGGTTAAACCCTTAGGGGCAGGGGAATTAAGACAGAATTTCAAGCAGACTCATGCTTGTTCAGTGTTTTGTGAATGAAGCTGTGGGTAAGTGGCCAGATTACTTTGTTGGAATATCTTGAAATGGGCCCTAGGAAATATTTTATTGTTGTAAAGAGGAGAATATTCACGAAGGTGTGGATTCTAGTGGGATTTGTATGTCTATGACTCAGAAAGCATGTGGACAAGAGATTGGGAAAGGATAGAAAGGCAGAGTTATTTGCAGTATGATGTTATGATGATTTTGTTTGTGTCTGATTTTTTTTTTTTTTTTAGATCTTCAAAGTTCATTATTTTGAATAAATACATGCAAACATTAAGCTGAGACAGAGGGCAACCTTTCAAAATGTCAATTGATTCTGACTGCTGTGGTTGGATTTATTCTCAAGTCCCTGTTAA
Organism: Psophia crepitans; assembly: GCA_013399095.1. Classification (NCBI taxonomy): domain Eukaryota; kingdom Metazoa; phylum Chordata; class Aves; order Gruiformes; family Psophiidae; genus Psophia; species Psophia crepitans. Next base: position 185,519 of record VWZZ01000192.1, read on the forward strand.
AATTTGACCAGACTAATTGTGTAGCCAGTGTGAAATAGAATTGATTATACTGCAGCAAACATAAAATTTCATATTCACTTTACTGAGATGTTTTCAAGGGCAGACTAGATTCTCAGTGAAATTTTTCTTTACAGCTTTCTGCTAGCAGGTCTATCAAAATACAAAAAGGAACTGAATTTTACCTGTGTGAGTGACTGACTGGATTCTATAGCCCCTTGAGTTTCAGTTAAAGGATCATAATAAAGTTTAAACATCAATTTGGTGATTGGTACCTATAAGTAAGTTGGTGCACGGGTGTCATTGTCTCCTTTAAGTGTAACTTTAAAATTGTTGTAGTTCTATGTATCCTGCTTTGTATAGTAAGGTGTAGACGTTTATAAATGATTTTTCTTTTCAGGGTCCTTCCCTAATTCAGAACGGTTTTCAGATGCAAGGATTTTATATATATGGGTGGATATTATAGCTGGCTAACACTTCCATTTTTGCTGTCTTTTAAAATCTAATTTTGTTTTCTTTGTTCCTTTTTATCTTTTTGTAGGTGACGGAAGGAAAACAAGACCTTGAGAGAGCATCGCAGCTGGCACGCAAAATGAGGAAAGAGGCTGCCTCATTGTCAGAGTGGCTAGCTGCCACTGAGGCTGAGCTTGTGCAGAAGTCAACTTCAGAGAGCTTGCTTTCTGATCTGGATTCCGAAATTGCCTGGGCCAAAGTAAGCATGCTCTAAAGCATGCGCATCTGTAGAATAACTTTTTAACATTATAGAATCATAGAATGGTTTGGGTTGGAAGGAACCTTAAAGATTATCTAGTTCCAATGCAATGTTGCCAAGCGGCTGTGAATTTAAATCCTTGTAACTTATTCCTTAATCTCTTACATCATGAAATTTTAGGGATTCAATATAATAATATTCTTAACTGTCAGCAAATATAATTTTGGGCTGGATCAAGCATTTTACTAGTAGAGCAAACTGAAAGTTCATTGACGTTTGTAATGAAAATTCGAGTTTGTAACTTTTCACTGAAACATCTTTGTCTTCAAAATTGTGACTTTACAAAACAAAAAGCCCCTGTAATTCCTTATTTTTTTCATCCCTAAATTGGAACTTGTCATGGAAACAGGCAAATGGGTTCTAATTATTCTGAAGCAAAGTATCTATGTTCTCATGCTGTAGAAACGTGTATATGTAATAGTTGGAGATAGCGGCAAGTGTCAGTTGATGCAGTTCAGCAATACCAGTCTTTCAAGTCATTTTTTTTTGTCACCTTTAACTTTTGGAATAGGTCTGTGTGCAACCTGAAAACTTGAAAGCTTACAAAATTTGAAAACCCTCTAATTATAACTGGTTCTCACCTGTTTCACTCAGGATTAGCAATTATTAGCACTACACTTCTGCTGTGGCAGTATCCTGAAGATTTCTTTCCAAACAAGCTTGTAAATACTGATTGAAGTATACTTACTGTGCATTTGTAAGCAATACAAATAATTCATGACCTCTGCATCACCAGGAAGACAAGCAGTTTATGTTGCATGCAGCATTGTCCTTCCTGTCTTAAGGTTTTCTAGAAGCAATTATTTTAAAATGTAGTAACTTGAGTGTTTGTTTCTGTCTCTAAGATAATAAGTTATGAAAAAATAATAGATTATTTACTTGTTTAAGGAAAGGTTAGATGTGGTACTTAGCAACGTGGTTTAGTGGTTAATAGGCAGTGGGGGGATGGTTGGACTTAGATGATCCTTGAGGTCACTTCCAACCTTAATAATTCTATTCTATTCTGTTCTATTCACGTATGATAAGATGTTCAAGTTGCTCCAGACACTAGTTGTGATTTAACTGCATTCTCCCACACACTGTACACTGACATCAGAGATCTTTCTAAATAGCCAGATGTTATCACTAATAATCGGGGATCTTGTATGGCAAAGATGTGCGGTTTTCCACATGGAAACCGTGTACTGATATTCAAGATATGACATATTACTGAATTGCTATGTCAGTATGCACTTTTAAAATTTTTTATTTTAGGTTAAAATCTATTTGAACTCAGAGATGACTTGGAAACAATATTAGAGCTAAAGCTACATATGTTTACTTATCTGTAATATAACAGTACGGCTTCTGTGATATGTGGCAAGTGAATTGAACATAATGCAGTTATGAGTGGCGGTGGTTCTCAAAAAAACTTTCAGCCTTGGCCTACTGTTTTTCTCATTGTTACCAACTGTAAAAGTACTTTAATAGGAAATGATAGAGAGAAATACAAAGTGTCTACTGAAAATTGTGTTCTCTGTAGTGCTTGACAGTGCAGAAGAGAACCTTTTAAAATTGCACCTATAATGTGAAGTGATGCATTTCCTTTACCTACATAATGAAAAGGAACTGTGATGATGTTACAAAACAACAAAACAAAAAGGTCTCAAGCTCAGTTATTCAGGACACTTACGTGCATTGTGCGCTCACTCCTCTCTCTGTCAAAAAAAGGAGATCACTATAGACAGAGAATGAATATAAAGGAAAGGTGATTCTACTTCGTTTGATTTTTCTCAAGTGAAGATCATCTGTGATGCTAGATGTTTCCTGGGGAGGTGAAAATGTGGCTCCCTTGCCCTTGGGAGCAGTGTGTAATGTTAATGGCTCCTCTTGTTTCAGAATGTGCTGAGAGAGCTGGAGAGGAGGAAAGCTGATCTGAAGAGCATCACAGAAAGCTGCACCGCGCTCCAGGCTCTGGTGGAAGGGAGTGAGACATCCCTGGAGGAGAAACTATGTGTCCTTAATGCTGGCTGGAGCAGAGTTCGGACCTGGACAGAGGATTGGTGTGACACCTTGTTGGTAAGCTGCATGTGTGAAAAACTTTGATCGTTTAGACTGAATCTTCACCTAGGGAAAGAATAGTTAAACCTAACAAAGTCAGCACAAGGACAATACTCATCACCAGACATGAATGTTATTATAGAGAGTTTTTAGTTGTGGGTCATCCTCACAACATTTACAAGGGTAAACTATTCTTTCGCTAGGTGAAGTTCAAGTTTCTTGATGTTGATCTACACAGCAATCATAGGCCTTCTCTTTCTTTCCTCCTCTCCCTTTGTTTTGTTAGTCTAAAAGATCAAAGCTTAGCTACCCTTTTTTTTGGGTAAAAAGCCCTGTGCAGGATGGTACTTTTCTCATTCTGATACCTTTGCTTAGTCACACGGAATTATGCGTTGTTTCTGTCTATGGCACCTGATGTTACAATTTCTGACTACGTATGGAAGCAGATCTAATTAGCATGTCTACAATGTGGTGACTTAATGGGAAGAAATATTTTAATGTAATCAGTAAAATATCAAAACTTGACTATTATAATTTATAGGTTTTGGTGTATTCCACTTTCAATTAAAATAAAAAAAACCCTCAACAACAACCGCACATAATGCGTGCTGTTGTATCTGCTAGTGATAATTGAAAAAAATTGTGGGTTTTTTGGTTGACTGAGATGATGTGGTCTGGCTGTAACATTGTAATACACCCTCTGTATTTAGTTGAACAAACCACCTCGGCTATTTCTGTGTCTGTGAATTAGGAATAATAATGTTAAAGGACTAGAATGAAAATCAAATTCTTGTAAATACTTACTGAAGGTGAAAGGTACAATCTAATTTTCAGTGTTCCTTTCCAAGATGTATCCGTAACACTTTATACCACTGATCTCCTTTTTACTCATAAACAGTGGTTTTGGAAGGGTTATTTTTTTGATGCGTGTGTTTTTTGTGGGGTTGTTTTTGTTTTTTTTAAAGTGTCTCACCTTGATACTTTCTTTTTCTTTTTTTTTTTAGAATCATCAGAGTCAGCTGGAAATTTTTGATGAAAACGTTGCCCACATAAGTACTTGGTTGTATCAGGCTGAAGCCTTGCTGGATGAGATTGAGAAGAAGTCAGCAAGCAAAAAGGAGGAAACTGTGAAGGTAGGAAATGTTGCCGTGAGGTAACCACTTCTGGATTCTAAATGTAGTCAAGTCAGGTTTGTTGCCTGGATTATTATTATTTATTTTTTTTTTAGTTTTGTTTTGCTTTTCTAAGGTGACCTTTTTTTTTTTCTTTCACTTCTTAGCGCTTAACATCTGAATTAGATGATGTTAGTCTGCGAGTGGATAATGTGCGTGATCAGGCTATCATCCTAATGAATGGTCGGGGAGTGTCATGCCGTGAACTTGTTGAACCCAAACTGGCAGAACTGAACCGTAACTTTGAGAAAGTCTCTCAGCACATCAAAAGTGCCAAGGTGAGAACGAGTGAGCCCCGAAACACACTTGTAAAGTCTGTGCCAAAATGATGGCAAATAGCTTTAGGGGATAGATCTTTATGTGTTAGAACAGCACTTCTCTGCATTTGATTCTTTAAGTGTAGATATTTGTATGTGAAAAATGGGCAGACTGATTTTAGGTCAACTGCTTTTTTAACCTGAACAGCAGATGATGACTTGAATTGCAGGGGAAAATTTACAAATAACTGTGTGTTATAAAGAATCAGAAAAACGTATATATTGCAGTACATATTTATATGATGACAAAACAACACCATAAGGTAGTGTGACTGTAGGATTCTGTTTGTTTTGATACCAAAAGGCTTAGATTGAAGCTTGAAGGTAGAAGCTTGGTAATACTTACCAACACTGTCCAAGCTAACTCTCAGTGTTAGATCAAACAACTCTTGCAGATTTATTTATGCTAATATGTGATGGTCCTACAAACTGGTATGCCTATTCATGGAGAATTGGTTTAAATCCCTAAATTGTGCGTGACAGCTCAGACAAAACTTTGTTCAAGTTGAAAATTTAATTTTGCTTTGCAGATGCTTGTTGGACAAGAACGACATCCTGTCATGTCAGAGCCCCATGAAGTCAGAGTAGCTTTTCCAGACCTGGAAAAATTTGAGAGTGACATACAGAATATGTTAAAAGTTGTGGAAAAGCATCTGGAGTTGAGTGAGGAAGATGAAAAGGTTTGTGAGCAATGGAAGAATTAAATAACTGATTAAGTCCCTTGCTATTTTGTCCGCGTGTTACATTCTTCCTGACTTTGAGGGGGAATTCTTGTGAGAAAACATTGTTAAGACAGGAGTAGAAAATTAAGAGAATTACTAAGTTGTAGGAAACACTGCACAATTTTCATATAACTTTCCCATAGCTACAGCCTCTTGGCTGGTGCATTGAGAGTAACTAGTCATACATCAATCTGTATTTTCATCACGTTTTTATATAATTCAAGTAGTGAACTTTGGTTTTCATTTATCTTCACTCTTCTAGTCAAAGTAGCTGTTTATAAGCAATCCTTCCTGTAAAAGGAAGATTCTAACTGTCTGAACTGATGTTGAAAGAATTACTTAATGCAACTGAAACTCTTACTATGTATTTCATGATTGTGGGCCTCTCATCTATTGCATTGGGTAGATATTTTTTCACTTTTTAAATTTAAACTGGTATGCTATATTGAATCAGTACATAGGTCAGGTCAGTGAATGTTTGTGAAACGAGATACAAATAAGAGTGTTATAAAACGGTTCATAGCAATTCCAAATAAGAACTTGGGACAAAATTGATCTTTTTCTAGATCCTTATCTAGGCTCTGTTATTCATCTGTTTAAAACTGTCATATTTCTGTTTGCATCTTGTCCTTGTTTGCATCTTGTGGCTGCCAGGCCACCCTATCTAACTTCCTTTTAAGCACATGAAGTATTATAAACTGAGCTGGAAAGCTGAATCTAAGCCTGTGGAAAATGACATGTGTACTACAGAAAATTTTTTGAAAGGCCTCTATTGAAGAACCTATTGTTATTGAACATATGCTTCCCTTTGTGCTGTTTTTATACACATTATGTTTTAATTTTCTTGCTATTCTGCTCTGAGCTTGCTTCTTATTCTCAAGGAATGTTTAGAATAGAAATGGAGATGAAATCATAACATCCTCTTGCTGTGGCTGCCTACTTGGAGATTCTTTGAGTGAGCTTCCTGCAGGGTGTCTCTTTACAAAGTATATAGGATGATCGAGTTGGGAATTTAGGATCTGGTAGTCATGGAGGAGAATCTCTGCTTGAATTTGTTTGGCTCACATTTGGATAATAAACCAACACTTTGGTACCATTACTGTTAATATCTGAACAGGTAATAAATTTATTTTGGAACCAGTGTCTGACCTTCCTATAGATAATACATACTTGTGTAATTTTAGCTGGATCAAGAAAGAGCTCAGATTGAAGAAGTTTTACAGAGAGGAGGGCAGTTGTTACAGCAGCCTATGGAGGACCATAAGAGAGAGAAGATCCGCATACAGCTCTTGCTTCTGCAGAAAAAGTACAACAGTGTGCAGGTATGATAGTTACTACAATTAAAGCTCATTTATGTAGTCTTCCCTTTGGTATCCCACTTACAACCTGGTTATGTGTTTTTAGTGTCTAAGATTCTCTGGGGAAGAGTTAAATGTGCATGCACACAGCCTGACTCTCCGAATCTTTGTAATTCCAAAATACAGATTTTGTCATTCCAAAGTTTTGGGGGAGTGTTTAATTTTTAAAGTCCATTTCACAACTTCACAACGGGCCACCCTATATGTATTTACACAGATGGGTGCATACAGTTGGGCATTTGCTTCACCTGTCTTTGCTGACCCTCCAGCAGAGGTTTGTCTCCACCATTGGGCTGTTTGAAGAGTCACTACATAGACACATGCACACAAACATATTCATTGAGTTCTCAGCTGAAAAGGTTTGTGTGAATATGAGTCTGTTCTTGAATTCCTCTTACTTATAATACCCTATAAGAGGGTATTATCAGCAGTTCTGGACTCTAGTATGTTGTGGTGCTTTCATACACATGCCATGTTAAAAATGTTTTTGTGTAGAACAGAGGAGATCTGTATTCTTACACTCCTTGTAGCTCACCTGTTTGAATCATGTTAGAAATAGTGAAGTGTAGCTCAAAGGTGGGGTAAGACCCTTGGGCTGGCTTTTATTACATGTCTATGCAGATAAATAAAATATAGCTATTTAAAAAAAAATGAATGGCTGCTATTGCATATTTTGGAATTTGCTTCTTCATATGAATCCTTCAAGTATTTTTGTTTTTCAGAGAAATAAGACCTATCCTGTTCATTACTTCCCTCTTATACTGTATTTTCCTAATACAATGCAATGTAGGAGTGCAAGTCATTTCAAAGGAGGCAGGTGGTGGAACTCTCTCCAGTGTTTTCCCAGTATAAGAAGGAGCACGACAGTCTAATGAAGTGGCTGGATGAGGCTGAGCACCGTCTGTCAGGGTTGCAAGGTGTAGAAGATGAACAAAAACTACAGGTAAGTAAGACTTTTCTCAGAGCAGAGTGAAGGCTATGTATGAACTGTAGGAATTCATACATTAGGGTTTTATAGCTGTTCTTTTGATATCTCCTTGGAAGGATGTGTTTTGAAAATGACAGCATTCATTTTTCATTAGGAATTTATCTGCATACACTAGTTTGGGATTTCTACATAGTCATCATAGGTCCAAAGTATCCCAACCATCAGGCCCAACGCTCAGAGCATGATCTGGGCAGTGTGGTTGTATCAGGACAGGTTCTCTTGCCAGTCTTGCTCATGGGGGTTATGCTTAGCTCTTTTTGATACCCTCACTCAAACAGCCTGATTCAATATCTGATTGGTGCAGGTATGATAAAACCCTTGTCTGACTCAGTGCCTCTGCATCCTGTGGTTGGGATATCATAACATTTCTGATGTTACCTTTCACTGCCTCAAGTGCTTAGGGAGCGATAACTACCCTCATCTGATTGATATTACTGTACACAATGAAGATTAATAAAAATGACAAAGGTTGAAGTATTTCTGATGAGAAGAGTTATGTGTGATAATGTGTGTGTGCGAGTCTTGACAAACAATTTCACAACTGATTTAATAGGATGTCAAAGTCCGATAAAATTTACTGCTCAGGAAGCTGTTTGTCTTAATTGTTCAGGGTACAGATACTTTCAGTGTAGAGTGGGCTTTTTTTTAGGGTGGTTTTTTGTGTGGGTTTTTTTTTTCCCTGTGATTTGGTGTGGGGTTGAGGGGTTTCTAAATAATTATTTATTTATTTCTCATTTTCATCCTTCAGAAAGCTTTGGCCACATGGTAATTACAGTAATATTTAGCCAATAATAGCCAGGAACCTTGTGAAGCAGCAAGTAATTTCTTGGACAAGCTCAGGGGCTAGGCAATCTGTCAAATACTTCTCAATTTCTGTGTATGAAGCTTCATAATTAAAACCAATCAATCTTTTTTTGACTGCTCTAACTTTTTAACCCAGCACCAATTAACTCGGAGGCAGGAGTAAAATGCTCTGGTTCCCTGTGAGTCTCACACCACAAAACCATAATGTGGTGCTCTTCATTCCCAGCTGTAGTACTATGTGGCTTCAGCTGCCTCTGACAGCTGTAGACCTATGGCAGATGGTCTGCTCTCCTTGGTCGTGCTGGCTATTCAGTACCAGCTATGTTAAAATCTGCTTCTCTTTAGAGAGACTTTTTCAAGTCATAAGCTTCCCACACAAAGCTGGGTAGCAAAGACGGCCCCAGGGTTGGTTTTACTGTCTGACATGTCACTCATGGTGCCATGTGGTACTTGCGCATAGAATCATAGAATGGTTTGGGTTGGAAGGGACCTCACATGAGCTCCTTGGGACCTGAATGATGCCGGGGAATGTGTTTGAAGAAAATGGGGATCCATACACATTTAAAGTAAAACAACATGATTCAGTTTTTCTGTTTCAACATCAATTGCTTTGAGTAAATCAACTACCAGATTGAAAAGGGAAAATGGTATACATGGGTGGTTCTTTCCTAATGGGCGCAATCCAGTTGTGCTGGAGACTGGTCTTCCTTGTCACTGTTGGTCTTGCTGCAGGCTGACTGATCTTCTCTAAGAAAGATCCTTGGCCTCTTATAAAGCCCTTTTCTTTAGGGATCTTCTGCAGCTAATCCCTTGCACTGTTGGATTACTGCATTTTTTTGTATCTGGGTGCTGAATTCAGAATATCATGTAAATATGGATTACCATAGCAATTACAATGGGCTATTGATGGAGAAATGTTATCTTTTCTCAGGATTAGTTAAGCTGTGTAAAAATATCCTTATACTTCCAGATGTGGAAAGTTTCTAGTCTGGCTGAGTTAGCTAGGCTTTCAGAAAGGGACCACAGCAGTTTTCATTACTGCTGTGAAACTTGGAAACTGCTGCTTCTGTTTCACGTGCCTGTGCCTCTTGCTTTCTGATATTTGGGTGGTAAGCCAGCCTGTCCCAGGTGACCTTATTTTACTTTTATGACTTGTTCTTTCACCTGCTTTACTAATTGATCTTGCACACCAAAAATAGTGTGTGACTATACCATTTCTGAAGGGAGAAATAGTGTTCCCAAATATCATCATCATTTTAGATGAACACAGTTGCTCCCAGAATTTTCTGGGACTTACCCTCAGCACCGGGGGAAACTGTAATGCTAAAATTCTGCAACAGAAACTACCCCTCCCCAATTTTTACCATCTGTTCTGTGCCTGAACACTCTTCCTTCTCTTTCTTTAGTCAGTAGAGATGTCTGATGAAGGTGGGGTAAAGGAAACGCTGGATGTATTCATGGGGCCTCCAGACTACCAAATAGCAAATTGCAGTGCTTTTTGCTCATCTCGGCTCAGGACTGACAGGCACTTTTTAACCCACTGGTGTGCAGTTAGCTCAACTCCTCACCTTGATGTAAGGAAGGTGCAGTGAACAGAGGACGAGAAACTAGTGTTTGAAATGAACAAACAGGGAGGGGAAAGAAAGATTTCAGCTGCCAAGCTGGGGAGTAGACTGCAATTAAGATTTTATGTAATACATTATTTACGTTTTTGTAAATGAGTGTGGAGGAGAGGACTTATTTATGGTGCTTGAAGGTCATATATATCTATATATTGATTTGCTGGAAGTAGCTGGATCATAAATATACTTCATCACGTATGCTTCTAGGGATTATGGAGTTAAGTGTCTGTGAAATATTGGTAGCCCTTCTGCATAGCAGGTACTTCTGAATAACCCTTGTTTTGCCACAAATCCATGAGTTAGAAAAGCCTGCATTGGAAGTTTCTGTCTCGATTTTCTTCTTCTCTAACTTCACTTTAGTATTTATTTAAATTGCTCTATTCTCACTTGGCTGAGAATGAGGGAAAGGAAAAATTAAACCTTAAATAGCAGAGGTAATTAGTTGACTAAAGTTCCTGAGAGATTTTTCCAGGTTTTAGAAAACTGTTTTGAAGTGAAAATGATAATCTTGCAGATGGTAAGTAAATCTGCTGTTGCAGGCACGGCGCAGTTTTTCCTATAAACTGAAACACAGACACCATCTTGGAGGCTCTTGAAGTATTATTCCTGTAATAAAGAAAACATGTTTGTTTGCCTATTGTGCTTTTTATAGGGAAGGTTCTGGGTTACTTAAATATGTGAACGATTAGCTGCGTTGCCCACAAATATGGCACTGCGTTCCCTGCAAATACTGACTGCATTAATTAATTTAGAAGAACAAGTAAAATGGACATGAGATTTTAGCTTTGGAAAGCGTTTTGATAGAAAAATGGCTATGAAATATTTTGAGTATAAGAGAGAGAAGGGCCAAGGAATGGTTAAAAGGTGAGCATTTCTAATCAAATGGCTATTTATTTGCAAAGATGACAAGTAATGTGTGGTCATCTGAGATTAAACTGGGTAAATGCTTCTGGTTAAAATGTTTACGTAGTTAAACATGCAAGGTAAATTATTTAATTTTATTTCAATTTCTTGGGTAATATTTTCAAAAATTAATTTGGAACCAAGTGAGAATATGTTCTTGAGTGGAATATTTGATACATTTTGTTTCAAAATATATTTAAGTGTAAAAGGGGAAGAAAATCTGAAATCAAATTCTGAATTGCTGGTCAAACTAAATGCTAAGTGTAGGAGGAAATAAAGTTTTTTTTGACCACTGAATTAAAATTATTTTTAGCAGCTCTCACTGAGAGGCCTTGTTTATAGAATGTATGCTAGTAATTGAGTTTGTTACTTCTTTTAATAAATTCTAGAATGGTTTCTGTTGGAAGGGACCTCAAAGATCATCTAGTCCTAACACCCTTGCCATGGGCAGGGACACCCTCCCCTAGACCAGGCTGTCCAAAGCCCCATCCAGCCTGGCCTTGAACATTGCCAGGGAGGGGGCAGCCACAGCTTCTCTGGGCAGCCTGTTCCAGTGCCTCACCACCCTCACAGGGAAGAATTTCTTCCTAATACCCAATCTAAATCACCCCTCTTTTAGTTTAAACCCATTCCCCCTTGTCCTGTCACTACACTCCCTAATAAACAGCCCCTCTCCATCTTTCCCAGAGGCCTCTTCAGGTACTGGAAGGCTGCAATAAGGTCTCCAGTGGAGAACAACTCCAGCTCCCTCAGCCTGTCCTCACAGGAGAGGTGCTCCAGCCCTCTGATTAACTCTATGGCCCTCCTCTGTACTCATTCCAACAGCTCCTTGTCCTTCTTATGTTGAGGACCACAGAGCTGGATGCAGTACTCCAGGTGGGGTCTCATGAGAGCAGAGTGGCAGTAGAGTCCCCCTACCGACCAAGAACACCACTCGTCACTGATGTCCACTTGGACATCGAGCCGTTGACCGCAACTCTGAGTGCAACCATCCAGCCAGGTCCTTATCCACTGAGTGGTGCATCTGTTGAATTCACGTCTGTCCAGTTTAGAGACAAGGATGTCATGCAGAACAGTGTCAAATGCCTTGCACAAGACCAGGTAGATGACATCATTTGCTTTTCCCTTGTCCACCAATGCTGTAACTCCATCCTACATTTTCCATAATATTTAAAGAGGGACAAAATTTAATAAACATGCTCTGTCACCATTAAAGTAGAAATTAAAATAGAAAAGGGCTATTAAGTTATCCAGTCAGATCTCCTCCTAAATAACTTTTGATTAACTTTTTATTTGTGTATGCTTAAGAAAAGAATTTGTTTGCTTTTTTTAAATTTAAAAAAAAAAAAAGGCAAAACAAGCAAAACCCAAAACAAAGCCCCAAACCCCGAAAACCAGCTTCTGCAGCATTTAGGTGTTGGATTTGTGTGAGACAGTCATGTCAAACTTCTGCTCTTCCATTTTTTTTAGTACTTTTAGAAGCTGCCTGTCTGCAATGGGAGGTAGAGAACAGCTGAACAATAAAAACTCAGCTGTAGTAAAGTGCTAATGTGTTTATAACACTACACATGTTCACCTTTAAGAAGGAGGAAACATCATCTCAGAGATGGGAGGCAACTGGGGAAATTGGTAATGAGGTGTGCTCTGCAGAACAGCACCAGGAGGAACGCACTGCTTTGCAGAAGAGCAGCAACCTGGCCCAGGATGGTGCTACTGGGGAAGCAGAAGGTTCCAGTCTATGTTGGCAACAAGTGGAAAACAAGGTTGCTGTATGCCAACAGATGCTGTTTCGAATCTTGTGCAAATGTTTTCTAATGGGAGATAAAGTAATGTGTATGAAGTAGAAAGTTACAAAGTCCAGTGACCTGTTCATTTGGATGAAGTCCAGATTCTGGCCTGTTGCCTATGAAAGAATGGGACTTGTGGGATGATGGAGAGTTAGACAAAACACCTTGTGAGGATGCTGCAAGCAGCTGTGCTACAGCAGGCATCCTGGTGTTTGAACAAACCCAGGCTTATTCCACATTGCTGGGGAAAAGATACTTTGAGTTGCGCTGGCTTTGTCTGAGTTCTTTGGAGCTGGAGCCTCTCCTTCCGCAGGAAATCATACCACTGTCTAAGCCTTGGGCTTTTGCTCCAAATTTCAGTGATGGAAGCTGACAGAATATATAGAACACCTCAATAAAATGTGGTTGGGAGCATCGGGGACCAAGATGCTGGATTTGTAACTAAAGCATATGGAGTAGTTTATGGGTTTTTACTGCGGTGCTTGCTTGTCGTACTGTTACTGAATCAAAAGCAACGCTGAGTATTTTATGATGCTTGTCTGTAATCCTTGTTTGCAGTAGACTCAATTTATGCTTATGTGCTTGCACACCCTATTTCTTTAGTGTGCAATGAATGACTGAAAGCATACGATGTTTGGTGGTAAAGGTCTCGTGTAAGTACTATGTCCCCAGTTTCAGTGCAGGGATGACTATATAAAAAAAAGAAGGGGGGGGTGGGGAAAAGGGAGAAAGGAGAAAAAAAAAAAAAAAGCCCTGAACCAACACAAACCAAATAAAATCCTTAGGAGCATTCAGTGCGTGAGAAGAAGTCCTGAATGGTTAATACGTGAACTCTCTCTGCTGCAGGCTTTTTTCCTTTTGCGCTACCTATCCTGCATCAGTTAGATTCTAGTTAATTTGAGTGACATATTTGAAATGCTCAGAAACATGTGGAGGAGGAAGATACAGACAGGTGTTTGCAAACAACTTCGTTAGTGGAGCTGAATATTTTACTGGTTGTCAGCTGTGCTTGTGAGTTGCATGGCTGCACCTAGACTAATTGCAAGGTAGAATTCACTGGCTGAAGTTGCTGTGAACTTACATTTATTCTTCATGCTCTTAAGTGTATTCTCAGCTGTCAGTAAATCATACAATTGAGTGCTTCTGTCTCTGCTGTGCTTGACTCAAATTCACTGAGTACAGAATGGTGGCTTAGAAGTTGCTTGAATTCTTCAGTATTTGGAGGTGGGTTTACTTTTCATTGCTGATTTCCACGATGGTAACAGAATCCTGTTGGGTAGGAAACCTTTTCAGAAAAAAAATGCTTTCAGTCTTCAGAGTATTGCTTCACCTGCCCCTGCTACCTTTGCCAGGCATGGCAAAGTGAAGCTGGATTCCTAATGCCTCAGATCCAGGCCATCATTTATGATCCAAGAAAAAGCTTCATTAAATTCCGTTCTTGCTTTCTTATCTGCCAACATTGTACTTGGCTAGATAGCCTGGTCTTACAGGCACAGCAGATAACAATTGCCAAGCTCTTGAGGAGTTAGTGTCTCCTATTGCTGCAAAAAGCATGATGTGGTACTGGTGGACCATTAATTTATTTAAAAAATAGTTGGGAAAATGTGGGTGGGGGTGCTTATTGAAAACAATGAGGAGAGTAAAAAATAGTCGTCTTCAGTAAATTGGTAACTTCTGGGAGTCCTTGATGATGAAGGAAGCAGGAAGCAGTGGGGTGTAATCACAACTAGATGCAGGCTTGATCAAGAAGTGTAATTTCTGGAAACAGTAAGGATCAATGTGAGACAAACAGTAGTGCCCTTCCCACTACCCAGAGTTTTAAATAAAGAATAACACAGGGTCATTGTAAAGCGTGAGATCTACTGTTTCCTAAGTGTGTGTTTTATAAATATAGAAACAGTTCTTTGCAGGACTTGCAGCTTTCTGAATTTATGTAACTTTGCTAGGAAGTGCTTTATTTTGTCTTTTAATGTAGAAAAGTACTTATTCTGAATATAGTCTACTAATTTAGGATTTCTTTGTGAAGTTACTTGTTCTTTGAAATATAAAATGAACTTTTATGTTTTTAGGCAATCCCTGGCCAGCAGAGGTTAAAAGGCCACTTTACCACAGGAGTTAGGACGTTGCCTTTTTCAGCTGAATACTTGGTTGAAATCAACAAAGTCTTGCTGGCCATGGCTGATGTTGAACTGCTGCTGAATGCACCAGAGCTAAATACTGGCATCTATGAGGATTTTTCAACTCAGGAAGATGCACTGAAGGTACTGCATGCCGCAGCATTATATTCAAAGGGAAGAATGAGAGGAGAGAGTAGCAGGGGAGAAAACCCAATAAACACCTCAGCGACTGTATAGCTGTAATTGTATTTTTGCTCAGTATATACTGAATCGATATGCACTGAAAGTTAAATAATGAAACAGTTCTGTTGCTAACTTTTATGCAGAATCTAGACACAAAGAGGAACAGCGTGGGAGCTGGGTGGGAGTTTTGGAGAGAAGGGTTTCTTTGACTTCTTTTGTGCGAGAAACTTGTGTTTTTCATCACGTTATCTACATAATACATAGAGAAATGCTAAAGCCAACCTCCTTATGTTCTTGCTTGGTCGTCTTAATACAGCTGCTGTTCTCTGTGTCATGTGAAAAACAATTGCTTATGTGGGAAGAGGGGGAAAGGGAGATTCTTGACTTTTACATGAAGCTGTATATGAGGCCACAATGTAATGGTGCCTGCTCTGATTAGCAAAGCATCGATATGCACTCAATTTTAAGCTCCTACTGCTCCTTATTGCCAGCCAGTGGATTTAGCTGGGTGATTAATGAGGAGGAAGTAGTTACGGATTTGCCCTTCAAAAAGGGATGAAGAAAGTATGTTTGAAAATATTCAATCCTACTGTCAAATGTGAGTTAAGTATGTAGAAGTCTGAGTCTTGTTTAATTTTGAGCATACAAAGGAGCACCATACAGAGATTCCCACAAAAAACATCCATTGGAGTTGCGAATTGCACATGGTGCAGTGCAGGTAGATGTACTTAAGGGTGTTGGGAAGCGTAATGGTGTCCATGTGTCCTTATATTTGAGGTAGTCAGGCTTTGCCTCTCACGCAGAGCTGGATCAGCTGTTTCTGCAGCTGTTGTAGAGGTCCTTTAAAAGCTTTTCAGAATTTCAGTCCACTTTTCTGACCTATTTTTCTTTATGCTGCATAAATGCTTTCTTTTTTCATATTTGATTTTTTTTTGGGCATAGTTTTCAAAAGCAAATAGGGGAGTGATGCCAACCTTTGACAAAGTGGGTGACTGTTGCCCCTGTTTACCCTGCTTCTGTGCTCACTTAAGTACAATTAGGAGTGCTTAAGATGGGTTTAAAACTTCATTTTGATGCGTCTCATCTGACTTTGAAATTTTGGTATATTCTAAAGATGTTTTCAGAAGAAACAAATAGCAGAACACAGAATTTTTAGAAGTGTTACTGTTTTAAATTCAAAAACATAAGTAAATTCCACTGTTTGCGTGGACTGTTTGTCCTCTGAATACCAAGACAGTCTTACAACAGCATCTGGTTTAAAGGTATTTTCACATCATAGTTCAATGATATTTGAGATAGATTACTTTAACTTTGTCATTAATTCTGAAAAATTCATGTAGGTTATGCTTTTGCAGTTTTGTGCGGATGGGATGTTATGTGACGCATAATACAGTCACGATTTTGTGGCTCATTTTTTACATGAGGAAGGAATATGTTCAGCGTCTTTAGGTCATGGGGCAGATTTGTTTAAGAATGAAGATACTGCTGTTTTGAGAGGTATGGTATGCCCCTTTACCTCAGGAACAGACTGGATATAATACTTAGTTTTTTTTTTAAAAATCTGAGAAGGACACATACTTAAAAAGGCTTGATGGACTACTCAGTTCAGTTGCTAAAACTGATTTTATCTGTGAACTGCTGATGGTCATGGTCTTATTGCAGATACTGATTTTTGGAACAGTGTTTTGAAGAGATTACTTTCTTGACCTTTTTAAAATATTTTTTTTATTTTTTATTTCTAGCTGGTGTTGACTTTACTAATGGCTTATGTCATTACTGTGCTTGCAGAACGTAAAAGATATTTTGGATAAACTTGGGGATCAAATTGCAGTCATACATGAGAAGCAGCCTGATGTCATATTAGAAGCATCTGGACCTGAGGCAATACAAATAGGAGATGCACTAACCCAGCTGAATGCGGAATGGGATAGAATTAATAGGATGTACAATGATCGTAAGTGGTAAGTCAAGGATGTTTGGTTTCTGTGACCACGTGGTAAATATTTTATGTACTTGAATATAAGTGTTTTACAAATGTACCCTAATGATGAAGATAAAAAGTTTGGGAGTAATTAGCTTTAATGTGTTAGTATTACACAATAATTGCCAGAATTATTGAATGTTGAAACAGTTAACCTGCAAATTGTAGTTTTGTGTGCTTTTATGGAGCTGATTGTTTTTACTTCATATAATAAAATATTTTGTTTATAAAACATAAAAGTTTTGTTTTGTAAAGGTATTGCAGAGCAAAGTTGAAGAAGAAAAATATTCAGTAGGACATCTTTTAACAAAGAATTCAAGGCTCCTTTTGGAGGGGGGAAGGAGTTTGAGAGGATAGGTTCTTTAAAAAACTTGCACGTATGATAGTTGCCAATAATTTTTGTGGCAAATAATTTAAGGTGAGATGACCATATTGGAAAATTTTGTGGTTGAGAGAATGAGAAAATATTGAAATTAATGCTTAAGAAAAATGTATTTCCTATTTTCTTTCTGTAATTTCACTGATGGAAAAAAAAAAAGAGAGGAAAAAATACGTTTAAACTCAAGGTGTGAATTTCCCCACCCCTTACTGAAGATGCTCTAAACTGAAAATGTCTGGTTATCTGAAACATCATTAAATATTTAAAAACAAACTCAATACCACTTAGTCAAACTTGGAAAAGTGTGTCAGAAAGGCATTTCAAGTTGAAATTGGTGAAAGTATGAAAGCATGTGTTTGGTAAATTACCACCAAGCTGAAGGTGTACACAGACTGCAAACAGCAGTAGACACTGAGATTGCTGCTACACAAAAAACCCCAAAGCCTTAATGACTGAAAATGTTTTCATGAAACTTAAAACTAAATGCAAAGGCTCATACTGCAGTTAATTTGCTTTTACAGTATTTGCTTTTTAATGGTGCTATAAAGTAATGGTTAATGTAGAAGTTCTGTAAAGCATGAAGTAATGTCTAGCTATGTTCACTTGCTTTGCAGCTCCAGAAATCTGATCAAATGCATTTGGTAGTGTATTTTGAAGAGATGAAGCGTGTGTTACGTAAGCTGATGTTTCCAGCTGTTTCTCAGAGCGCTGGTGTATGTGTCGGAATATAAAAGTTGGTTGGTGGTATTGTCTAAGCAGAGACTTCCAGAAATTCTGGGCCATTGGATCAGTGAAGCATCAAGATTTCTAATAAGTCAGCAGACACTCTTTCACTGTTTTTTTAATTTGAAAACAAATAGTGGTGTCAGCTGGGTACCACCTTCTGTGCTCTTGCTGGCTGCCTGTGGTCACCTGCTGTATTTGGAAACGAGTACTCCAGAATCTGGTGCCCATCTGTATTTATATGCCTGCAGCTATTTTGATGTCTTCATAGGTATGATGCGCACTAAGCTTTAGTTATGTCTCTCCTCCCCACCCCCAACTTAATTGAGAAGCTTTAATATTATCCTTTTGTAAGTATGAGTACAATTGCATTTACTACTTAAATATCATTTTATTAAGTAGCCAGTGTTAACTAGAAACCTAGTCTTCCCATGGAGAAAGAATATCTAAGACTAGTTCAGTGTTTATGATTAACTGACAAAACGCAACAGGTTACCTCCTCAATTGGTTCACTGAATGCAAATTAATCATGAACTTCATAAAGCTTGTTAAGTTCTGCATCTTAATGAGACTAGTTTCGGGCGTGATTTTCATACAAGAGGGACTACTGCACTAGCAATTTAAGCTAAAATACTATGTAGCTTCCTGGATTTATTGTGTGCTACAATTTTAATAGAAGGATGTACTTTGATTAATGAAGACAATATTAGTATCAATATTAAAATCCTGTATTTTACCATTATTATTTCATACCCTTTCTGTTACTAAGAAGAATTTTTAATCAAGTTTGTTCTTGCTTTTCCCAGTGTTGCCAGTATAAGCAAGAAGGCTATAAAATAATCTCTGGCTTTTTTCTATTTCTGGAGTGGGTGAAGATTTTGACAGAATTAGTATAAACAGCATCTGAAGTCTGTGGCAAAAGATTGTTTTAGTTTTCAGAGGTAGTAATGATTTTATGATTGAGTGCAAGCTAAGTAGTTAAGTCTTCGATACAAGCTCTGATGTAGCCAAACACGAGTTGAACTGAACTGTACTTAGCAAAGCTTTTAGGTGTTCAACTGAATTCCATTGACTTCAGTTTGACTTGAACACATGCATAAAGGTGTGTGCGTGTTTTGTATGTGTGTATGTCTGGGCTTAATTCTTTGTTGACCTGTTTGTAAGGATGTTGATTTACTAGTCCTGCTCCTTCTGCCATGGATTTTCCACCAGTGCTTAAAGTGTTGATGACTTAGGAACGAGCTGTGATTTGGAAGTGGATTCCTGTGGAGGAGGCAAGGAGTAGCCAAGTCTTGGTGCTGTAGTGACAGAACTCTGATACTTTTATCTTTCAGCTGAGGTGATCTGTAGTGAAAACAGCAGTATGTGCATCTGGCTCAAAACCGGAGTAAAATTTTGTCTCCTTGCTCAAAATACTGATGGACCTGTAGGCTCATGACAGAAATGGCAGGAGACAATGCTTTGAGATACAAAGCTTCAACCTGTGAAGTCTGGATTCTGAAAAAGTCATGTGTTCAAAACTCCCCCAGAAACTTTAAATCTGAAGGAAACCAACAAAATATTCTTTTAAACTGTTTTAAGTGCTTAGAATATATCTTCTCATTAAATTTGGAATGAGATACTATCATGAGACAATATGTTCAGTTAGACTAAAATGTACCTGACAAGTAAAAGGAGAATTGAGATTTGGAGTCAGTCTACAGGTTGGTCTAGTGTATTGAACTGAGATGTGCCCAGGAAACTTAAACAGTAGAACTAGGAGGTAGGATCAGTAACATTTAAGTAGAGATTTTTAAGGCTTTCTTCTTTATTAGAATTTGCGCACTTGAATAACAACAAAAAAGCCCTGTATGTGCCAAGAAATACGGATGTCTTGATAAAAATGAGATAAAAATGATGAAAATAATCTCTCTAGGAACTCTGGGATTGTTGAATTTAATTAGTGAAGAAAATAGATGGAATCGTAGCTCTTTAAAGTTTGGTTTTGGATATCTTTGATGTTAAGCTGCTAATTTCAGATTGCATCTGTATGCAAGTGGTAACCCTGGAGTCTTTGCTGTTGGAATTGTTCGAGACAAAAATAATGGGCTGCAGATGAGGTCTTTCCTCTGTCACATTAGAGGGTCCTCTGAAGAGCAGGAGACCTGGCCTCCCATGTCTTTAAAGAAGGCTATTTTTATTAGTTTGAAGTGGGAGACTATCCAGTCTGTTGATGCTGATATAGATTTTGTGTTATTTGTCTCAAGGCCTATGTCCTTTGAGACATCTGTCCTATTTGCTCTATAATACCATCATAGAGTTAGTAATCAACAAACAGAAAGCAAGCCCCTCTCTCTTGATGCCTTTCTGGCACAGTTTTCTTATTTAACATTCATGGGGTGTTTTTGTCAAGTTTGCTAGCATAGTAAAACTCTCATTTTGGTTAAAAAACAACCTTCTGACTGCGATAATTCAGCCTGTTCCATGCTAGAAAATGTTGCCCTTCAAGTTAAGCTACACATTAATTTGAGGTTGCAAAGATGGTAATAATAATGAAATGCTTGTTAAATTATTGTGTGATTAAAGTGTATAAGATGTACTTATGCGGGCCCACTGGTAATACAATCAGTTGTATATAATCAAAATCACCTTCAGTTATCAAATTCCAGGCACCAGCACCCCATGATTTATGAACAAAGAAAATCTAAGCAATTAATCATATTTCATGTTCCATACTGATATCTGAACTGTTTTATAATAAAGAAAAAAAAAAAAGGGTTCTGCTGACCAATTTGACGCAGCTAATCAATCTTTATTTTTTAAATGATGGGACCAAAAGTTTGCTTAGAACTGCCCTTTTTCCTTCAGCTGGAAGTTAATGACAGTCTGTGCTGTTGGCTTTTACCAGCCGCTGCCGTGTCCTTCAGTAGCAGGGCTGTGTTGATGAGGCTCTGTGCGAGCCTTCCCGTTTCGCACGTAGAGTTTGTACTCACTGCGGTACGAATCGCAGACTGTTCACTGGAACAGTTTGGATAGTTTTTCAATGCTTTGTTTTCAAACAGTTGCTTTGACAGAGCGATTGAGGTGTGGAGGCAGTTCCACTGTGATCTCAATGACCTCTCCCACTGGATAACGGAAGCTGAAGTGTTATTAGCCGAAGCCCGTGGTCCAGATGGCAGCCTGGAGCTGCAGACAGCTGGGCTGCATCAGCAGGTACGTATGATTTGTGCCGAAAGCAAGCAAGTCCAGATCTCTGTCTAAAAATCTTGCTTTCTATATAGACATACAGATTTGAAACGAGGCTGTGCAAATACACTTCAAAAAGTGGTAACTCTTAAAATTTCTTTTTCAGTTGCAGTTTAAAAGGGTGCTTGGGGAAGAGCTCAACTCCTGGTTATAGTACGGGGCTTTATGATGACTCAGTATGGATTGGTTTGAGATAACTTGATAATTCAAATGCTGGCATAATTTTTGTTATATTTTAAGTTTTGTTACAGCTTTAAAAATATCTTAATCAGTTAAGAAATTTAGTATATTATTTCATTTTCTACTCATCATTAAAAAAATGGACCTCAACAGTCAATTATAACTCAGCAAATTATTTTTTTGAACTAATGACTTTGCAAGATCTTACCTGGTATGAGCAATCTAGAAAAAGTGAAGATTCCAATTACATATTTCTTATGTTTGATTGTTTCAGACTTCAGTTCTGGAACTTAATTCCCTGATGTCTTTCTAGCTTATTGTTATGGAAGAGCAGGCTGTTCTGTTTAGCTAAACTACTTTAACTACTTCCTTTTAAATAAGGAGAAGAAAATATAACTTTAAGGATCAGATTTTTTTTTTTTCCTTCTAGGAATAATGGTTACCCAAGAGTTAGATATGTATTGTGAAAGAAATGTATGTTCTACCTAAAATACAGTTTGTCTTTTATCCTTGTTGCTGCTTGGAGTTTTCTTCTAGGGCATTTCCCTTCTCTTTCTTGAGTCGTCTTATTCCTGATCTGGTTGCAAAAGAATTTTTACTAACAATGTAAGGTTTTTTGTAGTGGTTGGGGATGTTTGAAGGTTTGATCCTGATATCATCTGGCTTTGTTTAATTTAATGGATTTTCTGTGATGTCTCAGGGCCATGGCACCACAGCATAATTATCCTAGCTAAAATACTGTTAAGTTACAGAAATAGAGGCATAGGTTATGAAAGGAACTGGTTAAAGAATAATCATACCATCTGCTAGCACTACTAGAAAGTGCTGTACGTTAAGAGGAAAGGAATCAAATGTGAGTGTGGATTCTAGCACTGATGGTTTAAATGAATTCCTGTGATCCTAAGTAGTATTCAGCAGCCTATTCTGTGTCATTATCTTTTTATGACATTCATTAGAAAATTAAACTAGATTCAACAACAGACTCTTAATAACTTCAATCGACAGCATCCAATTTTAAGTAAGATGGCTTTAAGTGCCTGTTTTAGTAAAATAATATGCACCTAGGATTCATCCTACATATTATGAGCCACAGATCAAAAACACTTTAGGTCAGTAATAACATTATGTGTGGTTTTTATGCTTCTGACAGGAACTGGAAGAGGGAGTCAGCAGCCATCAGACAAGTGTTTCAGCATTGAACAGAACTGGGGAAGGGATCATACAGAAACTGCCTGCTACAGATGGGAGCTTCCTGAAGGAGAAGCTGGTGGGATTGAACAGACGCTGGAAAGCAATCACTGCGGAAGTTGTGGATAGACAACAGAGGTAATAAGTTAATCAGAAATTTGGATGTCTGACCAGATGTGATGAGGAGAATCTCATTTAGAAGACTCTGGGAGAGACAGTGCATTCTAGTGCACACTGTCATTAATCTGAATTTTCCTGACATTCAGGCCTCTGTGTTTTGAACTGTCTTCTGGAACCAGTTTCTCATAAATGCACCTGCAATTGAATGCTTAGTGAGTCTATGTTTAACACAACCCACCAAATGACAACCACAAAACTTGTTTTCTTACAATTTTCCTTTGTTTTTTATATCATTTCATTGCTAAACCAGACTTTTTTAGGAAGAAATACTCAGCTATTTTCTCTGGCTGAAGCTGAACTGTAGGTACATTACTTGGATTTTTATTTTTGTCAAAGTTACACTATTTGAAACACACCCATCTGTTCTTACCGCCAAAAATATATAAGGATAAATTATCGGAATGAATCGTTACTTTTGGAGGCTATTTATGTAATTATATATATTTTATATATATCTATGTTTCTAATTCTAACAGTCCCCTTGTGGTGACTTACAGTGATTAGGCCTGCAGGTACTACTGCTGTCACTTATGTTTAGTGTTTTCTGAAGACTTTTAAAAGTCTATTTTGTGACTTTGAAATGGAAATTCATGTATCTATAAGGTGGCAGTATTAATTTGCAAGTATCTTGCATTTTAATGTTGAGAATAGAATCCTTTGAATACCAAAATGAATCATTTAAAATGCTCCAACCAGTGAAAACCACATGACAGTTACATCAGAACAGAAGTAACGTAGGACTGACATGCTGTGTTCACAACGGAAATGCATGTGGGTTTTTTGTTTTCCTTTTTAAGGCTAAAAGGAGAGAATCAGCAGCTGATAGAGTACAGAAAGAAGCTTGACGAGCTGCGTTGCTGGTTGGAAAATGTAGAAAATGCTCTGGACACGAGATTTACGTTCAACCGTGAAGAAAACTTGCGAGAATTGCAGGCAAGATTAATTAGTGTGTATATGTGCATGCACATGTATGTCTTGTGCAGAGTATCGGGACACGGCTTTTGGGGAGGGGAATTTTCACATTTTATATAGCCAAAGAAATACTATGGCTGTATGAGGCTTTTGTGAGATTACTTACGTGGGCGTGATACATCTCGTCATGAAGTTGGGTTGAGTCAATGCCTGTGTTAAGTAGCCAGAAGATGGTGGCTATGTATCAGAATGTGAGAAATATGACTACTAGTGATAAAATTTAGGAAGTGGAATTTCACTGGACATGTTGTCCCCAAGTCAACTTTATAAATGTCAAAACTTTAGGAAAAAGCCAATAAGCTTAAAGTGGTAAATAGGCACTGTTGTCCCATTTACTGGACAGCTTTATTACTTTTACACATGTAAGATTACTTTTTTTAACCTGCTTTTTAAACTACGAGGGTTTTGGTCATTTCAAGTAACTTGGATTCATATGTATGTGTATTTTTTTCTGTTTATTTTGTGTCTGGATTTGACAACAAAGTATCTTTGGTTTGTAGGATGTGTGAAAGAGAATATTTCTGGAAACCTAAAAGAATGGAAGGTGTAATCAATCCAAACCTACTTGCCCATTTTTAAAAATTAATAATTTAAGAAAACTCCACCAACCGCTGTTAGACCAAATTGAGTGGAAAGGCTTGAACTTCCAACAGATGTGTATAAACAGTGTAAAGTCATTGTGGCTGTATTTGCCGAAACAAATTGTGTGGTGTCAATTGAGTATTGGCTGTCTGACTGTCACGAAAATTTAATTTTTCTTGTCATCTAACTTAATTAGCTGCCTGAAGTGAACAGTAGAACTGGAATATGGGGGAAAGAGCAGGATTTGCTAGAGAAACACTGGTAAGGAATTATTAAGTACAAATTTGGCCCTGTGAAAGCAGAAATGTGTGTGCAATTTTGGTTATGTATGTTAAGGAAAGGTAAGTTTGCAATAGAACAGGTACTGAGTCAGATTGCTAGGCTGTTCAGGAGGATGAAGAACTCATCTGCAAAGAAAGTCAGACCTTGCCTTGTTTAGTCAAAAAAAAAAAAGAGAAAGGAAATGATGATAAGAATAAGAAAGTGTAGGGAGGATTAGCTATTATTAAAGCCTGGTATTAGGGAAGTTGGAATAACAGATGTTAACTGATCAGTCAGGAATGAACACAGTTTGGGAATGAGAAGGAGATTTCTAAATACAGCTTCTGGAGCAGGCTTCAGTTAAAAAGGATATAATGTGTCTAAAAAAAATAATTCTTTAAAGGTAGACCCTTGAAAATTTAGGAAGGACAGTATTTGGTATAGTGCTTATTTTAATAGAGTACTCTGTTCAGGCTTGTTCCTCTCACTTTGCGATGTGCACCTCCATAATATTTGTGTAGCAGAGATTAGTGTAAATATTGAGATGGATAAATATGCGGTGTAATATTGTAATTTTTTTCTTCTAGTACTTTAAAAGAAAAATTTAGTTCCTACTCCACAGTGCTTGTGGTCTGTAGGCAAAGGATAGCAGAGTTGATTTACAGTTGGTAGAAATCCAAGCATAAGCTTCCCCCTAGCCCCCGCCCCAGGATCTGACCTGCACTTTTATGTTTGAAGAGAAAAAAGGCTGTGTGAGGCTGATCAAAATGAAATTGTAGTGTGTTTAGTTTAACTTCGTTAAGGAAATGTACCTTTGGAGTACATTTCCTTAAGAGTAAAGTATCCTTTGCTGATCTACTACATACTTTTATAATGCATGTCAGGAGTGAGCCCATAGTTTTTAAATTGTTTTTTTCTTTTTAAAAATTAATGGAGGCAGCAATTTTTGCATTTCGGATACACATGATGCATCCAGAGGTGATCGAACAGAAGCATCTTGTGAAAAGAGAATCAGTGTGCATGATATGAAGCTGTATAGGTACCTTGGCTACTTGCAGTTTTGTGGCTTTTTTGATATTTGAACAAATGTTTTAGTAATTGCTAGATAGAGCATGGAAAACAAAATACAAGCCTTTTTGGTATGTATTTCCAGGGAAATTTCTAAATATCGGAGTTAAAGGAAAGCTTCTCTGCCTAATCCACCATCACTACCATTTCCTTAATCACGTATGCATTTTCCTTCAGTGTAAAACTCCTCTGTCCTTTTTAGGTCTTAAGTGAAGAGATGGAAGTGCAGGGTGACAAACTGGATTGGCTGAACAGAACTGAACCTGAAGTGCTTTTGGATAAAAATGTTGAACTTCAGGAAAAAGAAAAACTTTCTGATTGCCTGCAGTCCCTCAATGTGAGGTGGAATAAGGTGTGTATTTCTTCAGAATTGGATACCCCCGAGTTGAAACTGTAGCCGTGTACTCGGAATGGTTCTTTTTCTTTCCATGTCTCTGTGACATGTACATAGAATATCTTGGAAGCTCTACAGGCATATTCAGAAAATGTGCCCCAATCCATGTCTACGTGAAAACACTGGTAGACATTTTTCCATCAGAATGAGTTAGTTCAGTTAGCTTTTAGAGTTTTCATTAATTTTCTCTTGTATTGGGTTTTAAACATTTGGAGCAAAAATATTTAACTTATTTCAGGCAAATGCTAATGTATTAATATTGAAATTGAGAGAATCACAACAAATCTGTACAGAAAAGATGAACGTTTGCAGCAGTTAAGAGGAAAACAAACAAATCTGTGGTAAAACAGTGAGAAAATCTTATCAAGTATCTGGGATTCTCCTTTGAGTATAAGGAATTTGCAAGTGCAAGGCATTTGACACTGTCCTGCATGACATACTTGTCTCTAAATTGGAGACACATGGATTTGATGGATGGACCACTCGCTGGACAAGGAACTGGCTGGATGATCACACTCAGAGTTGTGGTCAATAGCTCGATGTCCAAGTGGACATCAGTGATGAGTGGTGCTCCTCAGGGGTCGGTATTGCACTGTTTAACACCTTTGTCGGCAACATGGACAGTGGGATCAAGTGCACCCTCAGCAAGTTTGCCAATGACACCAAGCTGTGTCGTGTGGTCAACATGCTGGAGGGAAGGGATGCCATCCAGAAGGACCTTGACAGGCCTGAGAGATGGGCCCATGTGAACCTCATGAAGTTCAAGAAGACCAAATACAAAGTTTTGCACATGGGTTGGGGCAAGTGCTAGGTCCTGCATGTGAGTCAGGGCAATCTCAAGCACACCTACAGGCTGGATAGAGAATGGATTGAGAGCAGCCCTGAGGAGAAGGACTTGGGGGGGGTGGCTGATGAAAAACTCAACATGAGCTGGCAGTGTGCGCTGGCAGCCCAGAAAGTCAACTGTGTCCTGGGCTGCATCAAAANCTGTCCTGGGCTGCATCAAAAACAGCGTGACCAGCAGATCAAGAGAGGTGATTCTGCCCCTCTACTCTGCTCTTGTGAGACCCCACCTGGAGTACTGCATCCAACTCTGGAGTCCCCTGTACAAGACAGACATGGAGCTGTTGGAGCAAGTCCAGAGGAGGGCCACAAAGTTGATCAGAGGGATGGAGCACCTCTCCTACGAGAACAGGCTGAGGGAGTTGGGCTTGTTCAGCCTGGAGAAGAGAAGGTTCTGGGGAGACCCAACTGGGGCTTTCCAGTACCTAAAAGGGACCTACAGGAAAGCTGGAGAGGGGCTGTTTACAAGGCGATGTGGTCATAGGACAAGAGGTAATGACTTTAAGCTGCAGGAGGGGAGATTTAGATGGTGGTGAGGCACTGGAACAGGTTGCCCAGAAAAGTGGTGGATACTCCCTCCCTGGAAGCGTTCAAGGCCAGGTTGGATGGGGCTTTGGGCAACCTGGTCTAGTGGAGGGTGTCCCTGCCCATGGCAGGGAGTTTGGAACTAGATGATCTTTGAGGTCCCTTCCAACCCTAATGATTCTGTGATTCTATGATAATTGCTGTAAATAAGAAACTCTAGGCTTCAATCTTATTGGCAAGTATATGAGAAGGAAAGAACTCACTGGTTGGAGTAAAACCATATTTTTTTTCAAGCAGAGCCTGGATTTGGGGCTTTTGAAAATTTAGGGAAAGGAAAAAAAAATAATCTGTTTTTACCTACTCAGCCATGAAAATGGGGATTCCCTCACCTTTGTATATTACATTTCCATCACTGCCTTTTAAAAACTTCTAAAACGCCAAGTAGACAAATTTGTCTTTGCTATAATAGAGTTTAGTGGTAACATTTTTCTCTTGAAATTAATTCCCTGTTTCTCTACTTTCATGTCACTGGTGACCACAAATCATGCTTTGTGTCGTCGTTCCTTCAAAGTGTGCTCAAATAATTAGCCATGGCTTTGATGTTTAGGCAGTAAAAAACCTGTAAACAACCTGTCTACAACAGTCCATTTATTTATCTCCAAGACTTAGGCAAGACACTGAAATGTATTGAAATAACACTCTGAGTACCTCTTGGCATTTTTATTGTTTTTTAAATGATACTTTGAAAAAATGCATTGAAATATATTTGAGGCATGCCATTGTAGTGAGCATGCTGTAGAACACTTTGTCTTCTAATAAGTGATTACTTTTTCACTGTTAATTTAGGGTGTCTTACTATTGTTATTCCTCTCTGCTGGGCTGTAGGTGTTCAGAGAAGTGCCTGACAGAATGAGAGAATTGGAGGCATTTGCTGGGCAGTCTCATCTTGTTACACAGACAAAGCCTTCTGGTGAGTGATCAGTCCTTCTGTTGTGCTTAACTGTATTGAGTTTAATCCTGTTTGTGGCCAAAAATAAACCAAAAAGGAACCCCCACCCTATGAATTTAGACAAGTGCAAATAAGAAATATTGTCCATCGCTTCTGTACTTGGGACATTACTATTGGGGAGAGAGGGAACATTTGGCTAGGGAAAAAGGTCACGCTGCAGTTCAGAGTTGGGCAAATTCTGGGGTTTCCCCTAGGAGTTTTGAAATGGAGGAATGTTTTAGTAAAGCTTATGCCCCCTCATCAGAAGGCAATGTACTAGGTACAAAACAAAAACCGAAATAGCTATGTTTGTGACAGCCTGGTTTCCTGTTGATTTGTGCCTTGTGGTCATGCCTTTTAGTAATTAAGAGCCACTAGAAGCTTTCCCTACAGCTAATTATTTGTAATGTCTCTTGCATGCAGATTCTCTGCAGTCCTACAAATGCCATTCTGCATCTTTCAGCTCGGTAGGGACACAGATAGGTCTTTCTCATCTGCTAGATACTTATCTTCCTGAATCTTGTAGAGGAAGCTCTCTAAATGCAATACTTCCTTGTATCACACTGACACTGGCAGTCGTTTCAAGTTGTTGAAGGCAGATCAGCAGGTACAGAGTGTAAACAAGATGCCCAGATCTCTGTTTTAGAAAGCCAGGTAAAAAAGACAGACCTTGCCCGAGAGAATTTGCAGCTTGAACTTCAGTAAATTAACTCTATTGTTTTTGGGTTTGTTTTTTTTTTTTTCAATTCAGCATCAGTAAGTAAAATTTAAAGTAGGAAAAGCAACTTTTAAGCCTTTCAAAACCTTGATTCAGCTTGTTTTACTTTCGTACAGGGTGTTTGCTAAATAAAGCTCCTGTATCTCATTGTTTGAGGCAAGTGTGTAATATTCATGCTCCAGTTTGATTTAACTTAGTACTTTCTTCAAACTAGAACACAACCAAACACACCTTCCGGCATAAATCTTACAGTTCAAGCTCACTCCTTTCTTCTTTGCAGTGTTTGGTTAAAAAGATAAAAAGGTTGACCCTGAACTAGCAGGCATCTGTCCCTTCTTATGTCAGCTGTGTATTTCCAAATCCATGAAGCATCTATTGCAGTAGCTCGACTTACTTGTGCCTAAGTGAACTCTGAGCCAAGGGAGAACATTCCTGCCACATAATACAAAAGTGAGGAAGGCAATTTTAGACATTTATCTTAAATGAAAGGATTGGTTTTTATGCTTAGTAAGGGTCATATCCCTTTCCTGTCAGAGTGTTTAGTTTCACTCCGTTAGATTTAATTTCATTTTGCCCTTGCAAGTTTTCTTCTTGTTTGTTTTGTATTTAGGCTGAATCATTTGGGTGAGTTTGTCATGTGATGAAATAATTAATAGCCTTTAAAAAAAAAAAGCAAAAGGAATTTCTTCGTTTTTGTTGGTTAAAATACCTCAAATACAAATTTTGCTGTGCTTTCTCTGTAGATGCTGTTGCATATTTATAGGAATTACAAAAACCCTCTAATTCCCACAACTTTACATGATGCCATGACTGTTTGGTTTTTTTTTTTTTTTTTTAAACAAAAACCCCAAACTCTGTGTAACAAATGGTTTCCTTTTATGACAAGGTCACCCATCTGGTTGACTAAGGGAAGCCAGTTGGTGTAATTCTCTTGGATTTCAGTAAAGCTTTCAGTAAAGCTTTTGATACTGTCTCTCACAGTATCCTCCTGGACAAATGTCCAGCGTACAGTTTGACAAACACATAATGCGATGGGTGAGCCACTGGCTGAGGGGTCGAGCCCAAAGAGTTAAGGTAAACGGGGTTACATCAGGCTGGTGACCAGTGACTAGTGGGGTTCCCCAGGGCTCCATTTTAGGGCCAGTTCTTTTTAATGTNGCTGCATGAAGTTTAACAAGAGCAAGCGCCAAATTCTCCACCTGGGTTGGGGCAACCCTCTCTGTAAATACAGGCTGGGGGATGATGCGCTGAACAGCAGCCACACTGAAATGGATCTGGGGGTCTTTGTCGACAACAAGTTGCACATGAGCCAGCAGTGTGCCCAGGCTGCCAGGGAGGCCAGCGGTGTCCTGGGGTGCATCAAGCACGGCATTGCCAGCCACTCTAGAGATGTGATTGTCCCACTCTGCACTGTGTTGGTGCGGCCTCACCTCGAGTACTGTGTGCAGTTTTGGGCGCCACAGTACAAAAAGGACATAAAGCTATTGGAGAGTGTCCAGAGGCAGTCAACCAAGATGGTGAAGGGCCTAGAGGGGAAGACATGTGAGGAGAGGCAGTAGTCCCTTGGTTAGTTCAGCCTGGAGAAGAGGAGGCTGAGGGGAGACCTCCTGGCAGCCTACAGCTTCCTCCCGAGGGGGAGTGAAGGGGCAGGTGCTGATCTCATCCCTCTGGTGACCAGCGATAGAACCCGAGGGAACGGCATGAAGCTGTGACAGGGGAAGTTTAGATTGGAGACAGGAAAAGGTTCTTCACCCAGAGGGTGGTGGGGCACTGGAACAAGCTCCCCAGGGAAGTGCTCACAGCACTGAGCTTGGCTGAGTTCAAGAAGCATCTGGACAACGTGCTCAGTCATCTGCTCTGATAAGAGTGGTCTTGTGTGGAGCCAGGATTTGGACTGGATGATCCTTATGGGTCCCTTCCCATAAGGGACCCTGGGGACACAGTGATTCTATGATTCTGTGATTCTGTTTCAGATGTCCAAAAGGTGGTGCTAGTATCATCTTCATTGGAAATTCCGGTGCAGACTCAGCAGGCTTTGGAACTTTCTACGCCTGCTGATCTGGATAAAACTACAACTGAGCTGGCTGAATGGTTGGGATTGAATGATCAGATGCTCAAGTCAAACATAGTCACTGTGGGAAATACCGAAGAAATCAATCGGACTATTACACGAATGAAAGTATGTGTTTTTGTGAAGGCCAGTGGATTGGAAAACTGGCTCACACTTTAATAGCTTGTGCATTCAGTAAGGAAATTACATGTGTTTAAAAAAAACCACCAAACCGCAGTAAATGCATAACTTGAAAATCATACTTTCAATTCTCTTGTTACTATACTCCTCTCCCTTCTACCATTTCCTGTTAATTCTTGTGTCCCTATGTGAACTAGCACTGCTGATTTTTGTTTGTTTGTTTTTCCCCAAAAATGTAGCGAATACCTATTTATAGATAGCTTATGCTGAAGACTTTGGAGCAGCTTCATACTTGCTTGGAGGGTGACCTTTGTGATCCACTCTCTAGTGGTTTCTGATAAGTTTTGTTGTATTGTAGTTAGACTAAACTGATTTCCAGAGACATGCTAAAATGATTAAAAGTTGTAACACAAATGCGTATGATGTAAATGTTTGGTTTTGTTTATAGCTCACGCTATGCTGAGCCATGACTAAGGGCAGTATTTGTGAGATGTATGCTACCATTAAGGTTCATTTTATTTGACTTGGTATCAATTAACATAAGTAACTGCAGAGTAAAAGCTGCAGGCTGAACAAGTGCTCAACTGTTTCTGTGTGTGTCTGACGTAATCTGGAATTTGAAAGAATAATGTGATGTACAATAACTTTGGAAATTTTTTTACCTCTAGAAGATAATTCTTGTAATGTGGGCTTCTGGTATCTTGCCATGGTGGAATAATTTTTTTTTTAATACAATATATAATCTGATTTTTCCTCATTGTTCTTTTCCTTCTCCATCTCTCCCCACCTTCCCCGCCCCCATACGTACATATGTATATGACCAGAGCTTGGTGAGAGGAAAATAGGTTATGGGAAAGTGAAAAGTAGATATTGAAAAATACTGCACAATGACTGTGGTATCTGTATGGTTTGTTTGCCTCTGGATAACTATAATTCAGAATATTTTTTCTTTTTGAAGCAGTGCACAGTTCAAGTGTCACAATAATGATGGAAACAGCTATCTACTTGTGGTGACACATAGATGTTTTGTTTTATCTACAAATACAAATAAAAAGATGATGTTAACTAAGTTCTGCTTTTTGGATTTAAAAATCATATCCTAATTCTCAACAGATAACGAAGGCAGATTTGGACCAGCGGCACCCTCAGCTTGATTCTGTTTTTACTTTGGCTCAGAATTTGAAAAATAAAACTTCCAGTTCAGACGTTAGAACAGCGATCACAGAAAAATGTAAGTTACTCCATTCTGTCTTTGCAAATACAATGTTTCTGTGGCAGTAAAAAAAAATCTTCATATCTTTCTCTTAAACTCCTGATTTTGAGCCTAGCTGAAGTTGCCTTCCTTGAAGAAACTGAAAACTTAGCAGTTAAGTGGCATTCACTCTAACAGTAATGAAAATTCCTGGAACAAGAATTGCCACTTGTTTACTTGACTGGCTACTTTTTCAAGTATAAAGGTAAATATTGTTGCTAGGATTTCAAAGTATCTTATGAAGAATTTGAGTTACTTGCCAGGTGCAGAGCCAGGGATAAGGATTTATTATTTATTGATAAAAAACCTGATCATGTATCTTTATTTTTGTTGAGCTATGATGTACGGGACAGTGAAATGCATGAATGTATTGACTTAGGACAATAACTTTGTGTATGTACTTCTGAAATTGTTGGCTGAGAACTAGTAGAGCTTTTAAGTCACTGGTATGTACTTGAAAATTGAGTTTCCTGTTGAAAGGTGTCCCTTCGTTCCATCCCTCCTCCCTCTGAAAATGTCTCCTACTGGTACTTAAGGAAAGAAAACAATTAGAAACTAAGGGACGATGTGTTCTTTGAACTCTTAAGCTTGGCTGGTTGCTAAGATTTGAAAATTCATGCAGCAGGAAATAACACAGAAGATATATTTCCGTATGTTCTCCTCTGCAAGGGAGTTTTTCTTTACTACATCTACATGAATTTCTTTGGTGTCCATGAGACTTGCTGAAGATTATAACAGGGTCAAATAGGAAGCCCACAGAAATGCTGAAAGGTCTGATGAGATGGCATCCGCTGTCTAATATTTACAGGAGCTATGGATTGGTAGGGGAGTAAGATCTCAAGAAGCTAAAGCACCTTGTAGGGCCTGAGTTTTGAAGCCATTCAGACTGAGAGGTTAGGTGGAAAACTGGGGGAAGACAGTAACTGTGTAGTCCACAGGAGTCAGTCAACAAAGGGAGATCTGGTCAGTCACAAAACGTTCTTGATTCTTCAAAGAAGGTGAACAAGGAATAAAGGAATTGTATGTTGAAAATTTGAGTTCCCCTGTAGTCATGCCCATCCAAGGTGGGAGCAGAGATGCTGTATATGCTGCAAGTGGATGAAGCTTCCAGTTGATACCCTAGATGTGTGTGAAGATTTTGCTGTCTGTCGTGAAATGTGGAAAAAAAAAAAAAAAAATTTTGTTGCTACTGACATTTGTAAAGAAAAGTTTGGTCTTTAAAGGAAAGTGGAACTGAGGGCTACTTTAGGCATCTTGTTTAAACACTGAGGAGAATATACCAATGTCCTACATTGTTGTTGTTAGATGAAGTCTAATTATTCAAATAGCTAGCAGAACAGAAATAGAGAAAAGCTTCCTTCTCTGGAACTTCGCTCCCAATTACTGCATGAACATTGGGAATTAAAAACACAGTCTCATCAGGAATTCTTTCCAGTCTTTCTGCTTTTGATACCAAACTGGTGCCCCTGATAACTTATTTCAGGATCCTACCTGTTGAATGCAGTGAACACTGAAGCTTCCAAGAATTTCACTATTTTTCTGTCCTGTTTCGGTGGAGACTGGAGAGAGGAGAAATATGTCAGCACTGCAGAGAGTAAGGTTAACCTGGCCGTTAATAGGGAAAAATATATCTAGAAGTAGTCTTTCTATAATAATACTATGTAAACATCAAATATCTATCCATTTAAAGGAAGTTGCCATTGTAGGCAACTGTTTTTCATGAACATTTTTTCCTTCCAGCTTTGTGGGGAGAGCCTAAACACTTTGGAGTTTTTTCTCTGCTGTTCATTAACCAGCACACAGGATTATAGCGTTTTTTCAATCCTGCTCTTTTTACTTTTGCTGTTTTGTTGAAACCACTGATCTCTCTCAGCAGCTGCTGGTTTCCTTTGGACATATTCTTTATCCAATGTAGTTTTTTTTTTAAAAATAAAAGTCCATATTAATATTTGCTGTTGGGTTACTGAAACTTTCTTCTAAGTTCTCATTCAGCGTGACCTACATTATGCCTGAAAATTAATCCAAAAGTTACCTGTGGGTTGAAATTGATGAATCTATACTGCACAGATTATTGGGTTTGTCCACCAGTAACTCTGACAAGTGGGCTTTGCTGCCATGGTCTTTGAGCGCTTTGTGAAGCTAAACAGAGTATTGTTGAATGTATTGAAGTTAAGAGAACTTCCCAAGAAGATCAAGCATAATGGCATTGTATAATTGTAAAAGGTTTAAGAGGAAAATAAAGAAGGCAAGGGGTAAAGTTCACTTAAGTGGTTTTAGCTTAAGCACAAACTGGCATTTTTACTTCATGGAAGATTGAAGTGACCTGAGCATCAAGTGTGCTAGTTTTCTAATGAAACTGCATACTTACTGGTATGATAAATACATGGAATGTATTACATGCTGCCTACCTGTTGCCGCTCAGATATACTCAAGAAATTCAGCTTCATTTTTTTTTTGTTTTGTTTGTTTGCTTTTTTACTCTTTAGTTCCAATGATATAATATGTTCCTAAGGACTGTCATGACAGGTAATAGGGAAACCTGTTTCCACCCCTATAGACTTTCATGTAATACAGGGTGGTTTTTTTTTATGGTCTGTAACTACTAAGAAAAAAGATATGATGCTCTTCATTTCTTTCCAGCACGCAGACTTACTGCTGACACACTACGTTGTAGGTTGTGTTGTAGGTTGTTGTCATGTTGTCTGTCTTTTTCACTCTTTGTTTATTAAATGTTAAAGCTTGTTTAGTGGTCATGTAATATAACTCAATTTATTGAGGAAGGAATGAGATACTTGAAGGAAACGGGGTGTGATCAATAACTTCTCCGTTCTGCTGTGTAGTGTAGGTAAGCCTGTAGAAACCTGTGGTAGAATGAAAGTGCTAAAGTAGGTTGTTACTGGAGTGTTTCTGCCATGGCCAAAAATGTAGTGCAGGTGCCACTAGACTGCCTGCAACACACAGTGGCCTGGAAAGCTTAGTTTGCTTTTTATAAGTTATCCAGATCTAGACAGTATTTACTTGTTTATTTGTACAGGTTTAAGTTGCAGATGCAGAAAGATGACTTGCTGGTATAGCCAGCACCCTAAACTTGTGCTCCTTGGAGCCTTGCTGCTAGCATATATCTGCCGAGCAGCTGCAGCAGATTTGCCGCCTACACGCGTGTACTTAAAAAATAAAACAATGCCTTGGGAATATGCCAGAAATAGTAGTTGTTACCTGTATGCTGACCTGCTTAAACAAGAGGGAGCCAAACACCTGCATTTTTCATTTGGTTGTGTGAATGTGTAAACTACATGGGAGAGCTAAACTACTGAATGTGGAAGTGACTGTATTTGAGAATGAATTATATTATTGTCTCTTGTCCTGAGAATTAAATGGTAGTTATGGCTACTTGTTTGTTTGCCTCGGTTTTTCATATTCTGTATTGTCTTCCACAGTGGAGAAGCTGAAGAACCAGTGGGACAACACCGAGCACGGTGTGGAGGTGCGGCATCAGCAGCTGAAGTACATGCTGACAGACAGCGTGCGGTGGGATGAGCAGAGGCAGGAGATGGAGCACCTCATGGAGCAGTGTGAGATCCGTCTGCGTATGCTCCTGCAGGCCCCAAAAGAGATGCTTGCCAAACAGATTTCAGACAACAAAGTAAGACCATCTAGACTCCCCACCCCGACCCTGTGCCCCAGACTCCTCAGTCTATGTAGTGCTGCTGGAGTCAATTGATGTGCGAATATGCAGTTTGGTTGTAGGACTCATTTGGCAATTCTGTCTCCTTTTGGACATGATATATATTCTAAATTGTCTCCTTTTTTTAAAACATATTGAACTTCCTGACAGTTGCTTTCTGGGAGGCAAACAAGGTGCATGTATGCATGTGTGTCTTTTTTTAAGTGTAAATGAAATGAATATAGTGTAGCATCAAATAAATTATATTTTGTAGAAAGCTTGAACTTTAGACCTATAAAAGTTTAATCATACAGCCACAAAATGTAGCATGTATTACTTCCTATAAACCTATTAACAGTAGTTTAGTAAATCCCAGGAATGAACCAAGTTATTTAAAGTTATCCTGAATTCCACTTCTGATGGGTGCTAGGCATATTCAACACTTTTTTTTTTTCCTAGGCCTATGCAACCTTTGCTGCTTTTCGTATCACAGCAAACCTGCTGTGATAAATCAATAAGTCTGATGTCCTTTGTCCTGGTGGCTGTCAGAAAAAGGGCAGGCTGTAGGTGCACAGGATGAGAACTCGAGAGGCAAATCAGCAAGGAGGGGCTCTTATCAGTGCAGTATTTAGAACGGGGCTATAACAGATTTTAAAAAATGTGTGTGTGTATATATATTCATGAAGGGATGATGTAGGGGTGCAGCTGGGTATGGAAAGAAGCAGGGAGTATGAGGGTGAGAATTCCTCCCTGATCCATAGTTATTTCAGTAAACAGTAAAATTGTGTGCTTTTCATCATCTTTCTCTACATGAGCAGGGGAATGGAAATGGTCTATTAGGTCTGCCTTGCTTTCTTACATGAAAGTAGGCCTGTGTCCATACATATAGTAGAGAGACTGTAAGATACAGCTGGACATATATATGTGTAAATACATTTTTTTTCTTTTTTCAGTTAGAAAGAATCTTGAGTTCAGGATGCTGTAAGGGCAAGGCATGTTATGGATGTCCTGACACAATAGGCAAACATATCTAATGTATTTTATTCATTTAAAAATCAAAAACCCCACAAAATAATGAAATTAAATTCTCATGCTGTGCGTTTCATTTATGCCACTTTTAGCTTCTGCATGTATCACTATTATCATAATTTAAACTTATTCATGCTACTAAAAATATGGTAGTGTTTTTACTTCTGTTGCCAGGAAAACACAAGAGGATTTTTCTAGCCTTTGGCTGTTCTGGCAAATACAATTTTTCTTTGCCTGTTTGTTTTTTGATTGGTTCATTGCCAGCACACTTAGAGTTTATTTTTTTAAAGATTTTTATTCTAGTTGAAAAATATGCACTTCTTTTTTTAAAGGGTTTTATAATATGAAAAAAATGCATAATATGCAAAACAGTCTGACTTTGATTTTGCTCTCATCTCATTTTGGAATTGCTTTTCAGCTATTAATACAGGATTTGCATAGAGGTGACATCACAGTAGCTGCATTCAATGACCTTTCTAATAAACTTCTTCGAGAATATCGTGATGATGACACAAGAAGGGTGAAGGAAACCACTGACCAAATGAACACTTGTTGGCTTAATCTGAACCAAAGGTAATTAGTTTCACTCTGCACATCGCTGTTTCTGTCTTAAACTTGTATCCTATGTGCACATGGGTATTGCAGTTTCTTCTGTCTAATTTACTGCAGCATTTAGGGCTACTGTGGACAGTTTGTGAATTATAGTGAATCTGTTTTGAGTTTTGGTGATGGAAATCCCCACAGTTCACCATGGAAGGCTTCTGTATGGCTTCCAATTTATGTGTTATGATTTTTTATTCCTTTTTAAAGAAAAATGTGCTTCTCATATTTGGTCTCATGTTTGCCTGTGGCTATTATTCTCTAAGTGTCTTTGAACGGTTCCTCTCCTATTCCTTGATGTTGGTATGCTTAGTGTATTTGTTGTTTGTTGCTGTGCTTTCTTTTCATAAGACTGTAAGTATTCAGCTTGATCTTCCAACGCATTAATTCATTAAGGTCTTTCATCTAACAGAAACTTTCCCTGAGTGGGGCTGCGCGTTGAGGATGCACTCCCATCTAGAACATACTTGAGCTATAGGAACTGAGACTTATTTGAAACTTACTTCTTTCTGTTCATCCTCTATTAAGACATACTTGCAAATATGTCTTGATATGGTATTTCCCTATAAGTAATTTTTTTTCTGCAAGTTAATCTAATCTCTGCAGAAATTGTTTTTAGTGTTTGATAGACAATTAACATTTAGAATGGTGTCTGCCTTGATGTGTGCAGCTTAAAGGATGATATGCTTTGTGGTTAGAGGGGCAGAAGAGAAAATTGGTCCTGTGTATATGGGAGTAGGGGAGATGACAACCAAAGTCTGTATGTATGTACGCATATGTGTGCATGTAAAAAGGGCAACTGCTTTTGTAATGAGATGTCAGTTAAGGGAATAAAAATCATAGGTAATAAAGCCTCTGAAGTTGATGTTAGATCCTGGGGAGTGAGAGGAGGAGAATTTTGCGGTGGCAAGAAGTAGGTGATGAAGGAAGCAGAACAGAATGTCACCTTATCCCTATTAGGAGGAAAAAGGTACTTCTGTCATTCTGTGCTTTGGATGTGGCAGCTGATTTCCTGGTTATGTCCACTGCGGTACAAAATAGGCAAAACTTTGTATGGCTCATTCCATGTGATCATTTGAAAGAATAAAAATTGTTTTGAGACATAAGATAGAATTTTTCAAGTCAGTAAAACATTTTATAATTATTTGATGTGATGTGGATAACTTAACTTTTTGTGGCTTTTCAGAAAACTTCCAGTAGACTGTGGGAGAGACTTTGGCATAGGACAAAACTTCCTTGGCTTTTTACTTCTTCTTTTTCTGAACTAGGTCATAGCGATGCAATCATCTCCTGAAATGGCCCTTCCTGACCATTCATTCACATTGAGATTAAAATCTGCAGCATTTTCACCATCAGATTGTCCTTTCTTGACTGAAAGTAAACTAATAATTTTTCAAAAAATGCTATTAACTTCATCTGAATGTCATTATAGCGTCTTGGAATGAAGATGCAATTAGAGGGTGAGGGAAAACAGCTCCCTGTTGCAGTAACAGTAGACTACATTCAAACTTTGTAGTGTTTTGGCTAGAACTGGCATAAGACTGCCGACCACTCAGAGCAGGTGACCAGAAAGAAGAGCTCCTGCCTGGAAGCCTCTAATTATTTTTGAATCTGCTTAAAGTCTGGAATAATAAGTAATTGCGTTCTGTTGTGTATAACTGAAGCTTCTCAATTATCACTGGGGCTACCGTTTTGCAGTCTGCAACCTTAGGACGATGAGTATCTGCTTTGTTTTTTAACTAGGAACAGAATGTAAAGGAGACCTCTTAGAGCCAGTGGGTAGCCAGAGCATGGAGCTGCTCAAAATAACCCCATGAAGCAGCAGAGTAGAATTAAAAGGGGGGAATTGTGCAGTGAAAGCCCCTTTCAAGGGAATGAAGGGTTTTTATACTTGCTTTAAATGCAATAAACGCAAATACTAGTGAACCTTGAGATCTCGGGACATGAGGGGTTGTACATGGAGCACACATGTCGCTCTACGCCTTCTATAAGCACAAATCTGTGTTTATAGCATAATGCTTTGAAATACCAGCCTGAAGGTTGTTGAAGGGGTCCTTAGTAACACCACCTGGGAGTATCATGGTCCTGAATAGCACAAGAACACTACCAGGAGGACTGTAGCCGTGGCATGTAAAGTTGAAGGAGCCGATTTTGACACTGTTGGCATCAAGAGATGGAAGCTCCCCAGGTTGACATTATGTAAATTGGATACTCTGCCCAGTGGCTACGTAATGTTCTATTTTTATGCTGTAGGGTGAAAGTGTAGTAATTCTGTCTGGTTTTGCTGCCTCAGTAATGGATTATAGTTGTCTGTACTGTCTCAGATATTATTTGCTGACTTTCTTTTGATCACACACTTGTATGTATTGCAGGTTTTTAGTTTAAATCTGAAAATAATAATTGAGTGGAACAAAAATCTGAAACAGTGGTATAAAAACTTAAAAAGTAGAGTTAGTTTTCTCTTTCTTGGACATGTCTTTGCCAATAGAATCTGCTTAGACATTCTCCAATATCACTGTATGTGGTGGGTTGACCCTGGCTGGAGGCCAAGTACCCACCAAGCTGCTCTATCACTGCCCTCCTCAGCTGGACAGGGGTGAGAAAATACAACAAAAGGCTCGTGGGTCGAGATAAGGGCAGGGAGAGATCACTCACCAATTATTGTCATGGGCAAAACAGACTCAACTCAGGAAAATTAATTGATTACCAATCAAATCAGAGTAGGGTAATGAGAAATAAAACCAAACTCTAGAAATACCTTCCTCCCCATACCTCCCTTTTTCTCAGGCTTAACTTCACTCCTGATTTCTCTACCTCCTCCCCGCCCCGAGCACCACAGGGCAACGGGGATGGGGGTTGTGGTCAGTTCATCACATGTTGTCTCTGCTGCTCCTCCCTCCTCAGGGGGCAAAAGCGGCAGAGGAAGGGACCTCACACTCTTCTCTGGCTCCAGTGTGAGGTCCCTTCCATGGGAGACAGTCCTCCACCGACTTCTCGAATGTGAGTCCTTCACATGGGCTGCAGTTCTTCACAAACTGCCCCAGCGTGAGTCCCTTCCACAGGGTGCAGTCCTTCAGGACCAGACTGCTCCAGCGTGGATCCCCCATGGGGTCACGAGTCCTGCCAGCAAACCTGCTCCAGCATGGGCTTCTCTCTCCATGGGGCCACAGGTCCTGCCAGGAACTTTCTCCAGTGCGGGCTTTCCATGGGGATTGGGGGAGTGGGGTGCAGTGGGCAGGCGGTTCTTTCTTAATTCTTTTATCCCAGAGGCACTACCACCATGGCTGATGGGTTTGACCTTGGCCAGCAGTGGGTCCGTCTTGGAGCCATCTGGCATTGGCTCTGTCAGACATGAGGGAAGCTTCTGGCAGCTTCTCACACAAGCCACCTCTGTAGCCCCACACTACCAAAACCTGAGCATGCGAACTCAATACACCATGTTAAGTGAAGTTAGCAGCATTTGTAAAGAATTCTCCAGGTCCTCCTCACGTTTAATTATTATGTCCTGGAAGGACCCTCTGTCTTTTGAAGCTGTTCTAATTGTATTCTTTGAAAATCTTTATAGCATGGGGTAGTTGTTAATCTACAGTACAGAATTCTCCATCACTTTATTTTACATTTATGGCCTTTACTGGAAGGAAATTAAATTATTTGCTTCTGCTTTGTGAAAGTGTTGCTTGCTACTGCTGTGCAGGTCCTTTTTTAAAAGCACCCATGTAATCTTAGAACCTCAATTGTAAATCTGTTCATTTATGCTGCTGGAGTACGTATTTAGTGAAAGGAGTGATTTTCAGCTCTAATTCAAATATGACAGCAGTGGGACTCTAATAGGATTTCATTCTTTCCTTTAATTTCAACCAAGCAGAAAGTTTGAGAAATTAAAACTTTAGGCTGAAGATGACATTCTTCAATGATTGTTATTAGCTACAAAGTTCAGGTTGTCTCAATTCCCATCTAGTACATCAGTACTTAGACTTGGAGATCTGGGTCACTTGGTGTTTCATCCTTCAGGGCTTTTCTTTTTCTTTGAAGGTCACCTCTATTACCAGACTGTTCTTGCTGTTGTCATTCCTGTTCTTCCACCTTTGGCCTTAAACCCCTGCTAGGGAAGAAAATCCCTGCCGAGGGAGCGGGTTTTGAAGTCGGAGCTCATAACTGCTTTTACTTTACATTTTTCTCACAGTTCCTTGGTGTGCTCTAATTTTTGAGCTGGTGCTTGCTATCATTTCTAGGCAATATCTATCAAACCATTTGTAGTCCCTAGCATGCTTTTTATTATTTTTTTCCTCCGGAGTGGGTGAAGCATTCCAGAGCTTCAAGTGAGAAGCAAGAATGAAGGCTGCTTGCCCTGCTAGCTATTTACCAGTAGCCAAAACTTGGGCAAGCATGAAGTCAAGAATTATTTGCTCGGTCTTATTTTGAATAAAGCTATTATTAACAAGTGACATAAGGCCTAAGCTACTAAAGCAGGGACGGCAACACTATCTTTTTTGCAACTAGT
Organism: Psophia crepitans; assembly: GCA_013399095.1. Lineage (NCBI taxonomy): Eukaryota > Metazoa > Chordata > Aves > Gruiformes > Psophiidae > Psophia > Psophia crepitans. The sequence continues at coordinate 227,745 of VWZZ01000192.1, forward strand.
CTCTAGAAAATTCAGTTGGTTATGCCAACGCTTAGGAATGTAAGCCTGGCAGGATTGGGGTTGCATGAGATTTTCTTCCTGTCCTTGAAGGAAACCAGCTTTTCCTTGTATCTGTCTTTTCTGATGTGCTAGTAACCCGGAACACCTGCTTGGAAACATCATCCTGAATGGTACTGAACACCTGAAGCTTCTTTTCTAAAAAGAACGTTTTAACTACTTTTGAAATTTGTGATTCTAAACACAGTGATTCCCTAATAGTGCTGAGCAGTACTGTTGCCACAGCGTGGCAAGGAAGAAGGAAAGCCTAAGTAGAACAGGATGAGGCAGAAGACACAAGTTTGATGAGCCTGTCTGGAGAAACATGTTCAATTCATGTTTCAGTGTGAAAATATCAGTTGCTGACTGTTTTGGCCTTGTCTTACTTGAAATGAAATAGCACTTTACCCCTGAAATCTTACAAGATGGTTAGTGCTTGATGTGAAGATAACATTGACCTTCCTCCTTATTTAGCAGCAGCATTCTAGGTAGTAGCCCTGTTAGGGAGTTCTGTACAGTGTGCTGGTGTGGGACAGCTTGTTTCTTTCTTTTGTCCTGATTTTGGGAAAAAGGATACTGCAGCATAACAGCCTCAAATGGATGAAATTTAGCTTGTCATGTTTGAATTAATGTTGTTAATCAGAGCTTTTAAAATTGCTGACTGTGACAATTTCCCATCTGAGTTTCGTTTCAATGACAAGGAAACGGTTCTGTTATGTAGAAGTATAATGTGATCTTTTTTCTAGGAAATCTTTTGAAGCGGCTTACCAACAATATAAACCAAAGTTTTTAAGAGAGTTCTTTACATCTTAAAAAAATCGCTTACAAACAAAAACTTTTGTGTTTGTACCAGCCAGAGATCTTTTGGACTGGTTGAAAATTTGGACTATATTCTACCTGTCTTTTCAGATTTAAGCCTTTATGAGCATGGCTTTACTGTTATGATGGCAGTGTATTATTCTGTCTGCTTGAGTGATAGTGTCAAAATTCTTGTCTTTTAGCAGGGCGGAACAGGTATTTGACTTCTCATTCCTTGGCAGTTTAACTCTTAAAATTCAGGGAAATGTTTCCGCTCTAAAAAGAAGATGGAAAAACAAAATCCCCTAAACCCTCAATGCTTCTATTCCACATGATTTTTGTTGATGAGGAAAAGCATTGACACTTTTCAAACATGGGAATAACACTTCTATCATTCGGGGTAGCACAAGGCCATGATGGTAATACTCAAAAAGGAAAAGCTAGGTTTTCAATTAATAACTTTGTTTCCTCCACTTGCCTTTTTAAAAAGGACTGTGGCATATATAACCAGTTCAGAACATCTGTGGATATAGACATAGTAACCAGAGAAACAGTGATACAAATAATGATAGAACAAGCTGTGACAGATGTATAGTTTCTTAATAGAGATAGCTTTCAGATTTCCTTTTAGTAGTTTCGTTATGATGTATGTAATGCTGTATGTGATGGGGGAATATTCTGACACTTTTCTTGATTTCAGAGCTGTTGACAGGCAGAATTTCTTGGAGACAGAGCTGAAGACAGTACAGGCCTCACACAAGGATCTGGAGAGCTTCCTCAAGTGGCTTCAAGAGGCAGAGACGACAGTTAATGTTCTAGCAGATGCATCCCAGCGTGAGAACACTGCTCAGGACAGTGCCTGCATAAGGGAGCTCAGAAAGCAGATGCAGGTAAGAAACTAAATAATACTCCTGTTATTCATGCTTTTTCTCAAAGGCAAATGTTATAAAGGAAAGCCATCTACTAGAGTGGGAAAACCTGCAGCCTATTGGAAGGTGTTTAAAAACCAGTATTTTACAAGTCAGGCATGTGAAGGATGCAGATTTGTCTTCCTAAGGTTTGAAATACATATTTTGTGGACATCTGTGGCACTGAGAGCTCTTAAATGTCCTTGGAGGGTGACTATATTCAAGAATTGTATTAAACCTTGGAGGATGACTATATTCAGAAAGTGTATACTTGATTAAACCAAGTCATGGTGTGTGATTGTCCAACTAAACAATTTACTACCCTCCAAGTAAAGTCCTCCTAGGCTGCACTGTCTCCTACCCCTGCCCCCTGCCTTCCTCCTGCTTTTCCAGCAGTCCAAGAAGAAACTGTGTTTGGATCACTTCTCCCTCTCCTGCTGCTCAGCTGCTCCCCAGCTGGCCTGTCTTCCAGTACAGGCCACAGACAGGAAACCTGAGAAATAATTGAGGAGACTAATTGACACCACTTAGTCCTCCTTAATATATGGACACCCTAGCTTGTATAAAATCTAAAAGAGAGATTCCCTTCTTCCCATCTCAGAAGCACTGACTAGCGGAGCACCACATCGACTGGCTGTTCCTGCCTTTGCATGTCGCATGTCCCATAATCTCCTTTGAGGAGGTAGGAGAGAGAGAGAGGAGCTGGGTTCAGACTGCATTAAGGGTACAGAGTATTGAGGGAAAACAGGAGGAAAGGGTGTTGGAGACCTGACAGCTCTTCTGAAAATTAATATCTTTGGGTCTGTGGCAGCAGAAGATTGAACATCACTAGCTAAAAGGATTTTGTGTTTCTTTGACATATGAATTTCCTTTGTCCTGTTTACCTGATATGAACGCTGTACATGTGTCATCTTTCTCCTGAATGTTTTAATATCTATCTTCAATTAGATTGCCTCATCTAACGCAGTTATTTTGATATGCACAGAACTGGGCGACTAGATCAGTTATAAATTCCTGCACTCTGGGTTTGGAATAATGTCATCTGTGGTCTAAGTTCATGGGGTTTGAACAGCTTATAGTGAAAAAAGTTCTGCTGTCAGTAGTGCTCTTAATCTGCGCATATCTACTTGAATTTCAATGAAGCAAGATGGTTTAAAGTATCTGGTAGTAAGCTGCTCAGTATAATCATAAGGAAGAAAACAATATATTGTGGAAATTTGTGTCTGTTGAAGATGACATGTCACTCACCAATGTTTATATGATTCTGGTCAGTCATCTGTAGAGATGTGGCTCTTTGCAAAACGCTGAGACTATTCTGTAATGGCAACGCCTCAAAGTTTAAGATGTGATAAATTCTATGTGAAATATGTGCTGAACTTGGACAAAACATGGTGAATTTGTTATGCAACATATAGTTTCAAAATAGAATCACCTGTTAAACTGGCATCTGTGTGTGTGTGCATGGGAGGACTATCCTCCGTTAAGTTTTGGGGCTAGCTTGTTTGGCTGCAGCTCAAGCCGCTCTTGTAATGTTGAAGCCTTGTTTGCCTTCTATTGGAGCATCTGAATACATATTGCAGCAACAGTGCTATGCAAATAACGCAAACTTTGAGTGAGGTAACATTTCTTTTTGAAAAGGAGGAAATTTACAATTATAGCATCAGTCTTTTTCATTCATTCTCTCAGTATCTAAATGTTGCAGAAGACTTTCCTTTCAGGTTAGTGCTGAAACCATTCTATGTTTCTGTGAAACGCTCCAGTCTGTATTGTAAAATGTTTAGCGGTCACCTGAAAGAGGTTAAAACCTAGTTGGAAGCAAGATGCTGAAAACGAGCTAGGAAGTAGTAAGAAGTAATGGCAGATCAATGTGTGCTAAGTCCTCTGCCTACAGACGTAAAAATAATTTGAAAGTTTTTGTTTATTATAAATTAAAATCAATATGACTAGTGGTAAGCTATTTGTCTCACTCCTTGATTCAAATTTGTATATTGGCTGGAAGGGAAAAGAGCAAAACTGAAAGGAGGGGCCAGGTGTGGACCATGGTTTCTGTCTTACCCAGAAGAGGTTTGAGCTCTTGCACATTTATTTCTGAATGCCTTAGTGGTTTTAGATTTGTGCTGCTTCATAGGTTTCCTCAAAAGATGTTCAGTAACAGCATATCAGCTAATGAGGGTAGCCTGGAGCTGGTAGGTTAAAGGAACAGACTTGCAGTGGGAGAGAAAAGTAGATATAAGCTAGGAGCAATGTAGTAGAGGGGAATGGTTCAAATGAGTGGTGGAGATGAGGAAAGAAGGTGAGTTGGGCAAGGTGGAGAATACAGGTGGTAAGATTTCTATATACAGAGTGAAATGAAGGCTCTATTACCTAAAATGACATTGTCATTAGTGCTGGACAGATCAGGAACAAAATAGAGTACAGGTAGAAGGGATCTGTCTGAAGACTGATAGAAATATTGATTCAGTTCTAAAAATAAGGATGAAAAGGCTGTGTTAGCACATTTGGATGGGAACAGTTTTTAAACGTGTATGAAGAACCTGCACCTAGCATTTATCCCCTAGATGAAAAGTGGCTGAGAAGAGCCCAACCAGTGTATAGTGCATGGGCATCCAAGTTAGACATTATCTAGGATCATATAAACTTGTTTACGCCACCTGTAGTTGGTGGCTCCATACTGTGCTGTTTGATGTGCTTGAAATGTCTGTGTACCCATTCACGTGGCAATGTGCACATTGAATAATATGATTACTTGTAATGGTGTCTACCACCTACTGTGTTGATAATGGCCTCCCTGAACGGCAGCCCCTCCAGTACAGGTCTGAGTAGATTCATCATAGCACCTTTGGAAGTAATAAGAAGTAGGTGTACTGCACTGGGAGTGCCTTGCTGGTAGCAAAACACTTCCATGCTCTTGAACGTTCCACTGCCATCCTTAGATGGCTTAAATAATTCTGCTTTGTCATGGGAAAAACATGAAAATGTTGTTGGCTCTTGGGATTCAAGGATGGCTAGGGAAAGGGGTGATGGCGCAACTGTACATGCTTTTAGTTTGTCAAAGCCCTGTTCTTTCTTGTCCTAATAAATCATTCAGAAAAAGATTTTAATTGAAAACGGCTCCTGGAAAACATTCCTACTTTTTGGCGCAAGTGAGAATCCTTTGAGATCCCTTTGACTAAATTAGCTTTAAGAGAGTTTCCGTAGCAGAGAGGTTTACCCCCTGCAATTTTTCCTTTTGTGTTGGGTAATTTAGTTTTGAGAAGTGCCTGTGTGATTTATTAGCCTTTAACGTATGGCTGATATAATTAGGGCAGGTATCCCTCTGCTCCTCTCTCAAGATTTGTAACAGTCTGTTATTCACTCACTCTACAGCTCTGCCAGAGCTGCGTTTAGTCTGAGAGCAAGAGCATCCTTTTCCAGAGCGAGGGAGCAATGCTCGGTCTGCCGATAGAAAGCAGCTACTAGAGGAGAACAACTGTTGTGATACGCTGGAGCCGTCTTCCTGAAGGAATTCCTTTTTTGTTCCTGCAGCTTTCAGGCTTAAATTAATAACCTTTCCTGGCTATTTGGTGCACTCCTGAACAGTGCAGACGCTTGGCTGCTCAACAATTTCATTTACCCTCTGCACAGGCAGAGCTGAGCAGTACCGGTTAGAAGAATCTGTGAAGGCTGTTATTTTCTTGCATTTGTTTTGTGGGGTTATTTTGAGAGACAAACTTATGCTATATCAACCTCCTTTGCCTTTGAAACGTATAAAGCCTGTGGCTTGCAAAAGCAGTCCTGGAAGAGAGCATGCTCAGAAAGCTGGCAAATCATTGTCCAGTGACCGGGAGGAAATGATAGTTGCTCTTCATTTATAATGCAAATTCTGAAGTGTCTTCAGAAGTGTGGCAAACTTAAAATGATGGCTGTGGTGAGAACATCTCTGCAGAAAGTTGTGGTGTTATTGCATCGTTTACAAAGGATGGCAGTTTCTTCTCCTCGTTACCAGAAGCTTTGTAAGGTAAGAGATGCAAGCCCTAAATCTTGAGTGTGTCTGATGCTAACTCAGTTGTCTTTCTAAGATAAAAAGAAAAGAAGGAAAAAATGGGATGAGTGCCATAAGTATCTAGGCTATCTAGTGTGTTTTTTTAAAGCCCGCCATGATCTCCTGTACCTGTTTGGTTAAAGAACGCAATACAAAAAAGCCCTGTGCTTGTCTGAGTAATACATTTTTTAAAAAAGTGCTCTTTTGCCTACCATTTAAGTGTCCGGCAGGAAACTGTTAATGCTCAATGATCTTTTGTAAAATACTTCCACATCTTTTTTCCAAAGGAGTTGGTTAATTCTCGGTAAATGCAGTACTTTAACTCCTGGATACCCATTATGTAGAATAACTGTGTTCTTCCATGCCTAGTATTTTTGCTTTTGAGTTTTATGAAACTTTTCATTAGGAATGAGTTTAGCAGACTAATACGCAGTCAGGAAATTTTGACTTCACCTGCCTGTATTTATAGTGTTCTTTCAGAGATAAAAATAAGGAAAAGTTGGAGAAAAAGCATGTTGGCGTAGGCTACTACTCATATGGGTATTTTTGCTATTACCTGTTTTGGTGGCTGACTAATTCTGCTGCCACTGAGACTGTGTTTACATTTTGGTTTGTTTTTTTTTTTTCCCCACACCTTCAGTAGTTCAGAACTTTAAAACTGCTACCTAGTCAAAATATTTTTTTAAAGTAGGTTGATCACTCACCGGATTAAATCAACCTTAAAAAACATATTTAAACTGGTCTGTAAATTCCACAATTTAATGTTGCTGTGTTGTTGGTGCCTGTGTGGAACGATCATACTGAGGTGTATTATTGGACTTTGATATAAGGATCTTGCTTCATAACTTTGGAAAACTATAAAATTGGAGAGGTTTTTGGCTGTATACTGGCATAATCTTATAGAAATTCTATTTGACTGCCTTTGAACTAATTTTTTCATTCTTGCTGCTTGTGATACTTTAAAACTGCCCGTGTTTTTTGGTGAAACTACGCCTGAGTTTTGCATAGGTGATGTGTAAAAACCAAAGTCCATGACCACGTCTTGTTCTGACAATAAAGCAAAACCACTGTAATTCATCACACTTGCTTCCATCTGAAATGTGTTTTCTATTATGATAAATACAAAAATGACATCAAGTAGAAGAGATCCCTAATAGAGTTTGGAAGAAAGAAAAGGGTATAATGCCATACCTGGTTCCTAACAGTGAACCAGCTTGTGGAGGAAGTTCTGGCATTTGGGGAAAGCCACATTGTTTTCAAATTGGTGTTCCAGTGTGCTTCTGTTTACAGAGCTGTGCTAAGAGGTGTATCTTCAGTCTGAAGAATGACAGGCAGTAGTTGCGTACATACAAGCTATTTTAACGAGCATGCCTCACTTATTCTTTATCAATTCTATCATTCAACAACCCTGTTTGCTTTCGTGAATAAGGCAAATCTTTTTCATTAATGTAAAGACATGGTTTTTAATTGTCTTTTCATAAGCACTAAGAAATTACAAGTGCTTTAAAACCTATTTAGTCATATTTTTGTGTATAAGCTTGTTTGTAACAATGTTCGTCAAACAAAAGCTATTTGACTCTTGCATTAATAATTATTTACTAATTAGCCTGAGAACCTAGTAAGTGGTTGGATACTTAATCTGTTGAGTTTAAATCTACCCCAGGGGTAGTAAAAAAAAAAATCTTCTGAAAGGCTGTTAATAAAACATATTTTCTGATGAGAATCCATAGAGTGATAGCCTTGGGAATTTTTGTGTAGCTTAAAATTACACACCGTATGTTTTTCTGTTTGTTAAAGTCACGCGGCTTCATTTTTTCAGATGTCTGTTCTTGGATTTCTGAAAGTATAATCCTTGGTCTGCCTGTAGAGTTACATTAGACACTGACTGAGGAAAAAAGGGATGGTTTACAATCCCGGTCACTTCCAGCAGGTGTCAATGTAAGGCAATGATATATGGGAGTCTGGCGATGGAAATGTTAATCCTTAGATGAGAAAATGGTATGGAAATTACAAATTAAAAGCAACTATGACAGCATGTCAGGAAGGATGTCTTGTAGTGCTCTGTATATTTCTGTCTTCAGAATTTCACACGTTTGTACATGTCTTGTGAACTCTGTGGATACACTAATATAGCTCAGTTCTGCCAAAGAGGAGTTATTTAGAGTATATGAATTATTGCTTTGTGTACAGGGTAGTTACTTCATGAACTGGTATCTAAATGTTTCATGTGAAGTGTCCTCTGAATCAAAACAGACTGCCAATGAAATAAACACTTAAAAAGTACCAATGAAATATTTAAGACAAATATTTGAAGTTACTGTTTGTTTTAAACTGTGGGGTTTTTTTCTGAAAGAATAAACAACGCTTTACTATTGAACTGTACTGAGGATAGTCGTAATTGTTTGTCTTATGAGCAGCTCCATGTAATAGTCATGGTCAGCATTCATAGTCTTCATTTCGCAAATTTCTTAAAAGCAGAAACCAAAACACTTTGCTGACATATTACAACATTGCTGAAAAAAAACCCAAAAATCCAAGGTTTAGGATATTTCTTCTTTTGCTGCTTTTTCATTCACTAATTCCTTCGAACCAAGGTGAGTTTTGCCAGATGAAACTTTTCACTAGTGTTGCTATTTGATTATTTTGCGCTGAATTTAGTGGCATACCAGGGAAAATTGTGTGCACTTAGCATTGTGTTGTCAGGACAATATATAATAAGTTTTGCTTTATTGTTTTTAGCAGCTTTGTTTTGTAACTCTCTTGTAACATTTTGAGGCTGAAAGTGAGCAACCAGAAAAATGTTTTGTAGGGACTGTCATCTGCTCTGTGTTCCTGCTAATGTGTGATTGTTCCCTAAAAATGTCTTCTGTTAGGTCTATCCAACTAGCTCAGACAAGAATGAATTTAGATTTTTATTGGGAACATCAAAAATCATTGTAAGGTACAAATCGATAGATCTTTTCTGAGAGGCCAGAACTACAACGTTACTTATGAAAATGAAGTAGAAAATTAGGAAGCTTTCTCTAACTTCCTTGACAGAAATGAAAGAATAGTGTATCTCTGTCAGAAAGGTAAATGGTTACCTTGAAATGTGTATCCTGCTTGTGGAACTGGACTGTAGTGTTTTTGAAACACATTGCTAGCATTTAGGGACTGGAGAACAGACTGAGAAACATAGCTAGTAGCTGAGAGAGTACTTTCTCATTTCTTGTGTAATGACTTTTTCAAAAGAACGCTTTTCAAAAATAGATAATCAACTCCCTTTGCATCAAATACTTGAAATCTCAAACCTGATCCAACACGAGTCTTCAGTCTTGAAGTGATACGTGGTAACTTAGGTGGGTTCCTAACTTCATCAGCTGTGGAGAGAAATGATGCATCAGAAACATGTCTCTTGTGGTTCTTTTTTATCAATACATAGCTTAAAATGCAATTATCTCATTTTCTGCTGTTTCACTTTTTTATTGCTAGTGTTAAATTTATAAAACCAGAGGACATTAGAAACACAGTGAACGTTAGGGTCAGACAAAACCCTCTTTTGCTGTGACACTGCTGATTGCGTTCCAGAGGACATTTACATTATGTTATATTTTGAGAGTAGCAGCAAAGGCTCTATTCCTATGAAATTTTGAAAATATGTGAAGGTCATGGGGGTAGGGCAAAAAAGGCATGAAAGGCTGTGTTGAGAAATGGTTAGCTTAATCCTGGTTCCAACGAATTCAACAAAGACATTTTCTAATGTTTACGTGACTTGAAGTTGATTTAGAAAACAAATCATTGGTACTTGATTACATTCAGGTATGAAATACAGGTAATCAAGTGTGGATGAAGAGGAGGCATTAGAGCAGTGACGGAGTATATATTTGTTGGACAGTAGAAGTGAGAAAAAAAAATTAATTTTGGAAACATGTCCTGAAGTAAGCTACTGTATTAAGCTAGTTGTTGGTTAGAATATGAAGCAGTTCCTCTTCTGTCAAAAGCATTGCTAAATTAAGCAGATAACTTCTTTTTTTCAGATGAGAAAGTTAAATCTGGACTGCTCAATATTGTTCTAGTACTATATATGACATTCTAATTAGATCTAGATCAACCATAAATCCTTACAGAAGGGAGGAGGTCAGAATTAAAGGGAACCTTGGATATAATGGCTGTTATCTACTGAAATACGATGAGGCTATAAGTGCACTGATGAAAGAAAAAAAATAGCTATTTTGAAACAGGAGATTTAGTAAACAATATCTAATAATCACCATCTTATGAGTTTAGGATTTACCTTTTTAGAAAACAACTGAGAAATGTAAATGGTAACCACCCCACCTCCAAACGCCCACACCTTGTTTATGTTGAAAATGACTGCGTAGAAGAACTGTCATCCATTGTGATTTCATGAGACAGTGTATGTGCAGGGGTGGGATGAAACGTGACTTGGGTGTATGGTAAGCACAACAGGGTTAACGTACACCTAAAGAAGACCTAAAGTGCTTAAAGTGCAACAAGGTAGCATGATAGGGTTTGGTGACTGAAAGGACAAGAAAACCTTATAACTTGGGAGAAACGCGAATAGGATAAGAATTGCACCTAAGTCAATGGTCATTTAAAATGATGAGATGGACATAATTTCTTTTTGGCTATGAATTAAAACTTTGGAAAGCTGAAAACTGGTGGGAGAATACTTGAAATGATAGGCATCTGGAAACCTTGGGAGATGAAAATTGTTTGGTTACTGGCACTTATTATAGAATAATCACAGCAACTACAGAAACAGTGGAAGGCTGAAGGGAGAAAGTTTTCATGGCTTTAAAAAAATGAGGTAAATGAAGTCTGGAAATGACTTATCCAGAGGGTCAAAAGACATGAAAAGTAGAAATATACACAACAAATGAAATTCAACTTTGAAACATAGTAACTATAATGGAATTTAATTCTCCATTGTTGTCAAATTGCACCCTAGTATGCAGTTTATCAGTGACAGACAAGGACAGTTAGGGACTTTGTTCTGTAGGCGGGTATGTCAGTTGTTAACTGTTAGCATGCTAAGGATTGATTCCATTTGGAATTTTTGAGTGATCTGGTAAAACAATCAGCAGGATGTTGGAGAGAGATTTTCATGTTTTGGTAAACTGGAGAGCTATGAGATCGTGAGAACTCCCATCCTTTTCCTGAGGATAGGATAAGCTGGTTGGTGAAGACAAGTGACTACCACAGATGCAGAATCTGTTTGTGATTGGAGGTGAAGCTGAGAGGAATGGGCAGAATTTCAAGGAGAAACTTGTAGGTAAAGTATTGGAAAGACCTCTTATTAGTGAGATTTAGGAGCTCACAAAGTCATCTTTTCCAGGAATCCATGTGTCCTCAGTTCTTAAAGAAGATGTTTTAGTAAGACCTCAAGTAACAGTTTAGTTTAGTAAGCCATTTCCAAACATAAAAACCAAGAAGGCAATTGTGAAGAGCCAGCATGGATTTTAAGAAGGATGCCCAACCTGATTGCTTTCTGTGCCACTGCCTCTTTAGATGAAGGGAAAGCAGTAGTGTTCCCTGATCTTGACTTTAGGAAGACATTTGGCACGGTCTCTGATAGTCAAATTGTGGATATATGGACAGGATAAATGAGCAAAAAGGTGGGAAGAAAACTGGCTTGGACCATTGGTGTTCTTTAAGGGTTGGGACTGACACCGGTCCTGTTTAGCCTTATTACGAATCTGAACAGTGGGACAGAGTGCACCTCCGATCTGTGAGTGATATCAGCTTGTGGAGGAACAGCCAGTATGTTCCCATTCACTGGGGCCTCAAGTGAGAGGGATGGGCTGATGGGAATCCCATAAAGGTTGGGATTAAAGGCCCCAAAGCAGATTCTTGTACCTGAGAAAGAATAACCCAATGCATTGGTACAAGCTGTATGAGCAAGATCATAGCCAGTAGGGAGGGAGAAGTGATTATTCCTGTCTACTTAGCACTCATGAGGCCACATCTAGAATACAGTGGTTGGTTTCAGGCCCCCACTTGGAGAGATATTGAGGGACTGGGGAGAGTGCAGTGCTCGGGGACTGGAGCACATGACATAGGAGTAGAGGTGGAGGGCGCTGGCTTCATTTCACTGGGAGGTGAGAAGGCTCCAGGAGTTTCCAAATGCTGTCACTGCCTACCTGGTGGGTTGTTGTTAGAGAAGGTGAAGCTAGGCTCTTCTCAGAGGTGCCCTGTGAAAGGGGAAGAGGCAGTGGGAACAAGCCGCAGCAGGGGAATTGGGTATAAGGGCAACAATTCTGCACAGCAAGTGTAGCTGGGCACTGGAGCAGGCTGTCCAAAGAGGCTGTTGTATTTCTATCTCTAGAGGTATTAAAAATTGTAGTGGAAAAGGTCCTAAGCAGCCAGACCTAGCTTTGAAATTGGCTCCTGAAACTGGCAGGAGGTTTGACTGTGTGACCTCCAGAGATCTTCCAACTTGTGATTTTCTATGATTCTCTGTGCTAGTGCCCTATTAGCTTATGAGTGAAGACGAAAATAGTCAAAACTATAGTGCAGCAGTTTTCAGCAGTGACTGTGTTGCCTGCTTCATATCATAAGGAACTTTGTGGTTTTACTCCATGTGAAAAATTCTTACTATTCTGCTGGATCTTGGTCTAAATCTGGGCCTGCTATGAGCCTGCTGCACAGCTGTAGTGCGTGTTCGTTTGTGAATCCTTTTCCTGTAGCGTAACTTCAGCGATAACAATGTGGTACAGCCAGGCATTTGGTGCGTATCTGAATTTTATGGTTGTGGTGAGAAGGCACTAAATAATAGTGTAAAACTTCCTGTCTTCTAACCTCCCTCCCCTCCCCCACCTCCCCCNAAACTCAAAAAGAACATGCCACTGGCCCCTTTGAGAGGAGGGATGTGCACATCTTGAGCGATGACCGAAGCGTAGCTGTTTTGTTTTGCCCTTTGTCTAATTATGGTTGGTGCCAAATGAAACTGTATAATAAATGGGTACTTTATTGTAAATCCTTTTTTACAGAAGACTGTGCTCTCTAGTGCTCTGTGTATGTATCAAGCTTCTCTAAAAATAAAATTGTTTCTCCTCCTTTTTTCACCTTAGAGAAACAAAATGGGAGAGGACATAGAGCTTCGTAAATTCAGTATTTTTACCTGCTGCACCAGTCATTCCTATTTGCAAGCAGAATGCAGCTTAACAGGAGGTGGGTTCTAGGATCTAACTTTTCTTTTAATAGCATTTCAGTAGTATTTTGGAAGGGAGGAAAGAAGGAGAGAGAGGAGGTAAATGAAATATTCCAGGACATGCTTTTAGAATCCTCTTACATTTAAAGGCAAGTCTGATTCTCCAGCTGAAAATATTTTGCTATTGCAGCAAGAATGAAAATGAATATAAAATATGGGGGGCATTCTATTAAGGCGTGAATGTAGGACTAATAGGAAAATTGACTTCCATGAACTTCACGTGTTTACAGGAGCTGGATCAATATTTGATGTATGAGACCATCTTACTGTAGTATTTTACCACAGTGCTTTTTGATTGCTGCCATTTTTCAGGGAGCATTTTTTTTTTCCTGTTTCCCTTGGGGCTCGATTACCCTGCCCAAATTCATGAAGTCCTGAAGCAGTAGGTGGCTGAAACAGCACAGTGCGTCACCAATTCCTGTCTAGAGAACTGACCATCTTTCTTGTCTTCTGCCTCACACAGATCATTTGAGCTTATTTTTAAGAATCCTGCACTTAGTATGTAGCTGGGAAAATAGCTCTGTTTGAAGCTGTCCTGTCGCTGCTGGCCATCAGGGACTCTGGAAGAGTCCTGCCCTCCCTGTTGCCTTCTCCTCTGTTTTTAATCAAGAGAAACTGCCACGAGACTTCGTGTTCCAAAGTTGCCCTGCAAGCTTCCTACTTCCTATCCACTCCTTGCAGACCTGTGCGGTGCTCTGGCTGCCCGTGACGTTTTCACGCTGGCCGCTCTTGATATACTTTGCTGCAAAGCATTTTACTTTAGAGCAGAAGTAACAGGCAGTCCCGCATAGCCGGGTACTTGAATGTGGGTGGGAGGTGTCAATAGCGTTCCTGAGAACTGATGTCCTGTGTTGTGCTACAGAAAGCAGTTCCTCATAGTCATAGTGGAACTATATTTGCTAGTGGTTTCTGGTGTATAGTAAATACGGTACGTGCTGCAAGTGATGTAACAAATTGAAATGCTGCTGATGCACCTCAGTTGCTGATGAGCCCTGTACCTGTGGGCCCAGTGCTGTGCTAACAGGGGCAGTGCTGGCTTCTCTGCGCTGGTGTTTCACGTTTCTGACCCGAAGAGAGCATCCATCCTGGGGAGAGGCGGAGACTTCGCTTTTCAAAGCTTGCTCAATTTTTGGCATTTTCTGCTGAGACTGCTGACCAATTAGTGCTTAATTGTGCTGGGGTTTGGGATGTGGTCCTAGAACAGTCATCTGAGGTCGCTGCTTTCTGTCACCTGCCATCTTTGGACTCAGTTTGAACTATGTGGGTTCTTTTTTTCTTCTGTGAGATTTTTCTTTTTTTTCTTTTCTTTTTTTCTTTTAAGGAAGAGTGCATTATTAACCCTGAACTACTCACTCACCCTTCTTGTTTAATTTTGAATGTTCCATGTCAAATACTGTAACTCTCTTGGTTAATATTCTCTTATTGTTTGCTACAAAGAGAAGTATTCATTTACTGCAAATTCCAACACTGCAAACTAGTTGAAACAAATGTCTTTCTCCTCTTTTTTTCTGTTACTGAAAGCAAATTTTTATACTTCAGATTTTAANGGGAAGAATGGGGCCAGAAAGAAAAAGAAAATCCTTTCAATGGAATTTCACTTCTCTATGTGTTTGCGTCAGGAGGTAACAGCAGTCCCTCAGCTATTTTCACTGAAATGGCTATAGATCTATTTGCAGACCAATCTCTTTAACTTCATATAGCCTAATAATGAGGTTACAAATAAGCTTTGGAATTTCTTCCCATAGCCCTCAGTAAGAAGAATACCTTCTTAAACAATTTAGCTGTTATCTGAAAGCAGATAATTTAGCTGAATAGCCAGATAATGGAAGACTCATACCTTATAATAGAGAAACAAAACATTGTTTCCTCTGTGTTAGAGTACTTCTAAATGAAAATAAGGGGGGTAACTGAGAGGTTTTTGTTGACTTTGGATATGGACATGACCTACCATGAGCCCTGTCTCTCTTCAAGCTGATGTGATAAGGTCTTTACATAGGTTTAGTTACAGCTGTTTAGTCAGGAAACAACTCTGACTTTTAGACTAGCTTAGAAAATTTTTTTATTGTTAATTGTGTCTAAACTCCCTTTTTGCTAGATGACTGAGTTCTGTCTTACTGTTGCAATGATAAACTTCAAGACTTCAGGCCTCTCAGGNGCAAACTAGTTGAAACAAATGTCTTTCTCCTCTTTTTTTCTGTTACTGAAAGCAAATTTTTATACTTCAGATTTTAACTGCAAGTTACCCACTTCTTAATGTTCAGATTTCTCTGAAGTTAGGATGGAGTCATAATAAAAGTTACAGATTACACAAAATATTCGCCTCCATCCCACCCCCCCACCCTCAACTATTTCTTTATTAGTAACCACAACACTTTCCTCTTTTGGAANTACCTTCTTAAACAATTTAGCTGTTATCTGAAAGCAGATAATTTAGCTGAATAGCCAGATAATGGAAGACTCTCATACCTTATAATAGAGAAACAAAACATTGTTTCCTCTGTGTTAGAGTACTTCTAAATGAAAATAAGGGAGGTAACTGAGAGGTTTTTGTTGACTTTGGATATGGACATGACCTACCATGAGCCCTGTCTCTCTTCAAGCTGATGTGATAAGGTCTTTACATAGGTTTAGTTACAGCTGTTTAGTCAGGAAACAACTCTGACTTTTAGACTAGCTTAGAAAATTTTTTTATTGTTAATTGTGTCTAAACTCCCTTTTTGCTAGATGACTGAGTTCTGTCTTACTGTTGCAATGATAAACTTCAAGACTTCAGGCCTCTCAGGCACTATGGGGTAAGGAGAGTACAGCAGGTTTGTTTCAGAGGAAAGCAAGTGTATTTCCTCTCCTTTTTTCCGTTGCAGAGGTGCAATAATGACCTCTTTCTTAGGGAGAAACTAGCACTCTGCCAGCAAAACCCAAATACACATTTTGCAAGTGTTTCTGGTGGTTGTGTGACTGAAATATGGGGGATGAAGGGGGAGGGATGTTCTTAGCAAGCAGCATTAAAAATATGGGCCACCTTTGAATTATGGTGTCAGCAATTGTTTTACTTGGAAGAATTTAAGAAAAAAAACCAAACAAATTCAACAACCCAAACCAACCCATGGATTTTTGTGATTGTGGAGAAATCTTTGAAAGTTGTGATCAGATTCTGATGTGTAGCAGGCTTTATCCTTTGGGAAAACGTCCTCTTTAAACGTCCTCAATAATACGTTTGAGTTGAAAAGTCTAAAATACAGAGTAGCTTTCTGTACTTCAGGAGTGTTTTTCCTTTTCTAAAGTGGCCTCATAAATTGAAGGGACCAGCTAAAAGTTATTTTCAGCTATGGATTAGGGTCAATGCAGCAAAGGAGAAGTGTCAGAGGGAATAGCATTGCTAAAACTTAGAGCATGGTTTTATTTTTGACATTGCTGGTGAGGAACTGCAATAGGAGGCTAGAACTGTAGTCTGCTTGTGTAATAAAACAGCCGCTTGAGCTTGTCAGTGGGTGCTGACCTGTTCCTGTGGCATAAAAGACAATATTCATTTGGGAGCGTGAGTAGCTACTGGTACACGTGCTGATCTGCAAACGGTAGCGGTGATCAGTGGTGTGTTTCAGTGGAATGATCTCGTAGTGTGGCTGAAGAGGAACTGATTTCTTCCATGCATTTATAAAGAACCTCTGGTTTTAGGTTAACAGGCAATCTGTTTGTACTAGAAGAAATGTGAAAGAAAAGTTGCATGGAGATTCCGTGCAACAAGTAAACAGAAAATGGGAAAACCAAATGAAAGATAGCTTTGGCTAATGTGTGGTTTATATCTTACAAGGCAGCTGAATTTAGGAATAAGCCAAGGTTATGCTTCAGTCTAAGACGGCTGTACGATGCACTGGGTTAAGTATTGTAACCTTTAATATTCAAGGTGCCTAATTAAAATTTGAGGAGGCAATGAAGATTTTGTTAGTGAGCAAATACAGGCTTCAACATTATTGAGGTCCTGTACACTGCAGAGGTGTACGTTCCCTGGAGGTTCGAGTTAGTTGTGCTGACGTGTAATGAACATTATTCTAGAAAAAGAGATGAATTATAGGCTGAGCAAAAAATTAACAGCTGTAAACCAGAAGAAATGAAGCCCTCTGTGTTACATTCGCATGTTAAATAAACTTGGCTGTCAGCATGCTCACTGTAAGTCTCTTGTGCCAGGTAAGAGCTGCTAGAAATTATGACAGTTTGTGTAAACACCCTACAGATGTTCTTTGAGGTGGTGATTAAGGGATAGTTTGAAAATAAAAGTGCTTGAATGTTACACAATTTTTAGGTTGCAAAAGAAGGGGAAACAGGATCACAAAAAAGATGGAAACAAGCAAACAAGACACAGCCCAAAATAAAGCTGCTGAAAAAGTAGGATTTCTGCAGTGGTGATACATATATCATGAGATATTTATCGTATATATGATTACGTTCAAACGATTTTGAAACGAGGACAAAGACAGAACATGCATGTATAGAATATATCTGCTTTTTTTCTTGTATGAAATCTAGGGAAATGAAACTTAATTCGTAGTTGTTGTGATACTCTCTGAATGGCAGATCTAGAACAAAATACAAGAGATTTTTAAAAAGAAACTGGGAAAGGTATAGGAAGGCTCTAAATTATATCTTGTTCAGGCTTCAGTCCAATTGCCTAGGACATGTGAAAGGGAGCTGTGATTTACATCACCCTAAAAAGGCTAGGGCATAAAGCTAAGTATAATAATTTGTCTTGTTTAGCATTGCTTAATTTGATTATAAAGTATGTTTAGATGTTATGGCTGTTTAGGTACCGTCCCAGCATCTTTGCAAGAGAAGTCTTTGGCAATGACATTTGTGTAGTGACTTAGGGAAAAATAAAATGAAATTAAAGACACTTCAGAAAGAAAAACAGCTGGCTTACAGTTTATAATGATGACATGAATTTCATGGTTGTGTTGTTTCACCTAATGGTGATTTCCTGGGATGGCTTTTGATGTTAGAGTCAATACACTGTTAAATTGAGAGCTGGCAGTTGGTCATTACTGGACTTGGAGTATTGAGGCTTCAGTCCATAAAGGAGCCTGGAACTTTTACAGACAAGGTGACCAGAGTAAATGAACCTGTTGGAAAGACAAAAAGACACATAAAATAGCATGACTGGGCACTGAGCTACAGAAAGCACTCATCTGCCTGGTTGCTGTAGCACTGTCTGGTTTGTTCTTGTGATGCAACATTTTAGTAGATGCTCTAAGGTGAAAAACAACGGTTTGCTTTTCTTCTGAACAGAACTGCAGAGAACAGAGTTGTTCTGTGCTGTAGAAATATATTAGTGTCACTGCACTAATGTATGTGAGAGACAGGGCTGCATGAAGTAACTGTTCTGAAGGATTTCTCAGTTCAGAGAGCAAATGAGCTCTGATCCCTAATCAAATGTTGACATTTGTGGTGGTGTTTCCTTTTTATAACCTCCCCCCCAGTCCCCTCCTTCCCCAGACCCCTCAAAGTTCCACCAACAGAAAATGAACTCTTCTTGGTTTTGATACAGCCCCTTTTCAGACTTTTTTTTAGTTTCTGTGATTTGACTGTTTCAAGCAGCAAGGCTGTCAGGGTTTGTACAAAGCACTAGAAGATGAAAGATGCTCCACCTTTTTGTTAGCTCTTGTGCTGTAAATCTGTGCAGATATACAGGCCATCACTGCCTGTGGCTTTTTTTTTGTAAAAGAAAGTATACTTTAATTTCTCTCAGTAGAAGAAAGCAGAACAAAGTAAAGTAAATAAAGTGCCATTCTATTTGATATTCTCTGGCTAATTTTATTCTTTATGGTTTGATCACAGTCATAGGAATTCGGAATGCTGATTTCCCCTGTTACCCTAACTGGTTCCTGGCAACTTCCTTTGTGTGATCATTTTAAACTAATTTTCATACGTGCTCCAAGGGAAAATGGTGACTCCCCCTTTCCTTTTCTCACCTTTTCCTTCTCCTGTCCCCTTCTTAATTTCTTGCCTGCAAGCATGCCAGTTCCAGGTCTGCCAGCCCTTGCTTCTAGGCCTTGTGGTCCTGGCTTCTTTGATTTTACAGATTTTGTTTATTTCTCAGCACAGAAAGGAAGGAGAGTGGCAAATCAAGTTCAGTGACTGCAGTGAAAGTCTTTCTGGAATCACCACTTCGTTTGACATATGAATAAAAAAAAAAAAGCTGAAGTGATGCTGTAGTGCTTCCAGGATGCTCCCATTTTTGGGAGGAGCGCTGTTGCGTGCACACAGCTCTCTTGCTCACAGCTGTTGAAATGATGAAAGATCTCTACGTGGCAGCAATGGGATGAGGTGCTGGTAGATAGAACTCCAAAGTAAAGATCGATACCTAGCAGCGGCAAAACCTGCGGGAAAATTTCCCAACTTTTCCCTGAAAGAGAATGAAAAAGTAAATTTAAAAGTATTTTTTTTTCTGCTGCCTTCTTTAAGTGACAATGTTAAATGTGTATTCAAGGGCAACCTAATCTTTCCAGTAAAAATGTTAAATGTATAATTCAAAGGAAAGCCAGTCTTTTAACAGCTGTTGCTACAGAGCTCGGGTGCAGTTTTCGTAGTGCCCATCTGCCTTTTGGTGCGCTTGTCTGAACCACCACCTACTGTTTCTCATGGGCCTCTAACTGGAGACAAGCTCAATGGTGTCTGTTAAAAATGTCACATACAACATGCAGAAGAGAAGGGATGCTACACAAGATGAAACGGCATCAGTTGAAGTAAAGTGCTGGACTGAAGCTGCTTGTGAGAACTGGTTGTAAATTGGTTTTATGTCAAATTTCTTTATGTAATCCAGAGGTTGGGGTTACGGTGCTGGAATCTTTTGCTATAAAGACAAAGCCAAAAGTAAAAAATTGTAGTGGTAGTAGCCAGGCAGATAGTCTGATTGTAAAGACATTGCTGCACCTAAGTTACTTGTTCTGCCCTGGAGAGCAGAGGAAGGAAAGAAATGAGAACACTAGTTAATTCACATAACTTATGGAGAAGAGATTTGGCATCTTAAAGCGGTATCTTTGATGTCAATGGTTACTGTTCCCCTCCCTCCCTCTCCCCCTTTGGGAAGGAAGGCATCTTGCCTTTTTTCCCTCAGCACTTTCTTCCTGATGCAATGTAGGTGCAGATGTAACTGTAAACATAAAGTAGAATAAAACACTTTGTCACTCTGTGTTTTGGAGAAACCTATTTCTGTTTTTTCTAATGAACAAAGCATTTGCTACTGTCCTCCCGTTTCACTAATAATTATTCTGATGCTCTGCAAAAGGTTTTCCTGTGGCACCACCAACTCAGAAGTTCTCTTAGGGCTAGACTGTATATAAACTATTCAATTGCACCATGTCTGTGTGATTGCAGTGAAGCTGTGCATGGAAAGCAAAGCTGCTTCCTTATCTAGTCTTGTCTGCCATGGTGTTTTTATAGGGGTGTGAATGAGGTAAACTACATATTTCAGTCTGAGTGATAAAATGGATTTGATTTAAAATGAGAAGCATAGAGCTATGGAGGTGTATGATATGACTGCACGTGAAAGGGCCTTCAAAATAGCAAATAAAATTTAGCAGAAAAACTCCCTAGGAACATCTGTTCCTGATGATAGGCAAATATGTGCTAAATTTGCTCCTGGAGTTCAGAAAAAGGTATTACAAGTTGCGTGCTTGTGATTCTGCCCCAGCATTTCCTTTTGACTTTTCAATGTGTCAGGGGTACTTTTCTGTTGAGGTAGAATCCCCAGTTTTTTGGTTTCTGTATGGGAAGATAAATGAGCTATGTATGTATATAAGGATCATGTGATATTGTAAATAGTATTGGAGATGAACAAATTTCAGTTCAAAATAAGCGAGTTACTCTGGAAGATACTTCCCCTGTATTTGAGGGATTCGCAGTTGTACATATGAGCTCACTACAGAGAGATGAAATAGACATTTGAGGTGATGTCTGGCTTCATGTTTCTCGTACGTAAAGCGACAATGTGAGTGGTAAGAAGCAGTGCAGATAAAAAAGCACAGAGAGACTACTGTGTCACTGAGGCTTAGCCCAATGCTGAGATCCTCTATAGATACATCACATCTGGTCTGTTGTTAAAGACAGTTTTTACAGATGCTTTTAAGACAGATTTATTCAGCTTTTTCAAGCCGCTACTATTAAAGCATTTTGTTGTTGGCATTTAGTTCTGATATGTAAATGAAATTTCTTCCTTATGATTGTGAGGAGTGTATTGTAGGGTCCTTCTTCAACTGACAACATACCTGAATTTACAGTTGGATAATGTAATTCCCGTGGTAGTTGACACGTATGTATTGGAAGACTGTTGTGATTTCTTCCTGCTTATTGCTTTTTTAGACAAATTGTCATATACTCTGCTTTTCTCTGGATTATTTGCTGTTCATTTAAGATTTTCATGGAATTCCATGCCCAAAACTTGATGCAGTTTGTCCTCTAAAACCTTGCTAGAGTTTAACAGGGTGAAAGGTGGTGTTGCTCTTCCACACATTTCTGATTAACCTTGTTGGCTCGCATTCAGCCTGGAACCCAATGGTGCAGCACCCAGATCTTTCTTTGCAATGCCACCCTCTTGGTCATCACTTTTCACATGGCATTTGCTGTGTTGATTGGTGCTACTCAGTGTGCCACTTTTTTTCTTTTCTTTTTTTTCTAGAATAGTTCTCAACATTGCCAAGATTTGTTTCTAATTCGTCTATTTTTTTCTCCAGCAACTTTGTAGCTGCTCCCATCCTAGTCGTCTTTGTAAAAATCAGTAAGTTGACTATTTTCTTTTATCCTCTTGTTAATGAAAATATTCAAAAGTACCGGACTCAAGACAAGTCCCTGTGCAATCTCTCTTTATATGAACCTCGGTAGTGAAATTTTCACTACTAAATATAGTTTTTCAGGTAGGTATGCTTGCATCTGGAACTGTCTTGTAAGGCTTTTCACAACTGGTACAATCAAGATGAATGACACTTACTATCACTCCCATATTCCCAAAGCTTGTTATCCAGTCACTGAAGGAAATGAAGTTACTCTGACATGATTGATTCTTGACAAATCATGTTGGCTGTTGCTAATTTACTTGTTATGTTTGAGGTGCTTATGACGTGCTAGCTATTTTTTCACAGGAATTGAAGTAAAGCTTATGGAATTCCTTAGCTCTTCCTTTAATCCCTAATTTAAAGAGAAGAATATTTGCATTTTTCTGCCATCTTCTGTTGGTTCTCAGAGATAACTGCTAATAGCTCTTAGACATTTACAGCCTGTTATTTCAGTATTCTTTGGCAAATTTCATAAGATCCACCCAGTCTGAAACAGTCAAACTTGCATAGTTACTCTTTGTCCTCTTGCCAGTTGAAGCTCAGGTGTTTGCTACTTCATCTCTGCGGTTAAATAATTATCTGCCACAATATTTTTCATTAGTGGGATTGGAAGCAAAGGAAAGTATCGAACGTTCCTTCCTTCTCAGCATAGTTTTTTAATAGCTTCCCTTTCCAGTATCATTACTAGCTTGAATGCAAAATTACTGTTTTTAAAAAAGTAACTTCATAGATAAATTAAGATATCATTCATTGGGTTTGGAGAAAATTAACCACTTTCGCAGTGGCAGGTTTATTTTAAAAATTATGCAATATAACTTTTTTTGGGTGATGAAAAGAACATCTCATCTTTGTAATGTTAAGGTGCATCTAGAGACAGCAAACTTTGACAGGGCAGTGTGGAACTGAGTCTAGAACTAACCATGCAAACAGTCTCATCTGAGCCTTAAACACAAATTGTGTATTATTACATGATATTTTGAATGTTTGAATTTCTCATTATTTGTGAAAGGTATGAGAGGTGTGATTTTGCCTTCTGGAAAAAAAAAAAAAGGAAGCCAGGTAACTATTTCAAAGTTGCTGTTTCTTACCACTTCTTTTTAAATGCATTACTGTTTTCTACATACACTGCGTACCTAGCAGATATGGGTACTTCAGAACTTTCCTTGTCACTCTCCCCCCACCCTGTTGTGTGGGGGTTTTTTTGGTGAGTTTTTTGGTGTTTTTCCTGAGAGTGAAAAAAGTGAATGTTGTGTTTTGCTGCTTGGTGTAATGATTTATTTTTTTTTTTAATAAAATAATCTAGACATACCCACATTATGTATTCAAGAAAACACCTTGTTTGGTTTGTCACATGGAAATGGAGAGCTCAGTACAATCACTGAAGTTGTTTGGATAGGCCTTTCTGTCCCACTGAGGCAGTGTCTCAGGTGCATGGTTGGGCTCACAAGCTGCTTCTAGTTCAACCCATTGAATAGTGAGGACCTACAGCAATTGCTGTAGGACTATAGCATTTACACGAGAAATCTGTTAAAATTTTTATATTTAGAGGTCAGAAAATATCCATGGAGCATTTTACTCCTAGGAAGGAACAGAAATAAATGGTGATGGTTTTTAAAGCACTTTTGGTCTGCTTCTCTGTTTCTCTGTGAAAGGAAGAACAATGGAAAGGAGATGAGTATGAGAATAAAAATTTGGAGCAGGATAGAATAGAATAGAATAGAATCATTAAGGTTGGAAGTGACCTCAAGGATCATCTAGTCCAACCATCCCCCCACAGTCCTCTCTGGGGTAACTTAAATATCAAATTAGTAACTATTAACATTCTTGCTTGGTTTAAATTTATACATGCCATGTATGTTTGTTTCCTTAAAGTGTATTTTAAATTTAACTGTCCATAACCCCAAATAACTTTGATTTAGTTGCTAAGCAGTAGGTGTCCCTGCTATCTTGTTCAAACATATGCAGCTTTTCCTCTACTTAGTGTAAGTAATGTAATTAGTGTGTGTTAGACACCTTTATCAGTTTTTGAAGTATCCACTTTAAAAGGAACTAATTTAGTGATGTTGGAAAGCAGAAACCTATTTGGGACAAAGTCCATCTATATCTTAGGTCAAGGATTTGACAATGTCTTTGTATTTAAAGGTAAATGTAGAAATGAATGCTGTCTAGTAGCAAGGAGACCTACCTGTTGCTCTTCCAAGAAAGGTCAGTGATATAAAGGTATCTGTGTAGACCTTACTGAAATGATAATGCAGTGTCCAGTTGGCAGTGGAAATTAGGCAGCGATTGTGCCTCAATTCCATCCGCAATGGGAAAGATGGCACTTCTGGAATATTCTTTGCTAATCAGAAATGGAGCACATCATGGAACATAAGTGTTGACAGCAAATGGTATATGGAAAATAAGCATAAAGAAAAGGAAAAAACCCGCAACAAAAAGTCTGTTCTGATCACTTTAGGCATGGAAAATTAAAGTGGAGGGAATTAAAAAGGATTATGAAATTGTACATTTTTACCTTTAAAGACTGTGAAAGGCTTAGTAGTAAGTAGCAAATTGTTTAAGCAGATGATAAGTGTTTGAAGGCACTGTGTTGTCTTTTAGGTCTGTTTAAAGACATTTCAAATAAAAAGCTTCATGGCAGTTTCACAAACAGGGTTTTTCTGGAATATATAATACAAATTTGACATGCACAGCTATTCAAGAAATTATTAAAAGAAAAACTAAAGCAAATAATACTTTAGTACAGAAACCTAACAATAGTGATGAAAAAAAAACTGAAGACATTTTTAATGATCTTTTAAACCAGAAAAACACTGGTAGGTGTGCAGAGAACACCCACTTCTTCTGGGGTAGGCAAATCTATCTTTGATTTGTAACTTGTTAACTGTAATGGAAGCTTTGCTTAAATTCAGTCCAGCAGTGACACAAAGGGAAACTTACAGGAAAATATATTTATCAGAAACAATCAGCAAAAAGGCCTAATAGATTTGAGTCATTAACCTAACTGTGCAAATAAACTATAAAAGTGCTTTGCTATTCTTACACCTTCCTGTTGGGTGTTTTCTGCTTTCATGTGTTTTCTCCTTTACAAGCTGGAAGACAACTTTTGGTGCATCTTGGAGGAGGGTAGTCTTTGGTTTTGTTTTCAACAGGTATCAGTTTTATAAAGGATTATAATACCTTGGAAAAGTTTATTCTGCTAACATATGGTTGCTGCTAGTTACTGCTGCCTCTCAGGCTGACTCATGTTGATGGTCTCTCCCTCATTTGTAGCTGTGGTTTTGCTTTCTGCTTGGGTTATAGCCTTCAGCCTCTCTGCTTGTGCAGCACTCAGCTTGTTGACTTTTTCAGCTATGGAGCTCCTGGGTGTGAGGATAACACAAGTGCTTAATCATAGAAAGCTGACCATGCTTTGCTGAAGTCTGAGGCTTAAACCCTGAAGTGGTACCGACAGCACGAACCTTGCAAAGTCCTCCTGTTGGCATTCCTTTCTCATCTCTGTCTATAGTCTCTCTTTTTTCTTTTTAATATTTTTTCTATGGTGATGCTTAGTGTCTAGCCAGGTTTAAGGCAGTGGATTTTGTGCTTTAGTTTTCCATGCTTTCCCTCCCACATACTTGTGTATCCATTTATAGCACGCTCTTTTGTGTTTTCGGTAGTCTCAATGGGAGATGATGTTTACCAGACTTGAGACAAATAGCAATTTTTTTTCAACTTGAGGTGGTCATAATTTTCTGCCTAACTTACTAATTTGACTTGTTGAATTTTTGGCATCTCCTGTTAATAGAAAATTTTGGTCTGTGAACTCACAAGTAAAAAGCTCAGCATGTGGCAGTAACAATCCGATATGAAAAGCTTAAGAATTGTTTAGCTCTCTTCTCAATTTAAGTTCCTTTAGTTTATACACTGAGAGTTTTAGTGTTTTGTTGGTTTCAAATGATGGTATTTGTAGTTAGTAATTGTCTGAACTTGCTGAAAATAAAAATAATAATGAAAGGAAAAGTCTTAAGCATGTATATTTTAAATTGGCTCTATGATAAATGCATGGAGTGTTTACCATCCAAATAGATGTAGGTTACTTCCGTTTGAGGTGTCAGTGGAGGTCACTATTTAGCATCAGATAAGTAAAATTTACCTTTTTAATAATAATTTTGTCTCCCTTGGGATAGGGATTTATGTTTTTGTAGCCTCAACAAAGAATAATAAATTATTCAAGTCTTAGAAGTTACGGTTGGGTTTTTCTGTAAAAGAAAAGCTTTTCCAAAACAAATAAACAAGTCACTTAAAAACATTAATCTATACTAACTTTGCCTCCTCTCCCTTTCCTTCTATAAATTTTAGCTGTAATGAAGCAGAGCTTTTTACTAAGATAGAATGGGCTAACAGCTGCCAAATGCTGTCTATCTTGTCTATGCTAGTTAGAGTTCTCCTTCCTAGTGTACCATGAAACATGGTGATTTAATATCCGAGTAGAGCTGTGATACTGCTGTCAATTCAATTTTGTCAAAAAACCCCACACCAAATCAAACCCAGCTTTCCAAAGGTATTGATAATGTTTAAATATTGAAGACTTCTCTTATTTAAAATATGAAAATTACTGGGTTTTCATTTGGAGCTATGACTTTACAATTCCTATCAATGTGTGATATAAATACTAAGGCACGAGATCTTAAAAGATGGGAGTTACCGATACATATGCTTTCAGATCCTCAATTTCCTATGCTTTTTTCTAGACCGGTACTCCTGGCTTGTGTAAGCAGGTTTCTCCTTTCTTGAGGCCTTTCCCGTTGACATTTAGCCTTGTCAGACTTGTCAAAATGGCAAAACTTACTACTTGGGCTGTTGTATGAGTTTCATATGTAATAGGTCACCTGCAAAAAAGCAGAAGTTAGCTGGTGGTCATTCCATAGTAGGTGACCTATTAGACTCCATAGAGAGTCCATAGACAGTTACTTAAAAAACTTTAAGTCTAGGAATTTCCTCCCAGTCATAAACCGGTAATCGTGACAGTTGTGTTGGATGAAAATAGATGCTAAACTTAGACTTATGATAGAAATTATTTTCCCTAAAATTGCTGTGAAATTAATTTTTTTTTGTATAAAATAAACGTGTAGGCACACAGCATGTGTCTTAATATACAAAGTTTAGTTTGGCAAGATTTAACAGTAAAGAACAGCTGTCCGATGCCTAACTGTTACATAGCCCCTCCATTCTGTATTGCTTAAGGTATAACTGTGTACAATGAGTAAACAATTGTGAGGAGTTACTGAACTCTCATTTTGGTATTTAAATACTCGTACTTTTTCCTACATTCTGAAAGCAAAAGTCTCTGCAATATTAAGAAAAAAAAAAAGGAAAGGAAAAGGAAATGTGATAAAAATCCCAATTTGTCTTGATCAGTGTTGCCTTTCATCTCATGGTCTGCTCGCCTCTTCAGGGCATTTGAATGCAGGAAAATCTGTGGGTGAGGGACTGAAATGGGAAAGATCAGGTGTGAAGGTGTATTGCACAGGAAGCCTGGGGGTGGACAGAGGCAAGTAAGTAGAGAACAGACACTTAAGGCCTGGAACTCAGCTTGATTCTGAATCTTCTGAGATCATTTTAGGATCAGAACAGTCAAAGGCCTCCTGCAGCAAGTGCATAAGCAAACGTTCCCCTGCTTGTCCTGGACATCAAATCAGCAATGGTTTTGTCCTATATTTTAGTGTAGTCTCAGGCTGTATTATGCACTGAAAAGGTGTAATTTTTTTATTCCCCTGTCTGCTTGTTCTCTAATTCCTAATAGATTAGCATTTTAATGTATTGATGTAGATCCGAGGTTGTGTTTGTGCCACCGTGTGATGAAGAAGGATGGGGGAAAATATTTCCATTTGATAAGTAATGGAGAGAGCAGCTCTTTCAGACCTCTGCATTCATGTATTTAGTTTGTAAAAGCATAATGTAAAATTTGCCACTATAATCTCTGGCTAGACCAGGAAATAATTTTGTTCTTGCTTGTTATTGAATGATTTTAGTTTTCTAATGAGTTATTCACAATAGTATCTTGTCACATCTCTAATGAATAGTACTTATTTATGTTTGTCATAAGCTATGAACCCTATCAAAATTAAAAATAGACTGTTACAAGACTCAGGGAAAAATATGATGGTCGTAGGTGTTCTGACTGTGCCTACCAAGCAGTAAAGCTAAGCAACGTCAGCAAGTCCTGATCCCTCAAGCGGCTTGGCGCTGCTCCTGCCGTGAGAGTGGAGCTAGGCACTGGGATCTGTGATGCAATCAAGGCTTGGGAAGAGCATGACGTGGTAGTCGTCTTCATCCCTCATATTAAAATTATTTTTACTTCTTATATGAAAAAAGCTAATTTGTTAGTACAGCAGCTTTTAAAAGCACGTTATTTCTGGTGAAGGAAAGAGTCATCTTGTGAAACACGGACTCCTCTAAAGGAAATGATGCTCATAAGACTTTAAATAGAAGCTTTATAGTTTGCACTTGTATTTGTTTAGCTAAATACTTAGCCTTTAGCAAATGTGTGCTAGTGGCTTTAAGTGAGTAAGAAGACAATTTCTTCCTAAAGGTCTATCTTAAGTGAATGATATCTTTGGAAATAAAACTATTTTAAAAATTATTTTTCCCTGTCCCCCTGTTAAAAAATCAAATTTATAAACCAGTCCAACAGTCCTTTGAATCACAGCATTTACTTTCAGGAAGTGCTTGGAGGAAATGTCCTCTGTGTCAGTATGGGTTAATGAAACATTAGTTGAGAATTTGCCAGCTTCCAGTTGAAACTTTATTGCTCTTATTTTGTCATAAGTTTAATCATTAACTAAATAGTAAGATTTGAACCATTTGCCTGTTTCTTAGAGTGAACAGCATACAAGTTTAGTATATTGTC
This sequence comes from Psophia crepitans, assembly GCA_013399095.1. Lineage (NCBI taxonomy): Eukaryota > Metazoa > Chordata > Aves > Gruiformes > Psophiidae > Psophia > Psophia crepitans. The sequence goes on from VWZZ01000192.1 coordinate 256,432, forward strand.
TTTAAAATAATCTCCTAGAATTGTATCAGAAAGCAATATTTGTATTTTTAATATGGAGCTGTTGTTCAGGAAATATTTTCATTACAGTGACCCAAATAAAACTATAGTTCATCTGATTTGTCGTAACTGTGTCTGTCTTTACAGAAATGTCAGGTCTTGATGATTACCCTCACTTTTAATTGAAAGTTTGTTGCCTGCTGTCAGATAAGCAAATTGATCTTTGGCCCTTTTATGCATAATAGCGTTGGAACTTGAAAACAACATGTGAAATTAAATGCTGTCTGTTCTAAGGCAGGTAAGTCTTAGACAGTGAAGAGAGTAATTAAAGGCAAGAGCTATATCTAAATGACATAATGTGTATTATGATGGTGTTCAAAATGTACAACACTAGTTTCAGCACTTTCAAACATGAGGCAGTGTATATCACAGCGTTGTGGAGCAGGTAACATCCATTTATGTGTCCTGGTCTATTCCAAGGAAGTAAGAATAACTTTCGGTCTTTTCATGTTTATACTTTGTTCATTACATGTCAATGTTTAAAAAAATAAAATTAAAAAAATAATAGGTGCTTACACCAATGACTGACTCTTGTTAGAACCTCCATAAAGCTTTAGGAATTTCTCTGTTTGTAGCAGTTCTGAGTAGCAGAGACATCTTCAAAATCCTGTTTGCTTTTGGTGCAATGGTATTACATTTTTAAAAGGGACGTGTTGCATCCATTAATTCTGGGTTTGGATAGCAGCTACAGTAACTGCCAAACTGCTTCTCCTAAGAGTTGTTGAAGGTAAGGAGCTGTTGGCATTCAGGTGGATTTTTCTACATCTTTTATTAATGTATTAGAAAAGCTTATTCCTGAATTGTGGTTTGTGGTTTGTTTTTTTTTTCTTTTCTTTTCTCCTACCTAGTAATAGCACCTCAATTTATTGAGTCCTTTTGTCATTGTGTTTTTCTTGATGCTTTACTCTGCTGGGCCACCCCACAACTACTACTGCTACTTCGGCTTGCTTTGGAGGATGAGAATGGTGCAGAAATCATCTTTGTCTTTCACATTGTCCCAGTCACCTGGATCATGAAGAAGTGGTTGTAGACACCCTCTTTCTCGCAGTTTTCCTTTTCTACATGGATCCAGTGCTGGCTGGTTGAGTTTCTTGCCATGTCATTACAGATTAGCTGACAAATCAAGAATTATCAGTGACCTTTTCATCTTGAGAACTGTGTTACAAACCACAATAGTTAGAGTTTCTGCAGTAAGTTCAAGTGCCACAGACACAGATCTTTTCGAGATGCTCTTGAAAGAGTCCTCATCTCTTTGTCCAGTAGGCATATGGACGAAGCCAAGACACTCATCAAGAAAATGTGAATGGGCTTACAAAAATAAAATGGTTGTTTTAAATAATTATGTTTACCTAAATATAAAGCAGCTTTTAATTCTGATGTGTTGTTGCCATATATTTATTTTAAGTGTGGGGGGAATATTGGCTTTGCGTGCAAGGCCGTCACTCTCACCTACTTCAGCCCACTGTCTTGATAGCAACCTCTCTTGTTGACCTAACTCCACCTGAAGAGTTTGTTGTGCCATAGCCTCAGAAGTTGTTTGTCCTGATGTGCCTGGCCAGTAGGTGGTAGTGCTCAAGAAGCCGCCGCATAGCTGAATGCTGCCTGGCAGGAAGCGAATGCTGTGGATGCTTGTGTTAAGTTTTGATGTGTCTGGAGGACACGTTTTGTGCCACCCCAGCCCAGCCGGGTGTCTGTGGTGTGACCGATTCAGGAAGTCTTTGGCACTGGGATTCCAGAGGTTGGGAGGTCTGATAGTGGTGAGCTCTCTAATAATTGTCAGTGGTATAGGTTTTCATCACTGTAAGACATTATTGCAGAGTGCAATGGGCTTGTTTTCTGGCAACTCTGTTCTTCTAAGCCTTGATGATGAATTGAATTAACTGTACAATTAGAATACAGTTCTGTATGTACATTTGTGTGCATGTCTGTGTAAGACAAGGTGAAAAACCTAGGGGTATGTGTTGGAACTAAGATAAACAACAAGGGCAAGGTGTCTCAAGCACATCTGAGAACCAGAAAATTTAGTACTCAAGCTGTTCAACTGGTTATTAAAGTCCCTTTCTGCCTAATTACTCTTTGGTAGTTTGTCACTGAATAGCTTGAAAGCATTCTGTGCAAAAAGTGTCAGATTTTAAAGGAAAAGTGGCTGGAGAAGAGTCTGCCTTGAAGTTTACTGTAAGAGGTGTAATAAGCTGGCAGCAGCAACTAAACCTGAGTTTGTGGGCTGTGGATTTTACTGCTGACTGCTTTTTATTGAGATTTTGCAGAAGCCCTATGGTGTGCTTTGGTGCCTTCCACGGTGACACCAGTGGGGGCTGAGACCTGCTCTCCTTTTTGAACCTGAACAAGATCTGATTTAAAATCAGGTTAGAGGTTTATTTTTTTGTGGATTCATGAGTGTTTTAATGAGACTTTTGAAACACACACTTGGAAAAATATTTATCTGTTCAAGAATGTCAGTGGTTTTGTTGTATTTGCAGATGCTTCTGAATAATCTGTGCACGGGGACGTGTTAATGCTGGGCAGCTCTACCAAAAGATCCTTGTGTACTTTGGCTTCTGTCGCCATGCATCTGTGGAAAGGGGCACACATAGTTCACTGTTGCTGAAGGTGTAATGTTTAATCTGTTGAAAAAGCTAATCTATCATAAAATTGACTTCTTGTTAAATGTTGATGCCTTACAGAAAAGAATAAAGTACTAAACTATAGGAATGAATCTGTGGGATAAGGAGAAAACAAAACAAACCAATCTAGAAATACAGCAGGCATCCTAGATATCATTTTCCACCAAATCAACAGACTGTGATGTTTAGAACAAATTAATCTACTTTAATCCAGTTGCAGTTTTGTGTTGGCAGTAGATTAACGGTTTTAATTATCATTATGTAGCATTTATAGTGCTTGATAAGCATGGCACTTTACAGAAGTAGAAATTAAAACCTGAGGAACTTGCAGTCTTAATCAAAGCAAGTGATAAATATAGTAAAACGTGCTGAGAGAGAAAGAGTTTTAAACAAGCAGTATATGATTCTTCACTAGGTTGCAAATGCTTTGTTGGCAGATGTGTTTTATTATTTTCTTAGCAAGAGAACAGAAGTAGGTGATGCCAGTAGTAGAAAGAAGCAAGTTGCAAATAGGAAAGCTTAGTGCACTGGAAGAGGAGTCTTATCCAGGTATCCGAACATCAGATGGGTGTAATGCATAAACTGGAGATTGAAGAGATTCTCCGAACAGTAGGTGAAGGTGCTTTGAAAAGAAAACTGAGACACTAGATGGTCATGTTAGTTTGAGCAGCAGAAGAAAGAAACTGTTTTCTGCCAGGCATATGAATTAGACTGAATTGAAATAGGATGAGCAGAAAGGAGGTGTTGCAGCTCAGACAGAAAGAAACATGATGTAGGATTTTTGTTTTTTTCTAGCAGCTGGTGAGGAATAGATACACTTCATAAATAGCCTAGAGGGATGGAAAAATATTGATTTAAAACAAGTCATGGTATAGTCACAGATAACTGAGAGGATAATGTGATTGTTGTTTATAGAGCTGCTGGGTGGAAATAAGGTGACTGGTCTGCACAGTGTTACTGAAGCAGCTTTTAGCCACAGCTTTCACATCTGTGGCAACTAGAAAATACAAAAGTAGTAGTAACCATTTAAATTATGCCACTTGTTTGTTAAGAGAATCTTAATAGTCTTATCAAATACTGTTTGTTGTAGAATATGGTTCTCAAGCCTTACGTGTTTGAGAACAGAAATTCAACCTAGCAGTACCTGGCTTTCTTAGTCCCATTGCAAGTATTGTATGTCTTGCAGCCTCATGTGGCACCGCTACTTTTCACTCGTTTTATGTGAAGAATAATTTCTCAGTAAATTACAGGCTATTATCTGTTATCCAAATAGTTTCAAATGCTGCATGTACAAAGGAATTATGCTGTGCTATAAATTAATGCATTTTATTTTTCTCCCTCAAAGCCTCTAGAAGTAATTACTTCCAGCCCTGGTCAGCTAAATATCGAATTCAGAGCCACTCTGGGAGTAAACAGCTTCTTAAAATTTAGGACAGTATAATTGCTATAGAAGTAAAACCTTTGCCTTTAAAATATGCCCATGGAGTTAATGTCTCCATTTTTGCTGTACCAAAATAGGGTGGGTTTTTTTTAGTTTTGTTTTAGCTCCTGGCTCTTTCTGTAAGTAAACTCACAACTCTTTCAACATTATTTCTGTTTTTGTTTCCCCTTTTTTTTGTAATAAAGGACCATCTGTTCAGTTGGCAAAAAAAATGAGAATAACATATTAACATCCATGAAGAAATTTGGGCTGAAAGCAGCTGTAGAGATAGCAAGAGTTATTGTTACTGCAATTTTATTCATTATTAACTCAATCCTTTTTTCCCCCTATATGAAAATGACTCTGGCATTCAAATGCCTAATTTGACAAGTACTGCAAAACCCACATGAAAATTAATGAGTTGTATATAATTGCTGCATATGCAAAGAATAACTGTTTGGGTGCATGTGGGGTTTTTTTTTTCTGTAGGTGATTGTTCAACATTTAAATTCAGCAACAAAAGTTTAATGAGTTTCATTTTCTGTACAAAGGACTTCATACTTTACCTGCTTTATCAGCAGAGCAGCAGAATTCTTGAAAAGCTCCACTAAGGAAAGGATTGATCCTGAAAACTGTGGGAAGTTGGTGTGAAGCAGAGTGCTGGAGCTGGTAGCCACTGGTCAGCGCCAGTGGGATGTGGCTGTGCGTATCAGCAATTCTGTTCAGATCAGAAATGATCTCTTGAGGAAAATCTCTCAAAGCAAGCTTGTCCCTGCTTTATTGTTTCATCTCATCCAGTGAACTTGGAGTGCAGAAACTGGTTACTATTCTGGATGAAACTCAAGTAGAAGATGCAGTCCCAAGGGATACCTTGGGTGTTCCAGGCACTGGTAGATGTGCAGTCTGTAGGGTCAGTTGAGAGCTAGCTTGAAGCCCTGAGCACTGAAAGAGGACACGTGTGGCCTTCAGCTTAAGTGCTTGAATTCCACAGGTTAGTTCCTGTTGCACTTCTGTGCTTCCTGATGTACACGTGGCCTGTGTCACGCTCCGGTCTGTCTGCTCTGTAACGTGTAAGAAGAATAATATTAGAACCACTGTTGTATTAGTTGTTTTGAAACTATCCAGGACATGGTCTAGTAGGCACGGTGGTGTTAGGTTGACGGTTGGACTTGATGATCTCAGAGGTCCTTTCCAACCTTAGTGATTCTATGATTCTATGGAAGTTGGAGAGGAGAAGCATTGCTGTTACAGCACTGTCATGTGGATAGACTCCCAGAACCCTGGCATCTCATTGAGGCTGGTGCTGTGCAAACAGAATAAAAATGTTCCCTGCTTTGGCTAACATAAAGTGCAAAGTAGGAGACAGGTGGATACAGATAGACCTACATCCATATTCAGTGTTAGGAGACAGAGCAACCTTCCTACTTGTCGAAGTAGATGACTAGGATTGGTAATCATATAGTGATGTCATACAATAGAAGAATGTCACTTACCATAGTACTACAGTGGCACAAATCTGATTCCTGAGATTTGAATACGAGGTGTGCTTCCTGGTTGCTTGGGGGAACTTCAGAAACACAAATGAGCTGAGAGCATGTGTCTGTATATTCAGTGCAGAAATACTGTCGCACCCTGACCTGCCTTCTCTACCTCTCGTGTCCCTTTCTTCAAGCTCTGTGCTAATGAAACAGAGTAAATTTGATAGGGTAGGTCTGAGCATCAGTCTCACTTCTTTGGCTTTGTGATTGCAAGGAAGAGACTATCGAGGTCGGAGAACTGACTCCATTTTTTTTCTTACTGATTGTGAACTTCCATTGCACACAAAATATTAGGAAAACATTATCAATGTTGTCATGTTAAATATTAAAGTTAGGAGATGCTAAAGTTAAGGTCGCTTACATAACCTTAATTTGCCTCCCTTGTGTGCGTGCATTATGATTCAGGCCTTAATTAAATCTTTCTGCTATCTTTCCTCTAGCTCCATTTAGTGTACTAAAGCCGGTACTTGCTTAACAAACACTTGCACAGTGATTTTTTTCCTCGTTGTTCAGCGTGTGGCCCCATTGCTTTTTAGATCAAGCTATTTGAACTTTGGTTTGTGAGCACTATTATTTGTTAGACACTTTTTTACAATGCTACAGAACTTTTTAGATGGCACTGTAGTGCCCAGGTGTTTCATATATACTAATGTATTTGTCTACTAAGCTGAGTGGTGTGGCCTTAGCTCAATTTTGCAATTAGAAATGGAGAAATATATAAACTGTCCAACAACTTTTGGATACTTGAGTGTTCAAGACATTTTTTTTTTGTGCTTATTTTTGCTGTAAGTGTTTGCATTTAAGTATTTTGTTAGATCACGGAACAACTTTCATTCATTTCATCTGCAACTGCAAGCTCTTGGCACTCTGCAGACTGGTGCCTGAGATCTGAAGTCTAGCATCAGAACACGAAGAACATGGTGGTTGTTCTTTTGAAAGAAATTGGTGTAAGATGGTTTTGAAAAACATCCTGCAGGATTTTTGTGGCAGAGGTGAAAATTAGGTATAGATAAGGAATCTTACTATTTAGGATCTAGTCCAGTTGTTTCAGAATAACCCTCCTTTCTTTTGCTGACAAGACAGTGACTGAGAGGTGGGTTCTGATACTCGTCTTTTGTTGCAGGCTTTGCACAGCATTTCTTGTCCATTTGCTTCTGCAAATGTTCATCCTTCCAACTGTAACCCTCCTGGTCCCATTTTTTTTCCTCCTTCTGTCTTCTCTCCGTGCTGGTTGGTTCCCATTGCAGTCATCTTCCTCTGCACATCCAAGTCTTGCTGCTGTGGATTCCCCATTCAGTCTATATCTCTTCCAGTTGTGCTTTTCTCCTCCCTTCATTTCTCCCTGTCTCCTGGGTTTGGGTCCTACTTTTTCTCCAGGTTCTTTATCCAGTTTCCATTCTTTCCCCCTGCTCTTTCCGTTTTTAATGTTGCAGTTGCTTCCACAGCATGGTCCAGCCTTTCTTCTGCATGCTGCACCTCTCCATCAGTTTTATTGCCTTTGTTGCCAACTGTTGGTGTTTGTTTTAGCACTCTCCTGACTCTTCCCTTAGTGCATCTCCATGTGGAAAACCTTCACTCAGGCTTGAAACGCGTACAGAACGGAAATAAAGTTGGGGAATTTAGGCTGCTAAAGTCTTAGTTTCCTCCTGACCAGGGACAAACTGGCTTTTCCTTATTAATTTATTTTATATATACATTTATCTAAATCCTCAGAACTAGTCAAATTTTGGTGTATTTTAATGGTGATGGTCATTTGGTGGTGTCAAAATGGACAGAGGAGACAACCCCTGCTTCTGAAGCATTCTGCTAGAGTTTTTTTTTTAGGCACTATTTTTAAAATAGGGTGAAAACTTCTTTTTTGTTTCTTTATTAGGAGAAGGGAAAAAAAAATGGATTATTTTAGCTGAACGTTTGGTGAAATGATGAGCAAAAATAAAGGGGTTTTTATAGTTACTGTTGGTAATGTTTAAAGATTCTGCTGGTTTTATGACCACCTCTCTTAAATTAAAATATTGTTAGATAACCTTTCAGATAGCAAATCTGGAATCAGCTGCACTGTGCCAGGCTTCCAGGGCCGGGAGCTTTTTTCCAAAATTTATATGAGAAGAAAATATGTAATTTTAAGGAGGGGGGAGAAAGTATAGTTATTTCAGTAGTAATTACTATTGTACATTGTTTTGTAGACTACAGTTTCAATCTGTTTGTACAGTTTGATCTGGTATTTTCTTTGAACATGCATACTTTATGATGAAATAGCAGAGATATTACAGCTCTGTAAAATACTGCTGCTGTTCTTTAAAATACGCTTTTTCAATACTAGAATGTCTTTTGACTGGCCATATTACTTTCCTGCTGTTTATTATTGCTTTCTACTTTGTCGATTCATATGGACTGAGCTTTAATGGACATTAGGTTTTATTTGCATATAGTTATGTGAAGGTAAATGACTAAATCAAGCTTTGGAAAGGTGAACTATGTTATGAAGACAGTTATACATCAAATACTCCTCTATGAAAGTGTTTTTCTTCATTGCAGATTATACGTGCTATTTCTGAGTGCTTTTTAAGTGGACGTTGTCTAGAAGGGGGATAAGAGAGCTTGAAGGTGATGGCATACTATAACACTTATGTTAAAATAACAAATATATTTATCACTATATAATGTGAAATGCTTGAGGGAAGTGTCTGATTACCAATGTGGAACCTGAGTTTAAGTAAAGCTTAAAGAAAATGCTTGTTAAGTGTTGTCCATCACAATCAGTCCCTTTTGTGTGGGTAATATAATGATGCTCTTGCTACTATAGTTCTTCAATATTAATCTTGATTATTGAGTTTTAGGTTTTATTTCTGTTGAAATGTGAAGCCTTTCCATAGTCATATGCTCCTGGTGCAAACATAATTCTTCTCGTCTTGGTCTTGTTAGATAAAACTTGCAGTAATTTTTCTAGGTATTGTTGTAGAAATGTAATTTCTGCACACCTGATAGTGTTTCTGCTGAATAATTACCATTGTCTGTAAAGAAAGTGTGCTCACCTGTCCTTTGAAAGGAGGGCTGGGGATGCCTTGGGGAGAGGGGGTAATTTGTTATTTTTTTGGTATCTCAAACCTGCTGTTTTCACTGCAAAATGCATCTGCACCAAAGATCCCTTAATCTGGTTCTGCCATAGCTCAATACTAGAGATCAAGAAAAAGTTTACAAGAAGTGTGTTTACACTGTGGCATAATAAAGCATCTTAATGAGTTGTTTTATTATTTTGCTGTAAGGTTTTTGTTAGATTTTATAAGGCAAAACAAATTTTTTTTGTTTAACTCAAATAGGCATACAGACATTATTGGCCTCTTGTCAGCATAGTTCTTTCATACACGTAAGTGCCGTTTGCAAAGCAATAATTCATATGGCGTTCGCTCTAGTGGCAATTAGCAGTTATAACCGCTTCAGCAGGGAAATGCAAGAGGAGAACATGCAGGTTTGCCCTGCTAGACCCTGAAGGTTTTCTCTTCCTGTAGCTTATTACTTACTCTTCTTAGTATGTAGGAGACCTGGGCATACACTAAGACCCTAGGGTACAAAGTTTGAAGGAAAATGGATCCTACCCTTGTGCACTGTTGATATATTAACAGATTTGAGGAAGAATTTATTTTTTTTAATCATTAAGTACCTCATAAGTAAATCAGGCAAAAATAAGACCTCCAAACAAAACACCACAAAGCCAAAAAGCCAATCTATTTTAGCGTTTGATATTTATTTTGGAGCAAGTAAGTTGTATATGTGGAGAATGACAGGTGTGCATGACCATGGATTGGTTATGTCACTGATGATATTTAAATGTTGTGATGCTTTGCAGTTGAGCAGTAGTTATACGCAAGGACATTGTATTCTTAATGGGAACCAGAGAACCATATAAAAACTGTGCTTAAGAACTTTGCTGTGTTAGAATATGATTATTTTTTTTTGTTACGCATGAATACCTGGGGAAGGTAGTTAAACATTTGTACACATTTAATTTTTTCCCTCATATGACTGAAATATTAGTGAAAGTAGGAGGAGAATCAGTGAGAACCAGAAGTCTGAGCCTGCGATAGACACAAATGCAGCAAAATTAGCTGTCCTGAACTGTCTGCAAAGTCAACTAGAAGCATCTTGATTCTGTTCTGAAGAAATACCCTAGGAGGGGAATTTGGAAAAGATTTTTTTCAGAGGCATTCATTGCTTGTGCAAGTACAAGAGGTGAAAAAGTAGTGAATACCCCTCTTAGTGACACAGACACTTTGAAAACACTACACTTGTACCTGAGGGTCCGTATTTCAGAAATGTAAATTGATTTGCATTCAGCCTGACCCTATTATAAGTCACTAATTAAGAGATTAATTCAGGTATTCTACCTGAGGGTATGTGGGCAAGACTACTGGCTGGGAGATCATCCAAGAATGCATCTGGTTCAGGAGACTGGGAAGCAGCATTGCTACCTGTGGCGCAGTTGTCTTGCACCTGCTGGTAGCCATATTCCAGAGAAAACAAGTAAAGATGGGTGAGTAGGAGGGGATGGGTATATCTGCTTTCTTCAAATGCTTCTTCTTTTGAAACGAAATCAGTCTGAATTTTATTTTGTAGGTGCAGTGATGTCTCATGGCCTGTTTCTGTTTAATTTCAGGTGGGCCTCCTCTCCCCCAAAATTTGATACTGACAAATAAAAATTATCCATTAAAACTTTTCTTTATTCTGAGCAAACCAGAGGGGCGCACTCAAACTGAAATCTGAATAAAAGCAATTTTACACCTTAAAATGTGTAGTAACCATACTAATATAATGAGGTATCTACCCAAGTATTTTCACGCAAATCTTATAGGGCATTGCTGAACTGGTGTTTGTGGTGTACAACTTTGGTCCTTCACTGGTCTGCATATCCAACTATGGAAAGGTGGCAAATGTTATGATAGCTTTTAAGAAAATGTCTCCAGTGTCCTGGAAATTACAGACCAGCAAATATGATTTTCATGCTGAAGATGCTGCTGAAAACCATAGAAAGGAACAGAATTAGTAGGTATTAAATAACTTATATATTAAGAAATAATCATAAGCTTTTGAAGACATGCTATGCCCCAAAAATTTATCTGAATTCTTTAGAGTCAGAAAGCCACTATATCAAGTGATTCAGTTAACACAGTATGTTTTTACTACCAAAAACTATTGATGGGTCCCTACATTAAAAAATAAACAAAAAAAAAAGGGTGGGGGGAAGCAACAACAACAAACCCCCTCAAGCTTTCATGGAATAAGAATGAATATTCTTTCAGATTAGATTTCTACATGAACTTTTATGGTTGAATCTATTAGTAAATAATTTGTGAAAAGAGGATGAATAGTGGAATGTTGAAGTGTACAGATGGTACCTATGTATTAAAGACAGCAAAACTAAAATGGGCTGTGAAGGGCTGTAATGCTTTCTAAGGTGATTAAAATGGCATATGAAAGACTGTCAGAAGAAACAGTCCTAATTATACATGAACAGTAATTGGTTCTTAATTGGCTATACTTGAAAAAAATATCTTCAGGCTTCGAGTTTAGTGTCAATTCAGATACCGAGTTGTCTAAACAAAAGAAAAAAAAAAAAGCAAATACAATTTCATGAATTAAAAGTAATTAACAGTTTCTAGTAACAGAAGAGAGGACAAAATGAAAAGCATTATTTATGCTACTGCATGCCTTTGTATCCAATTTTATTACTGGATACAATGTGATTTTTCTTTTTGCCTTATCGTCAGAAGGATATAGTTCAAATACAAAAGATACTGAGAAAGGCAAGCAGAGCAATCGGATGTCCTGGATGGCTTTTGAATGGGATGAAAATAAATAAATTATGATTCTCAATATGGAAAACCATGTGCCCTTACTCATCTCATTGAAGTCTCTAAACTCTTTGAATAGGAGGGAGATGAAGAGGGAATGATTTGTTCCTTATGTCTCCTAACATGAGAATGAGGAGGTATCTAATGAGGCAGCAAGTTATTAAATAAAAGGAAGTACCTTGTCATATGACAGGTAATTAAATTGTAGAACTCATTTCTGCAGATGATATAGTGGCCAAATGTAAAAATGAACTTAAAGTGTTTGGACAGAATCATGGCAAAAGAGTGGTCCATCAGGGTTATTAAACATAATGTTTGGGTAGTGTCTGATCCATGAAGCCCCCAGGCTCAGTAACAGTTGGAGGCAGCGAGGGTGCGTCAGAGGGAGGTTTCCTGCTGTTGCATGCTGTCTTGCACTCTTTAGCTTGACCTCTTGCAGCTGCTCTGAAGTTACATTCTTAGCTGTGTATCCTGTTCTTCGCCTTGAACCGGAAGACAGAAGCATCCGTTCACCCGTTCTGCCTTTATGTAGAAGCAGAAGTAAAAAGCAGTTTCCGTCTCAGTAGAGACGCTGAATACTTACCAGCTTAAGTGTTTGGTTGACCTTTTCAGGTTTCCCGCTGTTTGTTTTAATTACTTTTAATTGATACTATAGAACTGTTGTCAGAACGTCCCATTTTGACCCTTTAAAAGTGCAAACTATGGTTTCCTCTTCAAAACTACGTTTTGGCTTGAAATAGCAATTGGTCAAACTGAAGTCTGTTAGATATCAGGGCATTTTGTCATCCCTTGGGCTAGAAAACTCTTTTTGTCCCCTGAAGATAAAAGGTGTTTAGATTGACAACTGTGAGCTAACCACCTGAAAAATGGCTTGTGGAGACAGAAGGGAAGGAAAAAAGCATTTGCAGGGATCTAGAAAGGCGTTTACAACACAGACATATAAAATGCTTGCACAGGCACACACAGATAAATAATGAATTGTTCACTTGCTAGAGCTGCCCCATTTGTTGTTCCTTGCACGCTGACTTATACTCTTACATGAAGTTAAACAGAAAGCCAATAAAACTTCTTTGAACTTGCTCAGTTATTTACTTTAGCTGGGGTGTTGTTTGCTTGTATCTTTTGCTATTCCCTCTACACCATATCAAGCAAAGAAATTTCTAATCCCTCAATTGCCAGGTGGAAGTCAGCCCAGTGCCTGTAGATCTCGGAGGACTATTTGGCACAGAGGGGAGCGAAAACATTGTGGCTCTGTGCATGCACGAATATTTTCAGTTAATCCCTTCCTAATTGGGTTACTGCTGAGCTCAGTACTGCCAACACCATCGTGAGTTTTCATAACACTTGCACTTTTCTTCTGGGAGTATGTTATTAGGTGATAATCTCGGGTTTTTTATTTAAAAAGGAAAAAAATTATAAAGGGAACGAAGTGCATCCTAAAAGCCCTTGAAACAGAAGACTATTAAGCTTTTATGTTTGACTGGTGGTTTTTGAATCTTTAGTAGTACTTGACATTTGCAACCCGATAGAATAACCTCTTTCATTGAATTGCTGGAAATTAAAACTGAAATTGTGACTGGTGAAAGGGATATTTAAGACTGAGTTCTGGAAATGCCATTGCTCTCTTAGGCATAATTTAGCCTTATACGGATTGTATTCCCTGTCTTCCATGTTTTCAGTAAGATATCTGCTGGCTCCTCTGAGAAAAGCAAAGCAATGATTACTGGTGTGGGAATTTTCTAGGTATTGTTTTGTCTCAGTAGCTCAGACCCAGGAACGCACTTTTAATGAACAAAAATTCTTCTGATAATCCTCCCATTACAGTTCAGTGCACAGAGAATGTAGATTTTTAAACTCATTTTTCTAAATGACAGTCTAGTATTTGGCTAAGATACTACATAGGGAAGGAGTAATGCAAATTAAGTAGATAAACTAAATATAAATTTTATGCTGGCAAGTGCTATCATGTAAATGGAAACAAACTCAATTTTGTTTTGGCTTTATGATGAAACACAGCAAAAATTTCACTGTCTCCTCAACTGTAGACTGAAGTCAGAGATTCTACATCATAAAAGTTTCTGCAGTTCTGTTGTTTTCTTTAGATATGGAAGTTGTGTTGAGATTTGTGCATATGAACTACTAGGAAGGTGAAAAGTATACTGTCCTATCCCATGTAGTAGATGATTTCTTTTGGCTTGCTCAAATAGCTTTGTGGTGAAATAGTATTACCTTTTTTTTAATATAGTTTGTTCAGTTGTTTGTTCCTACCACTCCCATCAGAAGACAGTGCTAGGACCTTGTTCCTCTGATGTTTAGAAACCTCAATATCTATAAACTGTAGTCTCTCCTATGTAGTTAATGGAAAGGAGCGAGCACCAGAAAGGATAATTCACATTCAGTATTTAGGAGCCCAATTTACTTGTTCTGGTTTGCCCTTTGAATGATTATTTGTGTTTCCATTTAATAAATAAATAGGCTGTTGGTTTAGGTTTTCAATGTAAATTCTTTTGTTCCGGCCCAAACGTATTCATGGGTATTTTGTTACATGATGGAAAGCAGAGCATGGTTTCATCAAGCAGGATTTTGTTTTTTTAATAAAGAAAATAAAAGGAAAAAAATGGCAGGATTTAAACTTGGGAAATGTGATGGTTTTTAATCCACAAAGACTTAAATACAGCAGCAAAAAATATTATCATAATAGACCGCTAACACCCAGTCACTGTTTTAGATTAATAGAATACTTTGAGGTAGTAAGGTATGAATCTAAAGTTAATGATGGGCAGCTCTGCAAAAGAGGAGACTGTTTGGGTTGCTGATGGTAATTTGGCAGATTCATCCTGGGACAGTACTGGCACAGTATGAGGAAATATTTTAATTCAGACTGTGGCTTGAAGAGGTGTCCACTGATTAAATTTGTTGATGAGACAACGCTAAGAGGAGTTAGGAGTAAAAAGAAGAATTGGGAAATTATCCACGAACACCTAGATAAGTTAGAGACTGGAGCAGTGCGCTGGCATTTAATTACACAGAGCGCAAGTTCTGTGTACTGGAGGGCCAATGGTAACTGGTGCTATAAACTGGACAGTTGAACCAGAGATGTCAGGCGAAAGGTGATCAGGATGTTTGAACTGATCATGCGGCAGTACGCCACCAGAGTGATGCAGCAAAGATGACTGCACTTTTGAGGTGAATCCATGCATTAGAAATAGGAGTGTTTTAACGTCCCTGTGCTAGGCACTGATGTAACTTAATCTGTTGTTCTATAGATAATTTTGATCTTCGATGTTAAAGACAAATAAAGTCATATTAGTAGTAATGCAGAGATGGGTTACTAAAGCGAGTGGAAGAAAAGACAACTTGCTCTACAAACCCCTGCTAATATGTAACACTGTAAAAAGGACGAAGTTGACATAAAAACATTAGCAATACTAACTTAAGCAGGGATTTATTTTTTTGAACAAACCAAAACCCTAACAAAAATTTGCTCTTAATTATATACATTATCATTTTCTTTCTTTTCCTTAGACACATGGATTTTATAAATCAGAAATTACCAGAAATGTGGTAAATAGTGTTTTTCTGGAGCCCTTAACTGCCCTAGTCTACCTTCATATCAACTTCCACAAATTCCTGTAATGCAAGAGGTACTTAATAATGATGGGACGTGCAGTCCAGAAGAAAATACCACTGGAAGAATTAAGCACCTACAACTCTAGCACACAGTTCATTTGCTATGTTTAGCAGGAAGAATATTAATGTTATGAGTCCAGGTACAGTGATAATAGTGCTTCTTGTTGGCAATGAAATGAAGATTTGTCCTTCAAACTGTGCAAGGGAGTCACACAGACACAACAACAAAAAAAGGAGTTGAATGCTTAATTACTGCTGTAAGAAATTGCATATCTTGCACTAAAGAATCCCGAATTATTAAATGACTTCAGCTGACATTAATCATCGCTGCTAGGCTGTGACAATCATTATAAATAGACTCTTGGTTCCTCTAGGGGTTTTCTCTAATTTTGTTACTGGCTATATATGGGACCAGTGAGGAAAAGGCTGCTTCAGGGGAAATAACAAAACCTTAGTTTTCACACACTTGGCTTGATACTTTGCATTGTACATCTGGATGGAACATGCATATATTTCTTTCTCTCAATTGTTATTTTGAAAATTGTTTAAAAATTGTTTTAGTTTTAAAATACTGACATAGGGAAACTGAATATTCACAAATAATTGAGTCACAACAATTTGTCTCTTCGTGCTGGTAATGCTTTTGTGTGATGTCAGTAAAGTCAACCTCTGCTGGGATTGGTTTAGGTATCTTGAAAATGTGGGTTTTTTTAGAAAAAAGCCTCTAATGTAAGGCTATTGTGAAGATATGTCAAGGGTTGATCTATAAGAAAGGATGCTCCTGTTGGCGGACTGAGCTTAAAAGTAAAGAAAGCCTTATAGGATCATTAATTTCTTTTCTTATTTTTCTCTCTGATGCCTTGTATGGAATAGAATCCATTGTCTATCAACCCTTGTTTATTTATGGAAGACTGATTCCATGGAGATACTTTGGCTACTGACTTCTGATCTGCTTCCTTAGGATTGACTGAGTTTTTCTGTGTTTAGGCAGATCTTCGAAATATTGGATAAATAGAATGAATTTACAGTTATTACCAATAATGATTTTGAAAAATCTTGGTGTGGATAATTGGTCATCTGTTTTTCTAGTATGAAACCTTACACTGGATATAATCAGTTGTTGACTGTAAAGGAGAAAGAGATGCATTTCTTTGAGTTACTGAAACAGCAAGCTAACAGTGAAAAACAAATATGCGGTTGCTCTTTGAACAAGAGCGATACTTCTATGAGTTAAAGAAGTTTTTGTTATAATTACCATTTTTTCTCTAGCAAAACTATGACATAAGAAGTGAATAAACAGAGATGCAGGTAATGCAGGTAAAGTTCTGTTAACTCCAGTTCTTTGCTGCAGTAGTTGCCTGTTCAGCTCTCTTCCCAGGAAGATGGTGCTTGTGTTTGTTTTAAGCCTTGACAGCTGTGTGCATTTCCACCAAGTAATGTCTTAGAGCCTTCTCATCAGGGAGTAGCTGGTCTCACAACTAATGAGATGACTGCTAGGGAGCAGGATGCCTTTATGCCCCTTGCAGGCCAGATTACTGGGTTTCTTGTCACATCCATGAGCTTCGCAAAGCGGTTGGGGACCAGGAGCTAACCCTCCGTTGGTCACTGACGTTCCCCATCCAACCCTGCGTGGACTGGAAAGGAAATCAGCAGGCATGGCATGTTTGCTCATGGAAAGACACTCAGATGTTTTGTTCTGTGCTGAGCCTTCTCCTGCAATCTGCGCTGCTTTCTCAGGGTGCTGTCGTCTTCTAGAGTGAGCGCTTTATGAACACAAACACGTGGCAGCTGAAGCTAACCTGATCAACAAGTCTTGATGAACCAGAGTGCTCAAGTGCTCTCTTGACTGAATGAGACCTTTTGGCTACCTTGTAATATCCCAAGTTTTTAATTTTTTTCATAAAGATAACATTGATTTCCCAGCGAAAGCAAAGAAAGCATTAACTGCCTGTGAGTTGGTGTTGGTAAAAGAATTTTAAAGAAATACCCACTCCTGCGTTACGTTCAATGCATCTAAATTGAAATAATACTGAGTAGAAAGTGCCAAGGATTTTAAGTCATCAGTGATAGATTGGGATGTTTATTCAAATCTAAATCTTTTGCCAAATTGAATTTACTTTTATGTGATGGCAAAGGCCGAATGAATCACCGAGGGTTGCACTGTGCATAGTGGTTTCATTATAGAAACTCATGTAAATGTCTCAGTCTGTGGACAGTTATTAATGCAGCTATAATCTAGAGGTCTGCATCGTGTAATGAAACAGATGCCTAATGGATGGTGTATTAATCGAAACTCTCCAAGGGCTAGTTTGGATCTTAGTCTCGTTTGTTTTGGTTTTCATTAGGAAGCTGATTGTATGCATGTGTGTCAGCATTGTGAAACAACGTTGTAAATCTCATACAGACAAAGAAGCAAATACATGTTTTTAGAAAGGTAATATGCAAAGATGGGAATTTTCCATGATGTAGAGTATTTTACATCTTCTGAAAACTTGATTTTTGGGGGCAGTATTGATTAGCCTAATTAAGGGAAATAAGACTTCTGACATGACAGGAGTGAGTTCATGTCTGTGTAAACCTTTTTAACTAAGCTAGTTCTGATATTTGATTTAGAATTTTTCTTTAATGTCTGAAGGAAACGAGAGGAAAATTAAGATGTCTGATGTCTGCTGGTGTAACGGACAATATATCTATTAATTCATTAAAGCAGACGTACTTTCTTGGAAATTCTTACTGCCCATATATTTTTTTAATTAAAATGTCTTCACTTCTTTATCTGAAATAAAAAATTAATAACTGGCAAAGAACACGAAGTTAATTCATTTTGCCCTCTTAAGTGTATATCCCTTCTATATGAACAGAAAGCAAATAAGCAACTGGACAGAATATCTTCTAATTGAGTTGATATTTTAATTTAATATTTATAATTTTCTTGTAATAGTCTTGCAATTACTGGTGTTAGTACCAGGTAGAAACTACTGCTGGGACTGCTTGAGAGGTTCAAGTGGACACAGGCGGTGAGTAGTTGAAGCGAGCTGCCTTCCCTTCTGCTTGTTTCGTACCAGTGAACCAGCTCTGGCCTTAACTCAAACAATGGTGGAAGCTGGCAGTCTCCTTCATTGCCCTTTTGAAAGGAGGGGATGGATTTGTACTTTCAGGAAGCAACTTTGAGCAGCCGTCTTGTCTTCCACATGCCCATGGTTTTTTAGTGAATCGATCACTTGCACAGCAGTGAAATACGGCAGAAATCCATCCTGAAAGGAAGGGAACTAACAAGAGACATAGCACGTTGTTCAGCTCATTCATGTTGCCTTCAGTTGATTCCTCCTTCTAGTCTTGTGTGTATTCTTTAGCTTATAATTTATTCAGGAACTCATTACTGTATTTGTGATGCTGCACGTAAATTACTTACTATAATTATACCTCCAAAAGTTTGATATGCTGAAGGCTCTCATTCTAAGGCTTCTAGTTCTTAGCATGATATAGAGCCAGAGCACAGTCATATATCCTTGCAGAACAAATTAGATAATTTCATAAGAATAAATTTCTATTGTAAAACTTGTATTGCTTTGGACAAATTTTCTGTGGGGAAAAAAAGTAGTTAAGCATTTTATCCTGAGTATTTGGCTGTTTTCCCTTGATTCTGTTTCTCACAGAACCAATAAAGTTTTAATTTATAACAATTTTCAAGCAGTGTGAGTTTCTTAGTTATATGCACAATATAGATACGTTAATCGCTGCTAGTTTTGATTTCTACTAGCATCTTACCAGCTAATTTTGAAAGGAAAATCATGTAAAGTAGTTCTTATTCATATTCACTGCAAGTATTTTAAGTGCCCAAATCCTATCTCTACATGTTGAATTGTTCTGTAGAAATGAGAAATTCCACTTAATTTAGAGCTGGTGAATTGTTTTTTCCAAAATTAAACTGTAATTATGTTTTTGGATAGTGAACTGGTTCTTAATTCATTAGTACTGCTAGATTATTGCAAACACAAATTGTTTGCAAAATGAGTGGTAGAAGTGGCAAGGCAAATAAGCTGTTACTCTATTTTTGCAAAGGTGATTTTATATAGCTTGAAATTTCACATGTCCATATGCAACACACTGATTTCACAAAATGTAGCGTTTCTCTTCTTGTCTTTATCATCAAAAGAATGATGGTCTTAGTGCAGATTTGCCAAGATTTTGCTAATGATCTTTTTAATTTCTTATGGGATGCTGCTTTGGCATTTTCTACGGCATTTCATTTGTTAATTGTTTCCATGTGCCTACTTATAATCTATAAAGTGCAGTGTTTTCTGTAATAAACATTTCTACAGTAGTCATATGGATGTATTGCAAGGAGGGGAAGATGACAGCAAATATCGCAAACATTACTGCCTTAATTTTTTTTAATCTAAGCTACTCTCAATGTGGTATGTTTCATGTTTGGTAAAAGTTTTTGCATAAAATTTAGAATACAAAACAATGCAGGAAAACTTCTCTTACTTTGAGTCATTATAAACTGCAAATTTGGAGTAGTGTAACCTAGCTTTGAAATCAGCCCTGCCTTGAGCTGCTGCCCCGCAGAGCTCTCTTCCACCCTAGATGGTTGTGCCATTCTATATCCGCTTCTTCTGAGCACTGCAAGTGCGGTTCTTATTGTAACGCTACTAATGAAACTGCTTGATAAAACTGTATCAAACTCATTAGTACGTGAATAATAGCGGTCGTCTCGCTAGGTTTTAGCACTGGTTAACTGAATTCTTCAGGAGAAATTTATGTGGAAGGCAGAAGTTCTGTGTGTTGCGCTTGGGGTTTTGCTTTAATAGTGCACTAACTTGCACAAAGACCTGGTCCTCTTTGTAAAACTTCCACGCAGTTCTGCATTGTAGCAGGTAGGTGCTGTAAGCCCAATATGTCAGGAGGAATGAAGAAACATAGAAACAGGATATGTGAATATAAAAAGCAGTTTGGGTTTGTTTGGGGGTTTGTTTGGCTCTTTTTTGCATCAAAATAAAGATACAGCAGAAGTGTTTCAATGATTATTTTTAGTCTGTGTTCACTACTGCCATTTTTACTGTTAATATCCTTCTTGTAGAAAGTGAGTGTTATTTCCAAGAGTCTATCTGCACTTTTTGAAGAACACCTTCAGACATGTTTGTAAAAGTTGAGGAGTGGTCAATTAGGAATCATTGTGGTGGCTCACCACCAGTGATTTTTAAGCATCACAGTTATAAAATTGGTTTCTTTGGGTTTTGTTTGGGATTTTTAACTACTTTTCCCCCCTCCCAGTGTACATGATACTATCATTTTGTCTCTTTGGATGTATAAAAGCAGCCTTATCAATGAAGGTTTTTAAATTCTGTTGTAGAGAGAAAGGTGAACCTCAAAATGGAGAGAACTGTGGATACCGCTATGTTTTAAAATAGTAACTTGAACAAGTTTACATTTTAACCTTTTTTTTCTAGTCAAAAAGCTGAATGAAATATGAGACTAACTATCTCTTGCTACCTGATACTGGAAAAATTCAGGAGTTTTTTTCTGAAACATTCTTAATGGAAGGAAAACATGTCTATTTATGATGAGAGAAAGTGATTTTCAAGTATAATCCTCTTCTGTCCATCGTGTGAGTGCCCATCTGAACTCAGGTTTTACCTATAGTTGTGATAAAAGTAAACAGGTCTTGCTTAGTTTCTGGGTTGTCTCTTATCCCAGTAGTCCACTCCTTGCCACAAAATAGACTGGAGTAGAGCGCTGGTTTGACTCTATTCCCAACACTTGAGAACTCGTTTTTCTAGTCCCCCACCTGGAGACTGATCTCTGTTTGTATTTCAGTATTGCGTGTTTGCAAACAGTGCATGCAGCCTAGTAGATATATTTTAAATAAATAATCCTCCAGGCAACAATTGAAGTCTCTTAAAGATAAGTCAGTCATGATCAATTGAAAGTCTTCAGATCAAATGTCAACCTAAAGGTGTTTAAAATGACAGGCAAAGAAAACATCGACAAGAATAATAAGAGTGCACAAGTAGATTTTGCTCATGAATACATTTTTTAGAGTTGTAACATGATCAGACTTGAGGCTCTGGCTTACTGTCTGCGGATGTACATTTAAAAGTGAATCTGGTCCTGAAAGTGGTCTTCCTAGCTTTATGAGAATTTTTTTCCCTACATAAGAAGTAAAAGACATTTCTGTATCCTTTTATGTCCAGGAAGATTGAATCAACCCCTTAGAGACAATCAACCTCTCTTGCAATTATGGCTTAAAAATAATGGTCAAAACCTGAAAGCTGGGTGCAAAGAGGAAGGGTGTAGCTAGGCATTGGCCTGTGCTTCATGGCAATTCAGGCCAGAGCTCATGAAGGACGTGCAGAGATATTTCTGGATCTTTTGTTTCTGTTGCTCCCGCACAACACTGTCAGGCAAGAGAGTTGTGTAGCTAAGAGTAATCAATTGCATATACTAAATAACACAGGAATGTTGATCGACATTGACTTTTTTGAATCACAGTTGGGTGAAGATACAGTGCATCTGTGCACTCTTATCTGAGCCTAACTGGAAGGGGGTTTTTATGGTTGTATTCTGACTCTTTGATATCTGATGCATTCTGTGACGTCTCAGGGTTTCATCTCATCTTGTGGTTTTGGATTTAAATAAAATTTTAAATAGAGTGACCAACTCTACATTTCTGTAAAAGGGCGACCTCCTCAGCAGAGTTAAACTGCCACAAAAATGGTGAGGTATGTTAGCTGAGGATCTTTCTCTTGTCCCTTAAGCTAACATGATTTGTTTTTACAGCAGGAGAAAGGAGGATCCTCTCTCTCAATGGGCCAGTCTAGTGTGGTGGGCCCAGTCCCCCTCCTGTTGCAGTACTGTGGTTCCTGGTAGCCTGGGTGAGTGCAAAGGGCTCTGCAAGCCGTAGCTTGTCATCTTCTGGTGGGCAGTGCTGTCATTAGCAGACGACCTGCTGTAGAGTGCAAAGCTGGCAGGCTTGCTTGACACAACCATGGACCTTACTGCTGAGTCCTGGGGTTGTTTCCAGCCCAGCGTGAGGGACAAATTGTGTTCCTTCATATTAAAAAGATCAGCTTTTGAGCTTTTGCCATGCCACCCACCATGACTCACTCCCTCATCTTTGGATTCTCATCGGATGGACGTGTCTGTTTTTGACTTTTCGGAAATATTGTTAGGTGCTAGTTCAGAGAGAGAATGAGGAGTGAAAAATCCAAGCTTATGCTACTGTTTTATGACTTATTAGCAGTGTAACATAGACCACTCTAGATGTCTGCCCTCTGTCTCCTTCCTTCTCCTTTAAAATATGATTATTTTCTGAAGTGCAGTTTGAAAAGATGCTTGTAGACAGATGCTAAGGGCAATGGAAAGGTTGGATCTGTTAAAGAAAGCTATTCTGAAAGCCAGTATCTCCTGTAGAATTTTTTTTCTGTCCAGCAGGGCAGCAGGTTTCTAGTGGGATGATGAAAACTGCCGCACAAGGCCCAGCAGAAGCAGTGTGTATTTTATGTCCTTCTGAAGGAGACAAAAGACATGTGACCGAAACACTGATTTAGAATAGAATAGAATCATTAAGGTTGGAAGTGACCTCAAGGATCATCTAGTCCAACCATCCCCCCACCACCTATTACCCACTAAACCACGTCCCTAAGTACCATATTTGCTCCTTTCCAAGATGGTTTGCTGCTTGTGGGTGACCCAATAACCCGTCGTACTTCCAAAAAAAGTGTAATCTGTAGGTCTTTTATTTTGTGCAGTATATAATACAGAAACAAGCCTCGCTTAAGAATGCCGTAAGTCTCTGTAGTACTGGAATTTGATGTAGGGCTGTCCAGTGGGTGAAAACAACCTTTTCTTTAGGTGGCAACCAACTCTTAGAAGATATTGAATGCTTACAGAGAAAGCTTGAATAAAAATAAGAGCAAATATATAACTTATCGTGGGGTTTCAACAACTTAATTTTTGATAATTCACTATAATATTATCTTCTGGAGTAAATAATTAGACTGTGCTTATTAGGTAGGTGTGGTTCATAATTCAGAAAAAAAGGAGCAGCATATTACCTGTTCAGAGGTAAGACGCTCTTTCTTTTGCATGAGAAGCATAAGTTCTTTATAGATTTTTAAGAAGAAAATAGAAAAGTAAAATACTGTAATTATTGAAATTGTCGTTTCTGTTTGAGGTCATGACACATCTCTGATATAGTGAACATGGGTTTTCTGCCTCTGCCCTGCTTGTGTGGGGGTGTTAATCTAACATTTTTAAAGCATTTTAATGCAAAGAACCAGAAAAAAACCAGCTGTCTGGCACTGTTGGCACTAGTGAAAGAGAAAACCAGGCGTTCTGCCTGAGCCTGTAGGATTGAACAAACGGGCCTAGAAGATGGAAAGACTTTCCCTCTAAGCTGTTGTACAGGGCGTTCAGGAATCTGGTGGATTGCTGGACTCTGCGACGGGGTGCACGTACTAAGGAGTTTGTTGTGGCAAATAAACTGATGGAGAGAATGGAGAGCCAGAACTGAATGTTGAGAGGAAGAAACCAGCAGAACGGAGGGTGCTAAATAGCCTTAATACTTTCCCATGAAGTAGACAGCCACTGAACAGATACTGCATTAATCAGGAAACATCAGTTACATGGTGCCCTGAGGTCAGTGTTTCGAATTTGTAAGCCTTATATTGGCATTTTAGACATTCTGTGGATTAAGAATATTTCATAATCAAAACATGGGACTGTAATAACGTACTGATGTCAACCTTTCATTGGAATATATGTGATCATCTAAAATAGAAAGTATTTGTTTTTAAAAAGAAGGTGTGAGGAGAAGCAACAAAAATATGAATACTTATGTTTAATACATGAAGCATTTATTTTATAACTGGACAGAAAACTGAACAGTTCAAATACTGTGTTAATTTAGCTGCAGGCTCACATCTGTGCAAGGTGAATTTTGGGGATGGTACATTGTAAGTAGCTTATGAGCTTCAAAAGATATGATCGCATTTCAAACAATGCTTATTCTGTGGAATAATCTCCAAAAGCAGAAAAAAAAAATTCATATCGCTGTTGGTGGACACTGTATTTTATATTCTAAAAGATGTCTTTTCTTTTTTTATATTATTCATGAGCTCATGCATGGAATTTCCACAGTGACAAGGAACAGTTTCTATTAACTTTTTCCAGATTTATATTAAATGCATTAGGAACATTCAAAATGTTCTCTTTTTTTGCTCTTGACTTTGCCTGATCTTTGGCATGACTGTCTGGGGCTGCCTTTGCATATGCTCGTTGCCTCCACTCTACATCTTGCATAAGCAGTAATGTTTTTCTCTGTTTGTTGACAAAATAATTGTAACTCCAAATGGCATTCCCCTCAATTAGTGATATACAGGAATGCAAAATTTTCACTCTTAACGTTTAGGTTAACTGCAGCAACTTTTTTCTTGATTGTGGTGGGTTGACCCTGGCTGGAGTCCAGGTGCCCACCAAAGCTGCTCTAGCACTGCCCTCCTTAACTAGGCAGGGAGAAAAGGTGTAATGAATGGCTCACGGGTCAAGATAAGGACAGAGAGATCGTTCACCAATTACTGTCCTGGGTAAAACAGACCAGACATAAAGAGGAATTAATCTAATTTATTACCAAGCAAAACACAGAGCAGAGCTGTGAGAAATCTTAAAACAACTCCCCTCACCCTTCCCTTCTTATCTTCANCCCCTGATCCAGCATGGGATCCCTCTCATGGGAGACAATCTGCCACCAGCTTCTCCAGTGTGAGTCCTTCCCACAGGCTACAGTCCTTCATGAACTGCTTCCGTGGGTCTCTCCCACGAGGTACAGGTCTTCAGGACCAGCATGCTCCAGTGTAGATCCCTCATGGGGTCAAAAGTCCTACCATCAAACCTCCTCTGGCATGGACTCCTCTCTCCACGAGGCCACAGGTCCTGTCAGGAGCTTGCTCCAGTGCAGGCTTCCCACGGGGTCACAGCCTCCTTCAGGTGTCTCCACCTGCCCTGGTGTGGGGTCCTCCACGGGCTGCAGGGGAATCTCTGCTCCAGCCACTGGAGCTCCTCCTGCTCCTTCTTCACTGACCTTGGTGTCTGTGGAGTTTCTTACATCTTCTCACTCCTCTCTCTGGCTGCAACAGCTCCTGTGGTTGTTTGGGGGTTTTTTGTTTGTTTTTTTTTCCTCCGTCTTAAATATGTTATCCCAGAGGTGCTACCACTGTTGTTGATGGGCTTGGCCTTGGCCAGTGGTGGAGTCCATCTTGGAGCTGGTTGGCATTGGCTCTGTCGGACACAGGGGAAGCTTCCAGTAGCTTGTTGCAGAAGCCACCACACCCCTGTGGCCCCTCCTGCTACCAAAACCTTGCCACACAAACCCAAACCAGCTACAATCATCACTGAATAGGGCCAGTCAACTCCTCACCACTGTTAACAACTTCGCTACCCTCTGCCAGCCTGCACTGAAGGCAGAGGGAGGGCAGAGAAGGGTGTCGAGTGGGGCAGGGGTACTCCCAGGCTGGCAGTGCCCCATACCTTCCTATAAAAGTGCTGGTGGGGCGAGGAAGAGGCTAAAACAGAGTTTGGCTCTGGTTATATTATTTGACTTTTGTTGAAACTGTTTCAGCAAGCAGTTAATGAGTGTGGAGTATAGAAATTACTTCATGCCGGATTTTGTCTTGCTGCAGTGAACCACCTTTGTAGATGTATTGTAAATTTATACATTTCTTAGAAATGCTGATGTATGATCAGTTGATTTGGCAGTGGGCTTATGGCACTGGCAAATTCACTACTTCTAACCAAGCTATATCGCAAAATTTTCCAGTAATAAGTGTAATAGAAACCATACTAGAGCAGGAACGTATTTTTTCTTTGTGTTTTCAATCATTCCTATAATTCATTTTTATAACTTCCCCAAAGATAACTGGGTTTATAACAGTTTGCAGTGTAACATTTTATAAAGACTTATTTTTTAAAAAAATCTTAACCAAGTACAAAATAACAAAAAAACCCCAACCCTCCTACACTACTTCTTGCCTTTCCTTTTCTCTTTTGGGTTTATTCCTTCTTTGCCCTTTGTCTTTAATCTGTAAATCATTATCAATATGTGAAGAAGATGCTTTCCTCTGTACTTCTGTTACACACAGAAGATCCTTGAGATGTCAGTGCCCTGTGTAGTCCAGCTTTCGTGTCAGTAATTTCATCATAGCATGTAGGTCACAAAATAACGAACCTAATTTGTTTTAAACCAAAAAAGTATTGATGACTTTTAAATTCCTTTTGAGTAATACACTGCAATAAACAGACTTTAAAAAAAAAGTCAATAGATGTGTGTGCGTGTTATATATATATATATGTATAAAAAAGGATGCTTAGACCAGGTGGTTAAGGCTGAGGAATCTGAAGACACTATCCTTGTACTCTCCTTATCTTATTTGAAACTTGCATTTTAAGTTTTTTAGTTGTAGAGATTTTTACAACATAAATCTTTTTAATAAAGATACTAAACATCACAGGTAGCACTCCTTTGAATTGCGATATTTACTGATGCCGTCATGGTGAGCATCAGTTAGGCGAGGAGGCTCATCTGTAAAAGCAGACAACTGTATTTTCTATAGACCTTGATTAATTGGAGAACTTTGAAGTTGCTGCTGTTGCTTTTCTCTGCAATCAGGTTCAAAGGAAAATTTTTTCTGTAGGGGATTTGCATCACAAGATCATGCAGTACTGCAGGACTGATAAGAAAACTCCCGGGGGCTCTCACAGTATTGTGAATGAGTGTAGTACTGTAATAACTTGCAGAGTGGGAAGAAAGACAGAATGTTTTTTGCTCTTTTCAGTGGAAAATGTAGATCTAGAATTTATATTAAAGAATAAATTGTTGGTAAGTCACTGTTTGTATTGGTCAAACTGAACAGAGACTGTTACTGTACAATTGAGAACTCTTATGTGGAAATGCTTTCCTCTCAGTTAACTTACATTAACATCATCCTCTTCGCTGTGGTGTGTTGCCACATTATGCTGCTGCCATCAGCGAGAACCAGATTCCTCTGCCTGCTATACCTCTTAAATCTGCAGTAATCAGAAGTACAAAATATCTTTGTTGTATTGCGATTGGAGAGATAACCTGCCTTTCTAAAATTCCTTTGAAAAGTTGGTTATTTGATTAGATGAGTAATTCCTTCTCCTCGTTTCCGTGCTGCAGGATTTCTTTCCTTGATTTTCAACTGGAGTTGTTAGCCAATGGCTGGCTGATGCCTTGGGCTCCTGCCATTTTGTACTTTTCCTTCCCCATTATAACTCTTCTTTAAATATCAGATCACGCTTCTTTTTCTGGATAAGTGGAACAATATTCTCCAGTAATAGTCTTGCTTTTAGTAGTACCGGGCCCTTGGCTTGGATTCAGTTGCATCTTTTCTTCCTATTAATTGATCTCACTCCATCTCCGTTGTGTCTTGCTTCCAGCAGCTCTAATTGGTGAAGCTTTTAGCCACTCTTTTGGCCCACGCTTGCCATGTGGCATTGCAAGCAATCACTGTAGGTGTGCTTGGTGCAGTCTTCCCAGTTTCGATCCATCATGGCTTACATCATTAGTTTCTAAAGAGGCATTTGTATTCCAGCCTGAGGTCAATAACGTTCCCCAAATTCTGCAGGGTCTGTCTTCCGGGATCATCAATCACTGTGGCTAAACGAGGAAAAGGACAGCCAAGAAAACTCTGCTCAGTGGACATTGTGCATAACAATTATGTCAGGGCAACTGAGACTTTAAAAAATAAAGCCTTAAACAGAAGCCTGTAAAGGGGCAGATGTTTTGCATTTCATTAGTGATTCAAAGCTTAAGTGAACTAATTTGTATGTGCTACTTAATCATCTCTGTGTCCTTCTGTCAATACCCATTCTGTTGTCAGGAGACCATGCTTCCTGAACCTTCTCTCGCTTGCTTAATTCTCAAATTTGGCACAGATTTGATGCGCTGCATGGCCTACAGAATCCTCACCATGCTAAAGACCAAAAATTTGCCCACTGCTGGGAGAAATTTGAAAATATTTTGAAGTTTGTCAATGTTAAACTTTTTTCCCCTTTGCTTCAAATATTGTAATTTATTATGTTTTAGAGCTGAGAATTTACAATTCTCACTTTAAAAAGTAGACTGGGAAGGGAAAGCCTTCAGAAAATACTGTATTACCTTTAAAAAACACAAACCAGTGCCGCTTCCTGTAAGTCCGTTTGCAATACTGCTACTGTTTGCGTATCAGAGTGGATTTTGGATTGAATTTTTTACTTCAGATTAACTTCTTGTTCTTCAAAACACACTTTGTTATTGTTGTTGTTTCTAGAGTTTTGAAAGCTCATGTGTTCAGTTAGTACTTCAGCTGTGTAGTAAATATTTGAAAAGCAAGTAAAATGGCATCTGGCATGGCTTTTTTGTTGGTTTCATTCCCAAAAAATTTTGATAGACTAATACAGTTACTTAAATACATTAAACAACTGTAATTTGAAGATGGTGGGGTGTTGGGGTTTTTTTTGTTTGTTTTGTTTTGTTTTTTTAAATTAGGTTTAATGTTTCTCATACTCTTTCAGTCAGAACTTCTTCCAGTGTGTCTGGCAGCTTCTGCTTCCTCAGAGGGAGGTGCTTGCTGGATGCTGCTCAAAGTGACCACTGCACGAAAAGCATTTTTTCCCATCTTTCATGGGATCAACCCATCATCTGTGCGTTCTGCTAGCATGAGTCAGCCTTTGTGTCCCTCCCACCCCTCCCATCATTAGAAACCATGGGAATTGGTGGCTGCTTCAGACAGGACATTTCTGTCTGATTAACTGAATGGAATTGGGTTTGGTATGTTTTGACAATTTAAGTGTTGAAAGTTTTGCCTATCTCAGAATGAGAAAATTTAAACTGAGTTATAAAGTATGGTTAAAACTTGATCCAAAACAGGTTGATTTGGTCCAAATGCACAGATACCTAAGAAAGTGCAGTGACACTCTTGGGGGAGAAGGAGATTAATACCAATTTTAAGTTCAGCCTACAGCCATTAATAAAGCATATTCTTGATGCCATATGATATACATGTGCAATGCTTAATTTGGGCTGGTTTTAGCATCCCTAGTGTATACTTTAAATTATATGGATTTTCAAGTAGATTTTGCTTGACAGCTTTACTAAAGGAAAGATCAAACGGGGAGCTTCTGTTAATAAGACAACCTAAAGCTACAGTCTGCCAGTATTCAGCATGTTACTGGCATTAACCTAATAGGTGCAGATGCCCCTATGTGATTTACTAAAATGCTGTCTGTTACTGAAAATAGTCTCATTATCTGGTGCTGTGGGGAGAAAGCTATGAACATAGTGAAGCCTGCTGCAAGTAATTTAGAAGGTACAATTTGTATTCTTTCATTTCTTTCTTTCATTTATTATGAAACCTTAGTATACACAGATGCAAGTGCTACGCTTGCCAAAAATTGAAAAACAGTTGTTAAATAAAAGATGCTGTGGAAGAGAAGGGAAGATTCTTTTACCAATTTAAAAATATGAACAACTTATAGCAATGAAAAGTTGTTTACTCAAAATGCATCTTTGCTGCAAGTGTAATTTCGATAGGACTGATAAAGAGCTATTGTGATTATAATAAATGTGCACAAATGTTGTGATGATTATTAGTATTTTTAGATAAAACACAAATAATCTAGAGATGTTCAGAGAGTTACTTACAAGTTCTTATAATGACAGTGAACATTTCAGTGTTCATATCAGCTACTGATGCTATTCCATGCCAGTATATGCCACTGCCCATTGATTGCTAGTGTGCCTTATAAAGGATATTTTATTTCTTTTCAGAATAGTGGAGTACAATTATGGTACAGCTGATTGCAGACACGTAATCAATTATTCAATCTCAAGTGCTAAAGAGGATTTTTTTAATTTTTTTTTTTTTCCCAAAATGAACAAAAGTACTTGATAACAACACAGTAGTTTTAAAGATTAAAAGTTCAGGTCTTAGCTCCTGCAGCAAAATGGTTTTATAATTTTTTCTGTGATCTGTCTGGAAAATTACACTGTTTCCACTTGTAATTTTTAAGGGAGTTTAATTAAACAAATGCATAATAGGTAAAAAGCTATTAAAAATAGTTTAAGCTTAATCTGGTTAGGCTGTTAATTATCAGCAGGATTAACTTTAGTTAGAATAAAGTACCTTTAAACAGAAACATGAATAATGAAACCAGTAATGGCGAAGTCTCAGGAATAATTGAAAGGGTTTTTGCATAAACATGGTGGTATTTGAACCTCAAATAAGTTTTTAGGATGTCGTGTTTAAAATGGTTAAAGGACTTTGTAAGAGATGTCCTTTTAATCCTCTACAAAACTTGTAGGTTGTTACAATAGATTGAAAAAGTGTGTTTCTTCTTCAAAAATAGCAATAATTAATTGATATTTTGCATATTCAAGAATATTGCATAGACACAAATCCTCACAACTTGTGTTAGTCACATGTGAAGTAATATTTTGGTTGATTTCTGCCTTTGACTCACTGCAGATATTTGCTACCTTGATGTACTTTTCAACAAGAATTAGCATTTCAGTTCGAAATGCTGAAAGTCAGCCAGACAAGTTAGCCCACGACAATACCCAACAGAGGTTGTTCGGTCACTTTTGTTATGAACACCAGCATAGATGCTATCAATGTAATGATTTTGTTTATAGGTTGAAGGTCTGCCAGCTGAATTTTATTGATTTAATATCTAACTGTTGGTGGATCTGATCTGCTTTTCTAGTCCTTGTGTTGCATGCTCACCTTTGATACCTTAAAAACACTGGGTTGCATTCTTCCAGGAGGTTCTTTTTAGTCATTAATTTACAATATCACAGTTCCTATAACACAGCGATAAATGAGAAGTTTCTTGTTGCAGTTGTTTCAACAGCTTTTTCTACACAAGGTCTGTGATTTTATTAAAGCTGCCATAGAGTGGACATTTTTAGGTGAACCTGTTGAAGATGAAGAACTTAGGCTGATTTTTAGTGTCTCTAAGCATCCTCATAAGTTGATCTGCATGGGTTTTCATTTGGAAAGCAGTACAAACTGTGTATTTTGTGCATTTTTTAAGGAATATTTTTTGGTGGTGCTGCTGTTGTTCCCGTGAATTTTTGCAGGTGGATATAAAGAATAAAAGTAAATAACAAAACCTTAGTAGTGTTTTAGACAAGGCCAGAAGCTTATCTATGCATCCAGAACATCAGCAGATGGTGACATGGGAAACGTGGTGTTCATTGACTGAGGTTTATGCAGCATGGGTGTGATGTTTGGATGTTTCATTTTCATTGTGGCAGGACACTGCATATCAGCATAGCCATCTCTTCCGTCCTGATAAAAAGAAAGCAACAGTCAAAGGGGTCATGTGTGTTCAGTGGGTATCGACTGTTAGCAAATTAACAGTCAGTTCGATGTCATGCCATATTTGCAAAAGTATCAAAATGTAAATTAAATGCAAGAGGAAATCACAAAAAAAAAATCTGTATAAAAATCAGGTTCAAGATACTAAGTGTTTGGGTTTGTTTTTTTTTTTTTTTTTTAAGAATGTCATTGTTGAAAGGTATACATCTTAATAAATGACGTTGTTTGGTAGCTTTTGTGGGTCTCTTCCCTTGGAGTCCTTTTTTTCTTGATATTAGAAAAGTCTTTTGGAGGAATTTTGCTTTCTTTTATGTCTTCTACCATAACAGCAGCCGATAGGTAGCAAATAAACCTGAATTTGGTACCCAAGCCTTCATGAGCATCTTATTCCCTCATCTTATTTAATTAAAAGCAGCAATGGTAATGATTCTTCCATCCACAGATATCAAAGTACTTTACACGTGGCAATTAATTGCAGTAGCCAAACTGTTCTTGTTTGATATAGCTAAGTCTTGAGGATCAGGGACTGACGTGAGATATCACAAGATCTCATGACAAAATGATGTCAAGCACTGAAAAAGAAGGTATCATTTGTACTTATGTCTTCTCTTTCCTTCATTTCTTTTCTGCATACCTTTACCCAGTGTGTTGTTTAACTCTTCAGCAAACTGATGCGGCTGTATGGAGTTTGTTTTTTGGGGGGTTTGTTTTGGGGTTTTTTTGGAAGAGATGGAGATGTAAATTGGCAGATGAGCTTGTCTGGTGGGCTTTTATCCTGGTACCCTCATCTTCACCGACCTTTAGATTTCATGTATAATTTTAGACTAAAATCTTCCATCATTGTGTGGTTTTCAGACATTATTGCTTTTTAGCACAAAAGCTGGTATAAACACTGTTTTTCTTCTCTTTTCCTGACAACTGGAAGTGCTTTTTTTTTATTATTATTACTACTTGAACTAATCTGAGATCAGTACAGCTTTTCTCCACTTTTTGTTCTTTTGAGAGATATTGAGGCAACAGCTAGAACAAGTATAAAATCTTCTGGATTTAGAAATCATCCCTAAGTGTGCTTCATAAAATAAAGATGGTCCTCTTTTATTCTAAAAAGGATTCTGGTTTTCCCTTCCTTCTCATTAGCAGCTTCACCAATACTGTTACATTAATTAACAATAAATCCAAACATTTTAGATGTGCAAGTACTTGCCATTTACTTCACTAGCCAAATTATGTGCTTAATGAGGAAAAAGGAGATTTGAACTTTTGTTGAGATCATCAAAGCAGAACCCAGTTACTTTAAAAAAAAAAAAAAA
>VWZZ01000192.1:297820-487732 GCA_013399095.1 Psophia crepitans
CCTGTACTGGCACATGGGATTCTTCTTTCCCAGGTGCAAGACCCTACACTTGTCCTTGTTGAATCTCATCAGGTTCCTCCCCGCCCAGCTCTCCAGCCTATCCAGGTCCCGCTGAATGGCAGCACATCCCTCTGGTGTGTCAGCCACTCCTCCCAGTTTAGTGTCATCAGCAAACTTGCTGAGGGTACACTCTGTTCCCTCATCAAGGCTTTTCATTCCCTATTTAGAAGTGCTTGCTGTGAACAGATGAGGGCTTTCAGCAGCACCTACAGCACTGTGTGACTTGCAGCAGGAGTTGTGGAAGTTCAATTCATTGGACCCATTTCCCTCTCCTCCAGTCTTGTGGTATGTTCTCCCATTCTTACATGCTTTACACAGCTAACTTGAAGCACCTCACTTCAGAAAAGCCACAACTATTTTAGAGGGTTACTTTCTGAAACTTTGAATTGCTTCTGTCCTCTCTTAAGATGTTGCTAAGCAATGAGTAGGTGTACCTGGCAGCTTCAGTGCTATCATTACCACACTAGATGTGGAAAATCAGTATCATTTATTCACTTAAATTACATAACTACAGAGTTGGCTCTGGGGATCATTACAGGAGTTAGTGAAAAGAATGAATATATTCTTTCTGAACTACAACATTTGAGGTCTAATCTTATGACAAGTTTTTAAGGTTTAATCCCATAGCTTGAAAATTAATTTAGATGAAGACAAGGTTGTCTGATGGTATCATAAGGCTTTTAAAGTAAGCCCTACATCAGATGCTACTTTTCTTTAGTCACTGACAGCAAAAAGTATCGTTCCATTCGGTTGGTGAAGCATTGCGGGCTGCTCCTTTTATGAACTATCCACAGTATCCACAGCATGAAAAGGTTTAAATTAAATGTTAATGGAACATCCCTGTAGTCCAGGGTATTGATTGTTTTTTAGTGAACTTTAGAAACAAATGAAACCTTCAACTTTTTGGTAAATCAATATGGCGTACTTCAGTATTTCTTGCCAGATTAGGAGATTGACCTCCTGTGATTTGATACAACTATTTAGTGGATGTCTATTTGCTATATTCAAAAGAGTAATTCTCTTATGACTGTTCCACTATGGCATATTAAAGTTGATATACAAGCACATTGGTTTGTAAATGTTATAAAGATTCTGACTTCATAGACAAAAAGTTACTTCAAACAACACAAATTACGTACTTTATACGCTTTTTAAGTACAGAAGATCATTTTACTAATGGTGTGCTAGAAATTCGAAATGGATTTGGTTTTATATAGCAAATAACCTGGCCAGTATTCAAATACAGAATTAAAAGTTCATGACTGAAAAGCTTACAGCTGGAGCAAATTTTGTGGCTGAGATTAGAGTTTGCATTGGATAAGAAGAGTCCAGTTCCCAGTGGCTTTCAAGAAAAAAAACAAACAAAAACCAAACCACAAACCACCACCAATGAAAGCTGACTAGATACAGGTAACACTTCTTCCTGCAAGATAAGGCTGCTTAGTTAACCGAGATTATAAGACAAGGTAGAGCATAAAATCATATACAGGCAGACTGAGTCAAAAGGCTGTGCTTGAGTACTTATCCTTGGAGTGTGGCAAAATGATAAATTATGCAGTATAACTGTAATTGCACTATATCCTCGTTAGGTACTTGAGTCTAATGCCATTCCTTAGAATTAAAGTAGGAAGAGACTGCAATATGTTTCTGAATGAGATTTTAATCCATAGATACTGAGTTAGTGCTGTAGAATTTAAGATGCTCTGTCAATTATTTATGATAAACTCTGAAATTAAAATATGATTTTCATGGTCTTTCCACTGTTTGGATTGAGTACTTGTCAAAAAACTACTAAATTAATCAGCTTTTCACTGGTGAGTTTTAGTATCTTGAGAGATGGGTATCCTTTACCAAGTAATAAATATATAAATAAGCCACCCTTCTTATAGCAAACGATTTTTAAAATGTGTATTTAATTGTCCCATGTATTATGCATGGATTTAATGAGGCTTTTCTCTGAGTAAGCTGTCAGGGAGCTAGAAAACTGTTCTCATCATAGTCAAGAAAATGTTGAAGAAAACTGGATTTTCATATTGGGCTGAAATATTGAAAATCCTGTGTTTTTAACTTGGGAAGCTGAATGCTTACTGTGGTTGTGGGTTAGCGCAGCTTCTAGAATCTTCTCCTTGGGTGTGCTGCTTTGGCAGTCTATCACGTTGTATTGCCACTAAACTCATCCTCTTCTCAGTTTCAACCTTTTTAATTAAAATATTAATAAGTACATCCAAGACAACTTGTTTGTTTTGTTTCTATGTAAAGAGAGCAGAGCTAAAGACGCTATTAAAGGCAGAATGACCACGAGGTGTCTTATGACTTGCTAATTTCCAGTGTGATTATTGCAAGCTAGTGCCAGTATCTTATACCTGAAGAGGGAAAATTTCTTCATGTCTCCATGACTGATATGGATGCCATGGTGATACTTCCCCACATGCTTCCCTATGTCATCTAATCTCTTTTAGATATACTCAAGTATGAGATACTTCTTTTGGTTTTGTGTTCTGAGTACGTTTAAAATGTTCTACTTTTGAGATTGGGCACTTCTGAGAAGTTCAAAGAAATTAAACCACACAACCTTAGATCCAAAACATTAGCAAATCGTGGTTCATTCATAAAGCTGAAAGCCATGCTTTGTCCAAACAAGTTAAAAAGAAGAGAGGGATGGGGGTGGGTGGAAACCACCACCAAACCAACCAATCCTTTATGAATCTTTCATAGAATGGTTAGGATGGGGAGGGACCACAAGGATCATCTAGTTCCAACCCCCGTGCCATGGGCAGGGAGACCCTACACTAGCCCCATCCAACCTGGCCTTGAACACTTCCAGGGATGGGGCCTCAACAACTTCTCTGGGCAACCTGTTCCAGTGCCTCACCACCCTCACAGTAAAGAATTTCTTCCTTTTGTGGCAGTGCAATGTTACCTCTTGCCAAGACTACGTTATCTCATCTGGAATCCTAACATATTTTTTTCCTGAGATTTAAAGTCTTGTCGCATACCCCATTTTCTGAGGAAGGCCGCAGTCTATCTGTGCTTACCTACTACAGAACTCTGTCATTGAATACAGCAGATATTGCACAGGGCAGACCACTCTATGTGACTGGAAGAGGTATATAAAAACAGCTTCCCAAGACAATCTGATACCCTTCAATCTTAAAGAGAGAAATGAGGAAAAAGTCAAACCGGTGCAGTGCCCTGGCTCTAGCTCTAGGAACTCTGCAGTTCATAATCTGCATTGCAATCAGCACTGTAATTGATACCTAAGGGGTAATTGGGGCAATCATATTTATGTGACTTTTGTCTTATCCTGCTGCTTGTTTCTCTGTATTGTAAGAGCTCGATTTGTCCATCTGTCTTGATGAATTCTTGGTCCATGGTGTCCTACATCGCTTGAGTGGTTTGGCTTCTGGCAGAGGTTATCAGCGAGGCTTTGCTGGGAGACCTGTCCTTAGTGAAACCCTGGTGCTGGGTTCAATTGACAGTGAGCCTCAGAGTAGGAACGACGTTGCTGGAGCTGTGTGTTACCTCTGTGTTGTAAATGCTGACCTCCTGTAGAAGAGGGAGGGCAGCTCTCCCTCCTCGTCTGATCAGAGTGACACCGGGTATTTTGTAAGGCAGGAGAAAATACCGCAATGCTTTTGAACAAATGAATTTTTTGTGTTCCTGCCTGAAGCTGCATGTCTTGAGTGAAACCAGGGTGTATTGATTTGCTGTAACCACCTATTGACCTCTGTGTCCTTTACATCTGAGTCACACAAGCGAACACTATTCTTTTTATCTTCTTGTTACTCGTTGTGAGTCACGTTAAGATATATGTATGTTCTGTGTATAAACAACCTGGTTCATTCACTCTTAAGGTTTTTGCTGTTGTTTATTTTTCCATTTTTCTTCTAGAAAAAACCCCTCACTTCTTTTCTCCTTTCTTGAGTTTGTATTCCAAAGTCAAATTGTGGTTAGTATGACAGCTTTCTTGCATTTTTTGCACATCATTTCAAGCGTGAAGCAAGTTCTTTACAGTTACTTTGCACATACTTAACCTTATTTTGCAGATTAAAGTCTGCATGGCTTTTAGCTTTACTGAAATTGAACTTTAGAGGTGCGTGTGAGATCATCTCCAAGTTGATCAGATATTTTTCCTTCCAGAGGCAACGGAATAATGTTTTTTTTTTAATTTTCCTTGGTTTCATTGCTTCTGTTGGTTCACTTGTTTGCGGTATGCTGACATTCAATCACTTCTGGGTTTATACATGATAAATGTAGGGGAGGTTTAACTGAACTCTGCTATTAGTTTTATAATCCCAGCATTAAGTATCTTGCTAAATGATGAGGCTCTTAAGCGTGGATTTGCAGGGTGTGCAGTTCAGCACCCACCCCTAAAACTGGTTCCTAGCAAATGTCATCGTAGCTCTCTGTGTCAAAGGTGGCTGTGCTGACCTTCCTTTCTCTACCATTGACAAAAGTGCTTTTCTGTCCTTGCATTCTGCAGGCTGCCATTAGTAATATTACCAATGGCTATAAAGCACTGTTAGCTGGTTATTTTATTTTTACCCAGTTTTATCTATTTATTTAAGATGTATGAGAAAATGCACCAAATTGCTCTAATGTCAAAATGTAACAAGAAGTTCCGTTGTCCACTATTTTCTGCAGCAGTGCCTTGAATGCATCAGCTGTATATTGCTCTCTGTGGGTCTCAGTATCTACAAGAACATTTTGGAAGGAGACTTTTTTCCAACGCTGTTGGTGTTCTGCTCTTTTTTGGCCGAAGATCCTGTATTTGCGTGAGGGCTTCCACTGTCAGAATGTGAACTTCTCTGGACTCTAGCATTCATCTGTGTGTGATCTCTAGTTTTCATTATAAAATTCCATTTTCATTGCCAGCAGTGGATGTACGTTGTTTTTATGGAGAATTATGACAAAACTGATCAGGAAAATTTTAGTAGTAATAAGTAATATAAAGCTGTCTTACAGTTTCTGGAACTTGCAATCCAACAGCGTCTTGTCTACAGAACTACTGCCTTTACATGTACAGGCTATATTAAATATATGTCAAGGTAGGGCTTATTTCAGTTACTGTATTTTATTTTTCTTCTACAAATGCAGAACTTCTCAAATACTGCAGTGTGCTTTTATGTGAAAGAACCACTGAAAAAGTTGTTATTCAGTAGAATTTTCAAATCCGTTTTACTGGAAGCATTGATCCAACACTCTGTATAAATCTGATGACCCTTCACAGAATTCTGCAAAATGGTACCTATCCGCCCCAGAGGGGATTTACATTAGCATCTGATAGTATTGAAAGATCTAGAATCAATGATTTTTATTTTTTTTTATGACAAGAGAAAATTGGGAAACAAGTATCTAAGTATGAAGCCTGAGAATAAACATAAAATTAATGTGTATCTATGGATACAGTCCTGGAGTTACGCAACCTCATTATAATCCAGCCTGACACCCATTTTCATTTTATGTGCAGTAGCACTGAAGTGGATTTAAATGCTGTTTTCTTTCTGTTTTGCAAGGGCTTTTTTCTGCAAGAGCAGCAGAAAGAAGCCTTAGTGTCTACAGGAATCAGGGTCCAAACTTTGTGTCTGTCTTTCAGGAGAAGAAAAGAGAGATTCTCAAACAGAGATTGTAGTTAAATCTCTTGCAGGATGGTTTCAATTTCTCACTCTAATGTGTTATTTTCCTTCTCTAAGTGGTTGATTTAGAAAAGAACAGTATTTGAACATTATTTTAGATACTGTTGCATTAATAATTGGGCTTTTTGCTTCCATAAGCAGTGGAATAAATTCAGAGAGTTTGTGCTTACCTGTCAGTTGTGCAGTAAAGCTGGTCTAGTTCTGCCGCCTTTATTTGGAAAACTTTTCTCCGTTTATTTGGCAAGCACTTCTGCAGTTTGTGTAATATGCCCACGTAAAGACACGTGGCAAAGTACAAATAAAATAAGCAAAAATCCTGCTACTGCCAATATTTTTTTATTTTCGTTTTCT
The DNA here is from genome assembly GCA_013399095.1 of Psophia crepitans. Taxonomy (NCBI): domain Eukaryota; kingdom Metazoa; phylum Chordata; class Aves; order Gruiformes; family Psophiidae; genus Psophia; species Psophia crepitans. The sequence continues at coordinate 303,868 of VWZZ01000192.1, forward strand.
CCAGAGTTTTTTCTTAAAACCCTGACCTGTACTGATACAATCTGCTAGCTGGGAATAATTTTAAAGACAATTTTGGCATTGTTGACTCTCTTGATACTTCAAACGGCGGGTGAATTAAAAAGGAAGGAAAAGCAGGACCTGATTCCCAACGTGGTCATAGGAGTAATAGTTAAACGGGTTTCGCAAGTGATGGGTGGTTGGTTTGGTTTTAATTATACATTTTCTGACTTGCTGGCAACTGTTCCTGAAACTCTCTTTGGCGGTCGAGTAACGCGTGGTTGTACGGAAAGCATTAATAGTAGCTTAAATAGGCCTTCACATGCACCCAGGGCTTCCAGTGGGAATGGTTGGAACTGGCGTGATTCCCCAGCAGCCACCCTGGGGGAGTCAGGTTTCCAGCAAAGGCTCATAGGAAAACAATCTGCCTGCGCCGAGCCTGCCCTCACCAGCGGCAGCGGGCACGTGCGGGCTTTGTGGGGCACCCGCTGCTCTTACAGCTCCAAAACCTGCTCAGTGACTACGTAGCCGCCTTTCCTTTCGAAAGGAAGGAAAAGGGGCGAGTGTGAGGGGGTTTGGTCTGGGGTTTCNNNNGGGGGCCCTCCAGGAAGGGGGAGTGTGCTTGGCTTCGGAGCAGCACCGGGGCTGCTGGAAGGGAGGATGCCGATTACAATAATAAACAAATGCCGGCGACAGATTACCGCATGACTGTCAGAGCAGACGGGACCAAAGGAGGAGATCCCCAGCAAAGGATTCAGAGGTTGCAGCAAGATACTTTGCTGGAATTTTTTTTTTTTCCCCCTAAACAAAGGAAGTGACTTGTTAGATTTCTTTTCAGTGGGGCTTGGCTGTTTGGCGGTGCAGCATCCCCTGGGCGAAACAAAGTGGGTGGAGGGAAGAGGGCTGGAGGTGGCTTGATTACTGCTATAGCACCACCAGCCTGCTGGTGGCCAGCTGTGAGGAGGACAGGGAGCGGAGAGGTGTCCTCCTGTCTGTCACACTGTCGTGTTTCCTAGGCTGGAGTGCCACATCCCATTTTGACTTCTCTGAAAAGCTGGCTTTTGGTGTTTTCCGTAAACAGAAGTTTCTCTGGGGATTTCTTTTTCTTCTTTTTTTTACCTTTTTTTTTTTTCTTCCCTCGAATGGAGGAACAGGGAAGGACTTGCTCCTCCTCCTCACCCCCTGCATCCATCATCTACCAGCAGAGTATAGCTTCTCTTGCTTGGGATCATTGAGACCAAACATTGAGCTTGAGGCCTGCAAGAAGCACTTGTAGCCTGCAGACCATTGCTGATGTAAGCTGGAGGCAGTCCTGGCCAGGCCTGGAGGCGAGGAGATCCCTGAAGCGCCATGGGGCCAGGCTAACCACACAAGGAGCATCGCCCAGCATCAGTGGCTCTCGCCCAGCTGCCCAGCCCGTGGGAAGGAGCAGGGACAGGGAGGCTAAGACAATGGTGCTGCGTGAACTGCCCCCGAGAGATCACAGCCCAGGAGAGGGGTACATACAGGAGCACTTGGACAGTTTTCAGACAGTATAGGTGGAAAAAGAGAGAAGGCTTTTGAAGGCTATAGACCTGGCTTGGAGGACGTACCAGGAAAATGTAGGCTTCGGGGGACGCTTAATGATGATTGGCCTGAACTTCAGCTTATGTGAGCTGCTGACAAAGTTTGAAAAGGTATGATAAGCACAGTTTCATATGCTTATGCCGTTGAAAAAGGTTATGCCTTTGAAAACTAGACAATAAAAAGGGCAGATTGATGTAAAACTTAAGTTTTCTGTGTTGCTGTTAAGGTCCTCATGTGACCCCTGTTTGACTGCCTCTCAAATGTGGGATGCTAATGCTACTTCTCTTCCCCATCTCAGGTCCTACAAGATTAGTTTTAGAGCATGTGCTCTGATTGTGATTTTTTTTTCTTTTTTTTTTTTTTTTTTGCCTTTTTTCTTTTCTTTTTTTCCTTCCCAAATGAAATGATAGAAAAGTTTGGACTTAGCAAAGTCAAGAGCATAAGGGGACTTTCCAGGATGCCTCTGACCTTACTTCACTATTGGCTTAAAGGAAAGGCTCTGCAGTTTGCTGTTAAATTTAGTTGAATGCTATCTTAGTCAAACTGGAAGATCATCTGATGAGTTTTATAAGCAGGATTACTTCCAGTCAATGTGCCACTTTTCCCATCATTTCATCTGCTGTTCTTTTATTCAAGCTAGTTACTCTTTCTCTTGCCAGGACATTTGGTGCTGGTAGTGCTGAGAGGCAGGCAGCTTGGCTTTGCAGTGATTGCACTGATTGGTGCGAGACACGAAACTGCTCACAACCAGATTTTCATCTAATTCTCAGCACCTTCAATGAAACTGAAATCATATGTTTGTAACCATTGTCAAAGTGGGTTTGCATAATATATTTTCTTTTGTTTGGTTGATTTTTTTTTTTAATAACATTTCTCCATACAAACTTCTTGTGCCCTGCAAGACCAGAGTCTGTAGCAGAATATATAGGAGTTTATTGACATATTAAATTAAAAACCATAAATGCTGTGGTCACAAAGCAGGAGAATAGATTGTAAAGTGCGATTCAGGGTTTCTATCTTGAAGCTCTAAACTTTAGTATGCAGGGTTTTTTGTCAGTTTTTTGTTTGTTTGTTTTGGTTTGTTTTTTTAATTTACAAATCAGCCCTTGTCACCAGAACAGCATTATAATGGGTATTACTAAATGAATCTAAAAGTCTCAGAAAAAAATGTAAGCTACTTTTTCTTTTTTTGGGGGCGGGGAGGGGGACGGGGAGAGGAGTTTGTATAATGTTTTTGATTAATTTCAAAATCATAATAAGCTTGGTTTACAACAGAAAACTGTTGTAAACTGGTTTGGATTTGTTGGGATTTTTAAACTTGTACTTTTACTTTCTACAGTAGCAAACTTTATCCCACCAGCATGACTCTTACAAAAGTAGCTAACAGTAACAGTGAAAGCATTTGTGACAGATTTCTTCACTGTGTAGATCACTTGCTCCTCTTTTGCTCCCAGTCTGACAGCTGGGCTGCACTCTTCTCTTGTAATTGCTGCTGTTAGCCTGTAAAACTTAGGACACGTGCTGGACTGTCTTCATGATGTGGTTAAGACAGAATTTTTGAAACCAATGCTTCTAATGTTTTTTGAACCATACAAGCCCTGACATTTGCAAACTCCAGGCTCTCCCCTGTGATTTTGAATATTCCGGTGTCTTGTTTTGTCTCACAGGAATTTATCATAGCAATACTCAACAAAAACAAAACTTAAGGTCTCACAGCTCTGGTGTATTTTTTAGCTTGAAGCTTACTGTGTCATTTTGTTTAATGTGCTGAAATTTGTAACATGATGTAGGGGGATGCTTTCGTGCTGGAGAAGGAAGTTAACATTTTAGTTGGTGAACTTCGACCACAGATTCTAATCTGTGCTTATTTAGCAAGTTTTTAGGGGGTTTTTTTGGTGGGTTTTTTTTTTCTTCTGAGCAAGTTCCCCTCTTCTTGCCTTGCTTCATCTCTCACAATTCCCCACACACCCATCCTGTTCTTCCTAACTGAGGAGTTGGAGAAACAGCGTTATGACAATGATCCTGGCTTGCGAGCTACTTTCAGTTTTCTGGATTCACGAGTATGCATTGCAAGGAAAGAATTAGGAGCGCTGTTACTGTGGTTGTAATGCAGAAGCCAAATGGCATTTGCAGAAGCTTGCACGGCACGGCACTCCCTTCCTACGCAGAAGCAGAGTCGCATTACACTGGAGTGGGCAGGGCCACTTTGACTTTGTTCAGTCGCAATTATGTGACTGCTGGAATTAGTATTAACGGATTTATGATGCCCCTCGGATGGTGAGTCAATGCCGTAGGATGGAGCCACAGATTTGTCGAAGGCAAGCTGGCATTCTCAGCCTTCCCAAGTGCATCGTCGTTCTTGTGATGAAATGTCGCACCATGTGCCACCCGTTAAGATGCTATCCATTAGGTTTAAGTGCAAGTCAAGACGGCTTTTTGGAAACTTGAAGTGTTGGTGCAAAGCTTTTGGTAGTACAAGCATTTGAAGATTAGATGTGCAAAATAGCCCAAAGTGGCTTTTCCCCAAAAAGGTTTTTTTTTCTTCCCAAAATATCCGAAAGCTTAAATAGTAATTAAATTCCTGTCATATCTAAAGCCAATTGCTTTTGTGAATTGCTTTGATCGTGTACTGTAGTCACAGTGGCTGTAGTGATACCCAGTGTGGTCTGTGTATGATACTTCAGAGAAGTTTAATGTCTGTCTTTATACACACTTCTGCCACTGGTGGATTTACGATAATGGCAATTCCGCCCAAGGGTTTTGCATGCGTACTGCTATTCTGAATGTGAATTCATTACAGACTGATTGCTTAACAGCAACTGCCACTGCAGGCCTCTGAACAGCAGATGGGATGAGCCTTTCTAAAGTTATGACTGTCCTCTGACAGCAGAGGAGAGACTCCCTGGATGAGACGAGTACCTGGATTCTTCAGAGACACTTCTTTTTTCAGCAGTCTTTTTTTACAACAGCATCCCTCTCTCCCTGCTACCCGCAGCATTTATAAGGAAGAGCGCAATCAAAATCACATTTCCCTTTCACAATGACCACTTTCATATGCCTGTATCATTCCCTAATTCCTATTCCCTCCTTAAGAGTCATCAAAAAGTGAAAAGCTCCAAGTGAAGTGGAGGCTAAAGGGAACATCTGACACAGCAGTGTTCCCAGAGGCAGTTCTTGGCAGCAGCGGGTAGAGTGTATTTGGTTCAAACAATCTAAACAATCTGCTTTAAAAAAATAATAAAAAATCGTCCATTCCCTTGGTACCTGCTGTGAGACCTCAAAGAAAGATGTTCTGGCTGTGGCATACAGGTATGTCCTTAGGCTGGCACTGACGTTTCTGTCCAGCTGTTTCAGCTGGAAGAGTTTTCTGCGGGTACTTTGAGCAGTCATCACCTTTATTCCTGACCTCTAAAAGAGGCTAGTACAGCATTTCTGTAACTATATCTTTGCTGACTTGAACGTTGTCAGTGAAAGCAATGTGCAGTTGTATTTGTGGGACTTGCTCTGTACCTGCACCAAGTCTGCTGTCCTATTCCAGTCACAGGCACGATTTGTATTGGGTGGAAGAAATACAAAACTGTCCTGGCAAAACAGCCCAGGGGTAACCTTTGCTGGGGAAAATGCAGTTTTTCAAGCTATTTTTCATTCATGAGGGGTCAACCTCAACCCTACTAACTCCTCTTAAGATCTTCATGTGGTTCAAAAGCCTCAGGAGTTTGCCTGTTCTGTGGCTTGTGTATGGGGATTAAAATTACGTAGCAGTCTGTGTGCCAGCACAAAACGCTGCCAGTCTTGCGGCACAGCATCAGCGTTGGACCTACACGTCCATTTCTTACAAGCCACATGTGGTCTGTGTGCAGTAACTTGCCTTGCAGTCATCCTTGATCTGTGGTCAGATCTTTATAGAAATTCAATGGAATTCTGTTTCTCAATAAACATAGTTAAAAATGTGGGGTTTAGTACAGAATTTTGCTGTGTATAGTGGGTTTAAAAAGCATTGGAGTAGAATTATTTTTTAAAAATTATTTGGAGTAGAATGCTATTGAACATTTTTGTAAGAGACTAAGTTAAGTTTTGTATCATAAATATATATAGTAAAATTTTGATTAAGACATCTTGATAATAGAATCTGTAACATTATAGAAACATCTGTTTATTTACCTTACAGAAGAAAATAACTTCCCTGGTTTAGATCTTTGTATCATAAAGCTCAAGCACTCTAGGATTCTCAATGGAGAGAATGGAAGAGAGTAACATTTTGCATGTTATAAAATGCATCGTTTCTTCCACTTTAATTTTGGCATGGAAATGTTGAGTTTTCTTCCACCAGTCACTTTTTTACTTTCAACAGAAGGGTTTGGGCCCTTTAAAGAGGAAAATATTTTGCCAGTGTTAATGACAAGGTACCAATGAAGACAGTATAAACAAATAAAATCTGAAAAAACATGATTGAAAGTGAATATGCTAACAGCTTAGGGGGTTATGGAGTGAATTAGAGGCCTTCTGGACTCATCATTTGGAAAAAAAGGCACTAGAATGCCCATCCTCATGGGAAACGATGTTGGTTTGTGGAGGGGGGGTTGGTTGTGGTTGTTTTAATCTTTTTAAAGGATTTTTTTTTTCTTAATAAAGATTTAAGAGTTTCCAGAGGACAATTATGTCTACTGTTGTGACTGTTTAAAATATCCTTGCAGTCTGTAAGGAAAGAAAAAGAAAGTTTGATAGACGGTTGACATTGAAATCACAAAGTTTAGTTCTGTTCAGATCTTTGTCGTATATTTTCTTTTACCCTGGGCAAGTCACTCAAGTCTGCCTTTGGGCTGTTCCAGTAGCAACTGCAACTGGAGTCAGCTATGTCTGTGGGTCGTTCTCAGAATTATCATCTGTAGCATTATTGAGTGTCACATACCATATTTATACATTCTTTAAAGACACATGCTCTTCAGTTGTCGTCATATGATAATTTAGTATTTTACTTGATTGAAATTAAAGCAAGAAATAGGGTACTTTTTATGGAGACAATCTTTAAAATGAGATCCATGCATAAAATGAAGGCTTGAATCCTGCAGGTAAATCATCTGCCATGAGGAGTAGAGAGAGAGAGAAGCAAAGATGACTAAGGTTCAGAATGGAGATAAGGGGATTTTGAAATCACCAGACCAAAGTGGAAAAGACAGGCAGCAGTTTGATCTTAATTCTTAAAAGGTATTTAAGGAAAGTGTCAACCTTATAATATCCTGGCTAGGGTGAAGGAGATACGTAAATGTCAATCTAGTTATTCCTTCTCCTTCCATCTTTCAGAACTTTGGAACTTATACCTTGATTTATATATATGAGGAATTCTTTCCTCAAAGAGTTTTCTTTTAGTTTAGGACCTTAATCCTGCAAGCGCTGGGGAATGTAAACAGATCTATTGACCTCACACCAATAAATTATCAACCCACTTTAACAGATACGTGCACATAAATATTTGCAAACTTGGCAAAATATGACATCTTTATGGTAATACCTCCAAAAATTAAGTTGCTAAAGCTATGTAACTACAGTTTAAGAACTACGAATTTCTGCTGGCAAGAAGTCCTTCCCTGTTTGCAGTGTATTTCTTTAGGTTTCTTTTTTCTTAGGTTTTTTCTTTTTTTTTTTTCTCTCTTTTTCTGTGCTTTGTTTTGTGTGCACTGGGGGAGTGCACTGGCCCAGATCCCCTGTGCATTGGGCTAAGAATGATGGTGTTTCACGGTTGTGTAACTCTCTTTATGTTGCAAAAACAACAGATTTTTTTTTTTCCCTCTCTTCTCCTGCATCCTCCAGTGTGTTGACTCTGTGACTCTGAATATGGGAGCTTCCATATGATAATAGGGAAGTGTTTATAATTGCTTTTAAAGTACCGAAAAATTGAAATTGAAACTCTAACAAGAGTTAATCCTAGTTGGGGCCTGAGCAGGGATAATCAACTTTTCATCCCTTTTTGCCACTTAGAGGACAGTGGAGAAGAACTTGGAGAATAAATGACCAAGAAAAAGGCAGGAGAAAGAGAAATAATAGATCAGGGTGAACATGAATTGAGATGTGTACAGAATGGATAGAGTTCTTCCCACTTTGAGATAAGAAATCCTAAGGGGGGCAATGACAGCGTGTTTACAAATCTCAGAAGAACGGAAAGATTATGATAGCACAGGAAGTAAGGCAATTACTACCAGTTGCTACCAATTACAGGAATCTTAAGATGGGACCCCATCATTCTTGTTAGCCTTCCAACAGAGGACAATAGCTGAATAACAATCTTCAAGACCTTTTACGAAATTATTGGGGAATAACTAACTCAATGTGTTGATCTGTTGTCATTAGCCATCTTCCACATCCCACTTTCCTGCTGCACTTCTTCCATGTCCACACTGATGTAGGACATGTTTGGATTTGTCTCCCTCATGGTTTTTTTTGAGGGCTCTGATGCACTGGCATTCATTAACTTTAATATCAGTCCTGTTGGTTTATCCACCAGCTGGCAGTGCTTCCCTCCCCCCAAAAATGGAAATCAGAAAAGAGAAAGAGAAGGTAATTAGCAAAGTTGATTCTTTGAACTGAGCTGTTACAACATGGCCATCACAGATGGGGCTCAAGAATGTGAACAGCAGATTTACTGTGCCTTAATCAGTATAACATGATGACTGGCAAATGCACGAATCAAACCCGTTTTGAATGAAACATTCTTAAGTGTGCATGCTTAAGTGTTCTCTCAAATGTAATCAAAGCTAGAGTGTTTTATGGAGGTTCTCATTGTGATTGTAGAATGGAAGATTAGAGATCAACTTGTTTTCAATGAAGCTTTGTTTTGTAACTTTAAAGCGGCATAGAAATGGATTTGACATGATCAGGATTTTGTACCACAGAGTAGTGTCCAATTAAAACTAGCTTCGGTATGTGGTCCTACCTCCTGCTGTGTGGACCTGAGCTGGTTTTCAATAGGTGTACTTGCGCTTTGGAGGCGTAAGGACAGGAGCTGCAAATGTTTTCAGATAAGCCTGTGATTTGTTCAACTGTCATCTTATTTGGGTTTGTTGATTATCAGACACTTCCGTTTTGGTTTTTCATTTTAAATGTCATTGCTTGTATGTATTTTCAAAGCGGTGATTTTTATCAGGATGGTTTAAAGACAACAAACATGTCTTTTAACCTGTTTTGAAGTGGTGAAACTCAGGGCAAAGAATAGGTAGTTGTCCTAAGTCACGCGGCTCTGCTGGAGAGCCAGAGCTTCACTGATGCCTCCCTCCTCTCTCAGCCTCCCTGCTCCTCCCACACACACCTTCTCTCCTGTCTCTCCCCCCACTTCTCCTGCTGTATCCTTACTTCTTTTTGCTTTCTTCCTCAACTGAAGAAAGCTTTCATCCTGTCTCGAATTCATAGTTACTTTTCCACTGCTTCCAACTATCAGTTGCAGATGTGCAAGCAGCCATTCCAAGATGCAGGACTACATCTTGAGAATGGGGAGGTACAAGAGTTCCTCCTTTTCTGCTCCTGGAAACAGCTGGAAATTACTGAGGAGTTGTCAGGAAGAAAGAAAAAAACCTTTAAGGGATTTCACTTATTGAATGTCTTCCTTTGCAAAAGAAGCTTGTTTACATCTGCATCAAGTTCCTGTCACAATCTTCGCTAATTAATCCTATTGAGACAGCCAGTACACCTCCTGGCTCGCCACACATTTACATTGCTCCATTAGAGTATACATAGATGCATGGATGCTGGAAAGCATTGGTGATGAAGCAGGAAGCTTTGCTTGCTCTTTTAATGCATTTTAAAAATAATGCTGTGCTCGGTTAGATGAAAACAACATATATAATGTGTTTCTTGAGGCAGATGGTAGATCAGAGAATAAAATATGTTTAATTTCTGAGGGGAGGAGAAATGAGTAAGCTGAATTGAAATCACAAGCACTTCTTTTTCTTTTTGGTATTTACTATGAAATTTAGATTATCACACATCCTGCTGTTTTATGTCTACCTCTCCACATACTGCAGGCCAGTTTAATTGTAAAATGGGCTTGTGGTAGCTGGTAGTCATTTAGCTGCAGTTTAAGGACATAGATTTTAGTTAAAAGCTTTCATTACATATGACCTAATGCACTACATAGTTTGAATTTCACTGGACTGTGTAAGGTTTCTGCAGTCTTTTATTTCAAAGAGGAAAGAGGCAACTTAGCTAAGGCTGAATCTGTGTCATTTCTGAGCAGGAAACAACTTCCTAGTGCGTTTGCAAATGCCACATTATGTGAAATGCGTGGGAGAACAGTAGACAGTTACCTTCAGTGCTACAAAAACATGCAGAGAACTTAGTGTTTATAGTTCCAAGTACTGTTTCACAGTCAAGGATGACTTTCAAACTCCTTTTCTCACACTAAAGAAAGCTAGACCTTTTATAATGATATGAATAGGGTTGCAGGTCTTCCCCTCTGCATCACCCAAGAAAGTCAGACTATGTCCTCTGTTGTGATGCTTAGGAGTACCAATGAGAATAAACTCTCCCTTTCTTTACTTAGAGAACTAAGATGTTTGGACTTTTGTTGTTGGTATTTCAGGATATCCAAGCTGAGATTGATGCCCACAATGACATCTTTAAAAGCATCGATGGAAACAGACAGAAGATGGTGAAAGCCTTGGGAAACTCTGAGGAAGCTGCCCTGCTCCAGCACCGACTTGATGACATGAACCAGCGCTGGAATGACCTGAAGACAAAGTCAGCTAACATCAGGTAAGTAATGAAAACATCAAGACATGAATGGGGCACGGTTGCTGTCTTCTAAAAGGCCTGAGAAATATGACCATGACTTTGAAGTGAAATCTCTGTTTTTTTCCGTAAAGAACCCCTGAGCACAAACAGAAAAACTTGGTGCACTTGCTCACCATGCAGGCTTAACTACTTGTTCCTCTCTCCAGAGCTGCACAGTTGTAACTTGCCAGTCTGTACTAAATTTTCCAGAAAATATGTCGAATCTTTCCTTGTTGTAAATCAATGGCAATGTTAATGAAGTAGTTCTGTGAATCTACAGTTGTTATGAGGAGAAATAGAGGGTTTGTTGTTGCTTTTATTTTTACCACTCAAATGAGAAATTTGATAGGACTTGTATCTTAAGTGTCTTGATCCATATTGGTAGGTTGTTTTTTTTTTATTGCTGCCTTTCAAATAAGAAATGTTTTAAAATACATATTAATCGAGAAATGGATTTTACAATTTTTTGACTCCACCAAGCTCACTGACTGTCTTGGTGCAGTCATTGTTAAAATCTTCACGATGTCATTTTGGAAGTGAATATTACCATATTCATTAACATGAATAAAATTCCACATTAAAATGAGTTAAATAGAAAAGAATTTCTAGAGCTTTTAATTGCAGCTGCTTGCTTGTTGATTAAAGGAAACTGTTCTTTTAATAGAACAGATCAATGTTAAGCATTCATAAGAATTTTCCAAAGGCCAGAAAAATGAGTTGAGCTTGGAATTCAGGCTGAATTCAAGTGAGATGGAGGGGAAAATGTGACATTTACTTTTCATCTCCACTTATCCCATTACTAACCTGTTAAACAGTTAAGTGAAACAGGTAAATCAGCTCCATGAAAGCCCACAGGCAGAGCTTGAACCAGAGGAACTAAGCAGTTCCTCTCTAGGGACTTGCAGAGACTGGCCTCACCACACAAGTAGTTTAATGCAAGAGCTGTTAAACTTGGGCTATTATGAGCTCTACTCACCAATAAGTCAGAGACAGACAAAACCACGTTCATAAGTTAATAACTTAGCCACTATGGAGTTCAGGCAAGAACAGTTCAGTTTCTTGGTCTTTCCTTGGGTTGATCATAATTTTGGAGAAATTGATGGCCAAAAAAAAAAGGCATTCAGTCCATTTACCGTGGCCAGCTGTGCATTCCAAGGCAGCAATACAGAGACAGCGATTGTGCAGTGAATGCTCAAAAAAGTGGGAATATCAGCTCTTCTGAATACTGACCTTTCTTTTTACTTCCGTGTAGATACGGCACGTGCATCCCACAGGCAGCATTAGTGTTTGCAATATTTGTGTGACTGCTGGTACCTGCAGTGCTGCAGAGCCACATGTCACTGAGCTACAAGCAGAAGATAAATAGGGGAGAGAATACTGGAGCAAATATGAGAGAAAAATTAACCTCTCAAATCTCAGTTGTGACTGAAAGTAGCATAGTGTTTCTGAGTTCATGTATTTTTCCCTGTTCTTTGAATGCAGTTCGCTTTTCTAGCCTCTGCAAGAGTGAAGCACAAAGCATAGAACTGATGTGGAGTCAGTGTGCTGATGTAGCTGTTTGTCTTCAACTTTCGCTTTCTTGGCATACCTTATTTCAAGGATGAATTGGAAAGCAAAACTGTATGGATGAGTCTTGTGAGAAGGGCATATAGCTGTGTTAGATGCTAGGACTGATGACTGAAAAATCCGACTGTTACAAGTTTTAGCTTGGGATAGCGTTTTTAAATTAAGGTTTCTCTAAGTATTTTAAAATATTTTCAGCTATATGTACATTCTGATTACGTTGGCTTTTAGTTGCTGGAAGTACTGTTTTCACATAAAGGTAGTATGAGTTTTTCTTCATCATTTCAGTCCTCAGACCTGGTGGTCCTAGTCACTGTGGTGACTTCCTTGCTACTGAAACTGAAGGTAGTTCCAAACTGGAAAAGCAGCACTCTTGTGACATTTTTAAAGGCATGGAAACTGCTTAAACCTATACTTGTAGTGACTATGACACCACCTGAGAAGACTATACCTCCCCTTAAAATTACTTGTAGACTTGTTCATGCTTCTTTCTTTTTTGTCTTTTTATTATCTTATTCCCGGGAAGAAAACAATGTTGCAGAGTTGTGCTGGTCTGCCTTTTAAAGCCCTATGTTTAAGAGAGATTCTTTCCTCCTGGGGCAAGAGGTGTGATGGGTTGTTAGTGTTTGGGGGAGGGTGGAGGTAAAAGTATTGGAGAAACAGAGAAGGATTCTCTATATTTAGACCACCCACCAATCTTCTTTATTCCATGTGTTCCCCTGTCGCTCAGCAGGGAAAGTGTTACGTCCATGGCAGAAAGCTAAAGCTGAGGAGGTCTCCAGCTGTGAAGAGAGACTCTCAGGGTCAACAGAAGGGGAATTATGTCAGGGTTCCTGCTCTTCTGGGTGATTTTATTCATCCGGGGAGGGGGTGGGGGAGTGCAGTGGCATGCGCTTTCATCCTGGTCAGCTGAATGGGAGCATCTGTGTTTTTCAGGCTCATCCAGGATTCCCTTATAAGTGGTTACAAGTACCAGGTGGTCGATGCTGGGGAATATTGCTCCAACCAGTGCTCAGATCTGAACAATAGGCTGTAACTGACCTCTGCTTTTATGGGAGCAGATTCTTATAGCCACCACTGGATTTGGCCAGTCCCTGGAGATTGCCAGTGTCCCATGAGCACACACACACAAAGCTTTGTTTGCAGATTGTGTTTTAGCAGAAGTACCAGTTCCAAGACAAAGGCCAGAAATCCTGTCTATGAAAGCAAAGAAGTCCAAGAAACATTTCAAAACAACATAGTTTATCAGAGCTCTTTGATAATGTCTGTATGACAAATTTAAACGTGATACTAAAACTTTACACTGAAATGCATATTGGAACATATGTTGGTTCCCTTGCTCCTGTGCAACATTTGCTTTGAATGGGATTTACTGAATGCATGTGTCTCTGCTCCACAGGAGAACTGAATGCTTGTGTCTACTCCTCTCCTGCTCCTGCATCTCGCTTTTATTTTCAGTATTGCTTCTGATAAGGTTAGAAGGGTAACAATCAGGAAAAATCCAGGTTGATGTGATATATTTTCCCCTGTGTATTTTTTTTTCCCCCCACTTAACGTCTTTCTGACCTTTCAAGAGAGAGGTTAGCTCACTTGGTCTTCAGAGAAGAATTTTAAAGTCCCTGTTAGTGTAGTCCATTTCCTCCCTGCCTCTCCAAGTTTAGCTTGCATTAGACTTTGAAACCATGTGCTGGTGATATTTTACTGCTGTCATTAATCTGGCAGGCACGTGGGTACTCATTAATGGTAAATTACAATGCATTTAATCTAGTATTATATGCCACATCACTCACACTAATATCAAATTAGTTTTTTCACTCGTGTTATTATTGCCCTGTATGTTAGAGTAACAGTGAGTCACCCTTAAATTGTCCTTTAACTAGTTACAGGATTGGGTTTTTTTCCCCTTACAAAATTCCAATTCATTTTGTATACAAGAATTCCACTAAATAATTAGAGCATAATCCTGAAGCCTCAAAGAGTGCCAGTTTTGAGATGTGAGAGCTGCTTAAATGTGCTGGACACAGTAATAAGTCACAATGAATAAGGATTTCACTGTCAAAGTGAAACAAAAAGCTGTAGATCCAAACATTTTAATTGTGGTTGCTTCTAGAAATTCATAAAGATGCTTTATTTTTGTAATGATCAGCGGCTCTAACAGCAAAACTGTAAATTTGAATGTGGGCTGCCTTGGCTTAGATAAGAGGGCAATGTCTCTCTTCTGCCTGATTAATAGGGAGTATAATGTTGTTTTTACTTCCAGAAAGGAGGGCTGGTTCTGAGTACCTACCGCTTCGAGGGTAACATATATGCAATGCTTTGCAGCTTGGTATTTCTGAGGGCATTTTTGATGAAGATGTCAAGCTAGTTGTGAAAAGGAGAAGGTCCACGTTGTACATGGACCACCCTGTACTGCTGAGAGTGTGCCCTGCACGCGGCAGGGGTGCTTCAGGGGCCAGCTATGGCGAGTACTCTAGCAAGTACCTTGTGCACAAACTTGCTGTAGAGTTAATGCTGTCTGTACGGGACAACCAAGTTGGTTGCCTTGAAACTAGTTCTAGTTATCAAGTACTAAAGAACTGAACTTCTCCTCCCTCTGGTGACCAGTGATAGAACCTGAGAGAACGGCATGAAGCTGCAGCAAGGGAGGTGTAGGTTGGAGATCAGGAAAAGGTTCTTCATCAAGAGAGTGGTTGGGCACTGGAACGGGCTCCCCAGGGAAGTGGTCACAGCACCAAGCTTGGCTGGGTTCAAGAAATGTCTGGACAGCTCTCTCAGTCATCTGCTCTGATTGGGCTGGTCCTGTGTGGAGCCAGGAGTTGGACCTGATGATCCTTATGGGTCCCTTCCAGCTCCGTATACTCTGTGATTCTGTAAAAAGAGACCAGGCGAGCTGAGACAGTACGTTTTAGTCAGAAGCTGCTGGTCTGCAAACGAAGGTGGGCAGGATGCTCTTCCCCAGTACGCATATAACTGCAAATGCAATAGCTTGCTTGTATTTCACAGCAGGGCAGGAAGCTGGCTCAGCTGTTTAGGTCTGGGCTATGAGCAGCTGGCTTGAATTCAGTGTTGAGAGAAAGGTATCAGTGAGAGCAATAAGAGACGATAAAAACCGTGATGCGCAAAACTGTGGGCAGTAAAACGTTGCTTCTAGGAAGTACTTCAGGGTTTTTTTTCTTTTTTTCTTCAAGTAGTTATGCAAGCACTTCGCTGAATGGAGTGAAGGAGAATAGGTTCCTCTTCCTAAAGGTAGTTAGTTTACCCTTTTCAGAAATGTGATTTCTTTTTTTTTTCTTTTTTGCTTTGTATATTCCCCTTCTCCCCCCATGTACTCTTACCTGACTGCTTTTTTGGTGCATCTGTCCTAGTATCACTGGGAGATCCCAGCATACCCAAACCTAAGCTTGCCTTGAAATTAACCTTGTAGCATATTACCCCTTCAATCCAACTATTGTCATATCAGTCCCAAACACTCGCTTGAATGCCATTGGAGACAATTATACAAGAGAGGCCTGGTGAAAGTTTCAAGATGCGATTTATAGTGAATCAGAAAAAAAAAAAAGATAAAATCCATGTGCAAAATAGAAAAGGGAAAAGGTAGAAAAACAGTAGTAAAGTTCAGATCACTCATCTGTCAGAAGCAGGGCAGGAAGGTGTAGAACTGGTGTCGGACTACACTGAAAAGGACTTGGCTTTACTCTATCACCTGTGTGGAGAAAGAAATTGTTGTTTACTGATATAGACTAAGTCCAGTCACAGGTGGCGTTCCCCAGGGCAAAATCTCGGGTCCAGTCTTGTTTGATATCCTTATCAATGATCTGGATGAAGGGATCGAGTGCGCCCTCAGAACATGTGCAGATGACTCCAAATTGGGCAGGAATGTCAATCTGCTCAAGGGTAGGAAGGGTCTGCAGAGTGATCTGAACAGGCTGGATCAATGGGCTGATGCCAGCTGTATGGGGTTCAACAAGGCCAAGTGCTGGGTCCTACACTTGGGTCACAACAACCCCAGGCAATGCTACAGGCTTGGGGCAGGGTGGCTGGAAAGCTGCCGGGTGGAAAAGGACCTGGGGTGTGTTGGCTGACAGCCGGCTGAACATGAGCTGGCAGTGTGTCCAGGTGGCCAAGAAGGCCAAGAGCATCCTGGCTTGTATCAGGAATAGTGTGGCCAGCAAGATGAGAGAAGTGCTCGTCCCCCTGTGACGAGGCTCTGGTGAAACTGCACCTCGAGTACTGTGTCCAGTTTTGGGCCCCTCTCACTACAAGAAGGACATTGACCTGATGGGGCATGTCCAGAAAAGGGCAATGAAGCTGGTGAAGGATCTGGAGCACAAGTCTTCTGAGGAGCAGCTGAGAGAACTGGGGTGGTTTAATCTGGAGAAGAGGAGGCTGAAGGAAGACCTTATTGCTCTCTACAACTACCTGAAGGGAGGTTGTAGCCAGGTGGGTGTTGATCTCTTCTCCCAAGCAACTAGCGATGAGAGAAAATGGCCTCAACTTGCATCAGGGGAGGTTTAGATTGGATATTTGGAAAACTTTCTTCACTGAAAGAGTGGTCAGGTATTGCAACAGGCTCCCCAGGGAGGTGGTGGATTCACGATCCCTGGAGGTGTTCAAAAAGCATGTAGACGTGGCAATTCAGGATGTGGTTTAGTAGCCATGATAGTGTTGTGTTGATGGTTGGACTTGGTGATCTCAGAGGTCTTTTCCAGACTTAGATTCTAAGATTCTACGTGCTGGTCTTAAATCCATAACGGACAACTGCGGTAAAAGAAGGGTAGATGGTCTCTATCAAAGATTTCCCTGCAGCTGTGTAGGCACTGCGGGGAAAGCTGTCAAGTCAAGGTATTTGTGAAAATTACAGAAAAACATGTTGTGGAATCTGGGGATTTTGTCAATTAATCTCGAGGGACAGATTCACTGTGTTATTTCTCTAGTAACTCACCATTGACTAAAGATAATGTATCAAATAATCCACGTCACTGATATTTTCAGCAACACGGGCAATTTACTGTTGATCACTGCTGGGAGAACTTGTTGCTTTTGCTGCTAGAGAGCCAAGGTCTTGGCATGAAAGAGTTCAGTTTTGCAGTGCTTTAGCTCACAAATTGAAATTTGTACTTTGTGCGGTGCAGTGGTGAAGTCACAAAAACCACAGTGTTTCTTTACGTTGCTTAGATGTGTGGTGTTCAAGGTTTCAGATAAGTTTAAAGCATCAAGTACACAGTTGTCTGTGTTCCCCCATTTTTCCTCTGCTTCTTTTGATTTGCTGCGCAAAATGTTTTGAAGTAAAGGGGTTATTAACACAAAGTTGCTTTGCAGTTAAACACTTGAAACATTGCTGTCCATGCTAGTTTTGCTATTCAAGGCTTTAAAGATGCTTTAATGTTGTTTCACAGGGCTCACTTGGAGGCCAGTGCGGAGAAATGGAACAGATTGCTGACATCCCTGGAAGAGTTAATCAAATGGTTGAATGCGAAAGATGAAGAACTAAAAAAGCAAATGCCCATTGGAGGTGACGTTCCAACCTTGCAGCAACAGTATGACCACTGTAAAGTAAGTTGCTTAAGTTTTACTGATAAATATGCTACTGTGAATAATAGAATGAAGAAAATTTGGGTGCAGGAGAAATGATGAACACTTCCTAGTGATTAATTTCTAGCAAAAATCTCTGGATTTCCACCCCCTTTGCTTCCTCGTCTTGCCCAGTAAAGCACAACTGAGATACTTTCTATAAAATTTCATCTAAAGGATTTCTAATCTATGTGTCCAAACACATTTTTTAATGTTTCCTGATTATTTTTTTTTATTCCTACTAGGTAGAACTGCTATTTTACTCTAAGTAAAGTTAAGGCAGGCATAGGAAAGTAAGAACTTCACAAGAATTGTGAAAGCAATGTTGAAGGTAAACTTAGCAAAATTGTGTAAAGTGGCTTTCTCCATGTTACCAAATTGACCAGTAATAGCAGCCTCCCACCCCATGCAGATTTACACTGCAAAGATGACTCAAACCTGGTTTTTGAGAACTAAAGCTTACCTATGCCATGCACCGTTGTAACTACAACATGCTATTCCAAAGCTCTGGTTTCGCTAACTCTGTTCCAGTTTTGTACATAATAGAGTATTGATTCCAAACTACTTTTTGACAATAAAAAACTCTGTTGCATCTACAACATATCTTCATTCATGCAGAATGTAGTCTGGGTCACCAGCTCTGATTGGCAATCAAGTTAGGATGTATTTGCCGTTGGACAAATTGATTCTAGTAAAGCTGGTTCCATCTTATCATCGTATTTGTTCTTCTGTGTGGTGTAAACAGGGAAAGAGAATGAATGCAGCTTTATATAGCTAATTGCATAACAACTGCGTTCCCCTCTGCCAACACAACACTGATATCTTTTCTGCTGTGGTGTTTAGTGAGGGCAAAATCTGAATCTGGGAAAACACTTAGCAATACAAAAATACTCACTGTGAGGAGCTACAGAAAAAGCAGCCAGACATGAGCAGCTCTTTTGAAACTGAAATCCAAAATAGAAGAGCTTAAGGAAGTCTGCATGTGTTTCTCCTTGATTTAGTCTTTTAAAGTAAAGTTATTAGCATAAAGTCAGGATCTTTGTTTCTTGAGAGTTCATCTCTTCCTGTTCTTATCCACTTAAATCATCATGCTCTGTTTGTAGATACATCTGCTGTGAATGTTTTATAATTTTCAAATGGTGGATTACTAGTGCCAAAGAGCAATACAAGGCTGAAAGAGATCCAAATATGTTTTGAAGGATGTCGGTGGGATATAATAGATCTCTACAGGTCATTTTCTAAGGACTTGTTTGTGTCTCATGCTAGGCTATAGTATATGTATGATAATAACAAATAATACTGCTGGTGCTTCTCATTTGAAATTCTCAAATTGATTTATAAAAATGGTAGGTTTTATACATCATTCCAAAGTTGAAAAATTTAGGAGCAGTGATGCTGGATGGCTAATTTGGGTCACTAGTGAACTTCAGCAGTGTGAAGGAGAGAACACTTCTGGGTTGTTTAATCCTTGCCCTTATGTTTAAAGAATAACTGATATTTTATTATGTATTGAGGTTAAGACTCTAAGATGTGCATTCAGGAGCTTTTGGAGATGATTATTTCATTTTTCAAAAAGGCAATATTCTTGCAATGTCACTGTGAGTATTGGATATAGATGTCCCAGTCCAGTATTTAATACGAACTGTATTAATGGTCTGAAACTGCACAAAGTTAAAGTGACCTCATGCATCACTTTGTTTTCTGTACACCCACGTAAGCAAGAGCACCATATTCAATTGCGGGTATTTCTTAGATGATGACGAGACGATTATTTTCTATACAGTTATTTTGCTAGGGACCGAGAGATTCCCATATGTCGTGTGATGATACTGTGCCATACCAAACACGAATTAGTAGCACGTGACATTTCACTTTCTATTGAAGTGTTGCTTATTAGTCATTGCCAGAGGAGGGGAGCTGGACCAGAGCTATCCACTGGTTGGATTCTCCGAGGCAGAGCTTTGCTGCTGTTTCTTAGCAGGTACTGCTCAGTCCTCGATGAAGCTGCAGTTTGCTAATAAACTACATCGAGCTGAAAAGTTGTGTTTTTTCAGGTAGAAAGTGAAAAATGGAGGAAAAAAAACCCAAACCAAAACCCATTGGAGGTCCTTCTTCTGCTTCTTCAGCATTAAGTGATTGTTCTGAGTGGTTGGGATGTTGCATAAAGATGCCCTTGGTTGAGGGACACATAAGTTTAATGTATGTGATTTATTTTTTTATTTTTTTTTCTCCTTATCAAAACCTTATGCCAAACCTGCCCTTTCAGTGGATTCTTCATAAAACAACTTTCTGTGATTGCACACTGTCAAGTCACTCTGTGCTTTTTTGGGGATATCACTGGCTGGTGTAACTGGCTTTGCATTTAAGGTGCTCCTTTTAGAATACATATCCTGCGATAAGGTGAAAGTTTTCAGTGAAGATTTGAGGTGTAACTGTATCAGATAAACATTGCAGAGAGATTTCTCTCACGCTCAAGGACGCTCCCTTTATTTCACCTATCATCACTGCCTGTCCTGATACTTCTTTAAATGTTTCTTTGTCCACACCTTTTCAAAACCTTCCATACATTCAATGTAATTTATAAGGTTTACTTTTAATCAACTGATTTTTTTATGATCCCATGTTGAGCTTCTGCAGCACCACATCAGCTGGCCTTGAAGATGTTCTCCCCAGGCCTCCCTGAGCCAAGGACTGGGGGCCTCTGCTCTCCTCTTTCCTTTAGTTTCACATCTGAGTGTTGCTTTGAAGTTGTCCTTGTGCAAATTGAGCAGCTCAATACCTCACTTTATCTCCACTTCTCTGTGATCCCTTTGCTCTTATTTTCAGCTTGCTTACCTGATTTTGTCCTTGCTGGTACTTCAACATTTAAGTGGTGAAACAGTGGCTCAGCTCTGTAAGTTGTGCGCCCATGATAGTGTCATCTCCTGCCCTTTATTTTTCTGGATCCTCAATGCTTCTTGTATTAGCATTGCTTTTTGCCTACAGTTATTCATTCTCCTTGTTAACCTAATGTTTTTCCCTTCAGGTAGATGAAATGATGACTTGTTTGCTTCAGCTCAGTGGCACTAACTTTATTGCTGTTTCCTTCTCTTAGTATCTCCCCCACTCAGTGCTTGGTTTCAGCAGTACTAGATAAATAAGAACAGTATTATGTGACAGTTTGGGTTAGCTCACATTGTTTGTGTGCTCCTGAGGTCTGTTTTGATAGGAGGAAATAAATGGTTTGCAATTTGGTTTTTAAACTTGTTTTTGTTTTAAATATCAATCATTCTCCTTTGCTTTAAAAACAAACATTACCCCCAGCAAAGTTAGTCGCCTGAATCAGGGTTACTGATTTAGTCTATATTTTCCAGATTAACAGAAATCTTTCAGGATGTAGCAAATATTTATACATTTTGGACTGATTTTTGTGTTGTTCAGCCAAACTTCCATCATCTGTAGTAGTTCATAGTCTTATCACATACTAAATGCTAAGCACAGTCGAGCAGTGAGCACATCCTGTCTGGGTGTTGAGTTGTGCTCTCTGTCTTGCAGGGGGCAGGCTAAGAGGAAGCCTAAGTAAGGAAACATGAATTTCCTATTTTAATTATTCTCAAAATTTCTTTGTCTTTGAGAATGGGCTGTGGTGGTAGTCCCAAGAATACTGGAAAATTCATAAATGCTTCGGGACGATGAGAGGAAGTTTAAAGGTGCCAGAGTTAAAAAGTCATCTGTGTGAAGTCCACCTATAGCCGAGGCTACATTCACTCTCCTGAAGTGTAAAACACTCATCTGCAAAGGTAGTGACACGGGGAATGGCTTATAGGGAAAAGAAGCCGAAGGCCAACTGCCTTTTCAGAGTTTATTGCCGGTGTTTTTTCCATAATTCCAGCTTCTCACTGTTGCTTGTCCTTGCCAGCTCAGGTATTCCCTTTTGTTCTGCTCTTTCCCAGTCTACCTTATGAATATTCATTTTGGGTTTTTTAAGTGGGTGATGCAAATTTTGATTAGCTGCATAGACATGCAAAACAAACAAACAAACAAAACCCTACCAAACCTTCTGTGACTAAAACCACCATCCCACCTCCCAAAAGATCACCCTTATGTGGATATCTTATTCAGCCAAAACTGTAAAGCTACAAAAGTACCATGAAAAATCAGGAGCTGGTTTTGTGCATATGAAGGTACTGAGAGTCACGCCAGTGTACCAGAGGAGGCAAAGTAGGCACTCACACCTTGTTCTCTGGAGATGCGCTGAGAGCTTTGTATCTTGCTTTTCCGCTGCAAGAGTTTCTGACTGTAGCTTTTTAAAAGTGTGCTTTTGCTAAAATACAAAGGCTGCCTAAATGATAGAAATCACTGTGGTTTAGCTTTCAGAGAGGGAACAGGACATTTCAAATTAAGCAGAAATGGGTACCCTCTCACATAAATCCTGTTGGCATCTGTCTGCATAAATGAACAAATCTCTAGCTAATACTAAATAATGCATGCGTCTTGGATCACAGAGATGCTTAACTTAGCTTCGTTTGAGCTCAGAATAAATTGACCAAGGACCTGCAAATGTTTGATTGGTAATTTTATGTCTGTGGATGGGTCATTAATATTTCAGGTACTCTTCAAACTTTTTGGGGTAGCGCTCTATGTATTTCATGTTTCAGATTTGGTTTGTTAAAGTAATCAAATGGTGAAAGTTGCAAGTATTTTTTTTTCTCTTTTACTTAGCCATTGCTAAGCCATACTTAGCCATAGCACTTTATCAAAAGTGTTAGCGTAGCCAACTGGAAACCGCTTTCTACTTGTTGTTATCCCTTCAGGGGAGCTGTAGTTCCATTGTTCTCTTTACCAGCAGGAAAAGTCTTGTGAGGAAAAAACATTTTTCTAAGCTTAAATTCTCTGTGCTCTTTCAGTGTACCTGCCTGACTTTTGGGCAATGGGCTTGTTCTGAAATTAATTCCTACTTCATTATTCTAGATTTGTTTTTCTGGGACATTTTCTATATTAAAATCTGCTTCCATGTTAGGAATGATTAGTATAAGAATCAAAAGATGACTATCATGATATCAGTGCTGCCTTAGTCTATGCTTTTAATTATAGTCTAGAAAGGCCTTTATTAATTTGTGACACATCTCATCATATAAGACAGTAAGCATGCAGAAAATCTGCGCTGCATAGAGGTGGTCAGCTACGTTGCTGATATATTAATTTTGACTGAGACATGAACTGTGGGAGGTGAAGAAGGAGAATTAAGCAGTCTGTGGTTGGAAGAGGAGGATCAATAGAGCCTTTTGCGTAGAGGAAGAGCTGCAACCTGGTCTGATGGACAGGGGTGCGATCCTCAAGCAGGAGCCTGAGTGCTCTATACCACGCTGCTGTGAAGGGGCTCTTCTGATGTGTTTTCAAAAACTACATGAGGAGAAATAGCCTCCTGTCACAGTTTTGCCCCAACCAGAAGCTAAGCATCACACAGCCACTCACTCACTGGGAGAGAGAATGAGAAGAGTAAAAGTGAGAAAACTCCTTGGTTGAGATACAGACAGTTTTATAAGTGAAGCAAAAGCCTCATGTGCAAGCACAGCGAAATAAAGAGTTCATTCACCATTTCCCATGGGCAGGCAGGGGTTCAGCCATCCCCAGCAATGCAGGGCTCCGTCACGCTTAATTGTTGCTTGAGAAGACAAACGCCGTCACTCCTAATGTCCCTCTTTCCCCCAACTTTATATGCTGAGCATGACGTCATATGGCATGGACTATCCCTTTGGTCAGCTGTCCCGGCTGTGTCCCCTCCCAACTCCTTGTACACCCCCAGCCTGCTCTCTGGTGGGGTGGGGTGAGAAGCAGAAAAGGCTTTGGTTCCATGTAATAACACTCACCAAGAATGAAAATTTCTCTCTATTATCAGCTTTGTTTCCAGCACAAATCTAAACCACAGCCCCGCACTAGCTGCTATGAAGAACATTAACTCCATCCCAGGCGAAACCAGCGCACCTCCCCACTAATCAGTCAGCGCTACTGAACAGTCGGAGAGCTGCTTAAGGAACTTGTAACAGTTAGGTGTTCTTTAAGGACTCCTGAAGCTTTACGTGCTCTGCACATTTGAGAATTCTGGATGTTTGTTGTTGGTGAAAAAGAGAGATTGTGCTGTACAAAAAAATTGTACAGTACAAGGACAGTACAATTCATTAAGTTTTAACTGAGACTCTTTTGTGTTTTTAGGAGGAAGAGGTGGAAAATCTGGGTGGGAATATTTTGTTACAGGAAAGTAAGAGTGTAGTTAATGCCTGAAGTAAAGTGAGAGTTCTCAGGTGGACCCATTTGACTTAAAGCCATTGCTCACTAAGGAGTTACTCGAACTGATTTGTGTGTTACATGAATGATTCAGGTGTGTATCACTCCTGGGCTGTTTCTCCAAAAGAATGATGTATAAACAAAAGCATGGCACAAAGAATGAAGTGTTAAATCAGGATCTCAGTGCAATGTATTTTTAACTTCAACAAAAAAATGTTGCTTCTGGCTGTCTTTCAGCTTGTTCCCAGAAGTACAGTTGTCCTGTGATAAGTCAGGAAAGTTGCAATGGATCAGTACTTAAAATAATAAATATCCTGGATAATGAAAGAACAAAATATTCTGTCACTAATGCAGAGTAAACCAGGTTGTCTTACTGTGGAAAAAAAAATGGATAAGCACTTTTTCAGTACACTAAATAAAATATTTCTGTGGGGTTGTCTTTTTAATACTATCATTTTGATATAGGGATTTATCAGTACATACCTCTCGTGTTGCTCTTTTCTGAGAATCCAGCGGCTCGTTTGTTTTAATCAAAGACTGCTATATAAGCTTTTAAGACATCACCAGGTCTTTTTCACACCACTGAATAAAGCGTGTTTTTATTGGAGGTTTATATTTATCCTCAAATATCTAAGAGGATGCTCTGACATTGCTGTGTAGGGAAATGTGTGTGACAGGAATCAGGCTTACGCTGCAGAAACAGGATGGTGATCAGCATTTCTCTCTGTCCCTTAAAAGGCTGCGATTAGTCCAGTGCCTCTTTCTCTTCTGGTATCTTCTTGTCTCACCACCCAAAAAGACCACTCTGCCTCCACGGGTGAGCCATGTGCATAGCCAGTGAAGGTGATGGAGCACAAGCATAGCAGTGACCCATTTTTAATCTCTACCCTTACGATGACTACTCAGTTCCCTTAAGTACCTCTGGTGTTTATCTTATGGAGGTGTAGTGACTGGTACTGCTTGCAATACTTCAGATGAAGTTGCGTCAATGTTTTATACTGTAGTAAAACAATAGCTTTTTGTCTTGTCCTTTCTGATGATGCCCAACATTTTATTGGCTTTAATTTTTGGTTGCGGCTGCATATTGAGCATATTGTTTGAGACCTGTCAATGAAAGTCCCAAGATATTTTTTCTAAGCTGTAACTCCTCAGAGAAGTGTTCAGGGATTTAAATCTAGTGTATGCTTTTTTTAAGATCAGACAGTGTTTCAATCATATTAAAAAAAGCTGGTTATTACCTGAAACTTAAGGACAGTACATCAACAAATGACCTCCCATGCTGGATCACAGAAATGGACTGGTACAAGGAAATGAGACAGGACATTTCTCTGAATGCAAATATTTTTTGGCTGAGGTCTGTTTTTCCAAAGGCAGAGTGCCAGGAAAAAAAATCCATTGGCACAGCAGCAGCGAATCTGTTTTTCCAACTGCAGAGAATCCTAGAGGGCCACTGCCATACTTTTTTTCAGGAGTATTGTATCAGGTAGAGCTGAAAACTATTTGTCCTGCTCATACCTTTCTCATTCTGAAACCAGTTTGAGATACTTTCTGTATAATCACAAAATCTTCTCAGATTTCTTTGACTTTTCTGTGATTTGTTTTGATAAATTGGACCAGTACGAAGAAACATACTTTATTTAGCAAAGCTGTTCGCTTGTCATTCAAGCTGTGGAATGGAGCTTGCAGAGATTACTCCAAATCTTTTAAGAACCTCTTTACATAACTGACTCTACTCCATATGAATTTTGTGCAACTGCTGGGGAGTTTTATCCTCTTTCATCGTGTGTTCTCAAAGGGCAGAGTCCCCTCTGCATCATTGTTTTGAAGAAAACCAAGCAGGAGCATTGCTTTATGAAATGCTCCATATTCTTAAATATACAGTAAGAGAGAGACTGCCATTACTTTAAATCCTTCTGAAACTGCATTTGCAGGCATGGGATGACAAAGAATTTGGTTTATTTTCTGTTAAGGATACCTTCATCTAGATCCTGCTTCTTGTTGCTGCAAGCAGACTCTTTAGGGAAGAAAATTCCAGTTAACTCCTGAGCTATTGGATCCTCAATCCCTTCTTATTACAGCCAGTAATCCACCCTACGAACATCAGCAATAAATTGGAAAAATTGTGTTGCCATGGCAGCTGCCCGCTCCTGTTTTCATGCAGATTCTTGAGATTAAAGGCTAGGCTTCAAAATGTATGTATCAAACAGGGGAGGGAATGGGATTCTACTCTTTCTTGTATTTTTGTTAGTTTTTCGATTTTTGTTTTGTTGCTTTTTTTGGAATGCAGAAGAAATGAAAGGCTGTAGGTGTTGGTTTAATGGGCAAGGTAACATTGCAGGGGGATGTTTTGGGATTTTTTTGGTTTACATGAACTCTTAATTTCACAGAATCATTAAAGTTGGATAAAACCTCTGAGATCATCAAGTCCAACCATCAACCCAACACCACCATGTCTACTAAACCATGTCTTGAAGTGCCACGTCTACATGCTTTTTGAATGCATCCAGGGATGGCAACTCTACCACCTCCCTGGGGAGCCTGTTGCAATACCTGACCACTCTTTCAGTGAAGAAAGTTTTCCAAATATCCAATCTAAACCTCCCCTGATGCAAGTTGAGGCCATTTTCTCTCATCACTAGTTGCTTGGGAGAAGAGATCAACACCCACCTGGCTACAACCTCCCTTCAGGTAGTTGTAGAGAGCAATAAGGTCTTCCTTCAGCCTCCTCTTCTCCAGATTAAACCACCCCAGTTCTCTCAGCTGCTCCTCAGAAGACTTGCGCTCCATACCCTTTACCAGCTTCATTGCCCTTTTCTGGACATGTCCCTTCAGGTCAATGTCCTTGTAGTGAGAGGGGCCCAAAACTGGACACAGTACTCGAGGTGCAGTTTCACCAGAGCCTCGTCACAGGAGGACGAGCACTTCTCTCATCTTGCTGGCCACACTATTCCTGATACAAGCCAGGATGCTCTTGGCCTTCTTGGCCACCTGGACACACTGCCAGCTCATGTTCAGCCGGCTGTCAGCCAACACACCCCAGGTCCTTTTCCACCCGGCAGCTTTCCAGCCACCCTGCCCCAAGCCTGTAGCATTGCCTGGGGTTGTTGTGACCCAAGTGTAGGACCNGAAACCTTCTGGAGGTTAACATTTGTGCTGACACATGTTTCTTGCAGAGTATGTTCAGTGTTGTACTTCATAATGATGATATATTTGGTTTAGGATTCCTACTCCAACACTGGATGGGTTAGTTGTTATGGGGAAAAGAGGATAGAGTTTTATCTTTTAACCCCATTTGGAACCTGAATCCTCATCTTATACGGCCAGTAACATGACTTCTTTTCTAGCATCACTTAAAATATTGTCAACCGTTGGCCACATCAGAAGACTCAAGCTATTCTGAGCATCAGTAATAAGGTACAAGTACGATTTCTCTTTATGGTCCAGTGCTTGATGGGCCTGCAATGTCTGCAGTCGTTCCTCATAGAGTTACTAAGATCACTGTGTTTTAATCAGCAATCTTCTCAATCCTTTTGCGCATGGTGTGATTTAGATAGAAAGTATTTGCTTGTGCTGTCACTAGCTTGTGGGGTTTGGTGGTTGTTTTTGTTTTGTTTGTGTTTTGGATTTGGGGTTTTTTTAGGCACTTCTTTCTGGAAGGAGTGCAGTGTTCTCCATTTATTGCTAACAAGCTATTTCACATGCTTGATTGCTCATCTTACAATTTACTCCCCTTTAAGGGATGAAGACATTTTTAAAGCATCCTGTACAAACCCAAAGATTTCTCAAAGGTCCTTTCTATTTTGTTGTTTAATGATGATGTAACATTCTGTCAGGGCTAGTAGTGAAACAACTTTTTTCTAAAGTGATTGCAAGGACTGTATATTAACTGGCTGTGAAGCTTTGTAGCCTGATCTGCCAAACAGAGAATACGTGTGCGGCAACTTCTGTGACATGAGCAGCCTCTTCTGGTTCTGCAGTGAATGAAGATCGACCTTAACTCCAGATTTTGATTGTCAGAGGTGCCGGGCTATTACTGACACGTGATAGATGGCTGTTGTTTGGGTGTCCCTATACTCTGTTTCTCTGCAGGACAGATTTCAGGGGCGTATAAGAAACTGCATAGTTCTACTGAACAGCCAAGGTGGGCTGTTACTTAAATGAACAGGCATAGCCTGCAGTGCGAGAGAACATTTTAAAGGTCTTCACAAAGAACTTCATAGCTGTTGATGCTGGTAATTTATTTATTTTACAGTATAATTTTAATGTTTTAGACCTTTCTTGTTAAATGAATGTGTAAATGGAGGGAAAAAATACTTATGGCAATGTTTGATGGTATGACACGATAAGCCAATGGTATTTCTCAGTCAGCTTCATAACGTTGTCGTTGTCAATTTTGCTTTTGCAAGCAAGTATTTAAAAGCTTTAGAGAGAATAGTAAACTAAATCATTAAGTAAAAATCGATACATTTATTTTCACTTTTCTTTGAAGTTGCAGTGATTTTTATACTTTTTTTTCTATATTACTAAGTATTTTTCAGTTGAGAAGTCCTAATACAGATAATACAGTAGATTTAAAAAAACACAAAAGAATTCCTCTCCCTTGAAGCAGCTGGTTTGCAACTTGCATGCTTGAAGAATTTCTAAAATCTAAAGTAAAATCTCTTGATTAATGAAAGGACTATACTTATGACTTTATAAACACTCATTAAAAAATGCATACTGTTATAAATGTGTGATTCACTTGGGTGTAAATTAAAATTTTCAGTACCAACAGAGACTTCTGTGATTGAATCAAATCATTGCTTTTAATGGTATATTTTTCATTAAGTCAGTGCAACAGTTCAGCAAGAATTTAGGATTAGCAGTAATGGAAGAGAGAATAGTAAATGAGATAGATTTAAAGAAATTACTGGAACAAATACATCATTTCGCAGTTAAATAGTACTTCAGGTCATATTTTTAAAAAGTTCTCCTTCCCATTCACCCCTGCTCTACGTTTTCTACAGTCTATATTCATTCACCTTGGTAGCAACCTGAGTATGAAGTCTTTTTTTTAAGTGATAGCATTTTGTACATTTTCTCTTCTGCAGTTCCATCTCTTTTTTTGAGTGATGAACCTGCCTCAGAGGAGGCAGGCTAGAAGTCTGTGTAAGCCTTCGTTACGTTAAAGGGATGAGAGTCAAGCCAGGGAAGAAACTCTCCAACTGAGCAAAATGCTAAAAATATAACATTTTGATGCTCTGAATGAAAAGAGGGAAGACTGATGTGAGTGGGTGTCATTTTTAGATAATTATTGATGATGTCTGACAGCTGTAGCCTGTGCGTTCTCTGGGCATGATTTTCCACCTAGAGTTTTGAAGCAGAGAGACACTGTGCAATGCTTCACACTGACATCAGCGCTTCAGTTAGCGTATGTCATCACGCTGGGTACAGATGCCTTCAGGAGCCTCAGTGCCTGATATAGAAACCAAGTCCTCAGGTTCTGACTAAAAAGTAGACTCCGATTAACCTTTTTTTTTCTCTGCTGAGGTAGTGACTCAGAACCCTCTAAAATGGGAGTAAAAATTATCACTGAACAGTTGTAACCTAAATATTGTATCTGAGAAGTAGTATTTTCTAAGTTTATTAGACTTTTTCTAGAGCTAGGTGCTTAGTAATCTTGGCAGCTCATTGGTATGAATAAAAATGAGTAAGAACTAGGGATGATATATATTACTTTTAATTGCGAGGATTTAGAAGGTTTCTAGGCTTGAGTCATGTAAACAGGCAGGGCATAGCTTTCTTGGATTGAGCACTACTGATCTGTTGATTCATTTTCAACAGCGCTTTTAACGTGTAGAAATCTACATATTTTTCTAATTAAATATGCAGAGAAAGGAGATGTATATTCATCATAAGGATTGGAGATTTCTATTTCAATATTTTAAATTTTAACTCTGCTATACGCTTTTGACAGAGAATTGAGCTCCAAGCTGCTAATGATTTCAAGGGTGAGACAAAAAAAAATGTAGCTGACAGAAGCACTGTTTGGTTACCTGTCAAAAGTGCCTGGAGCTAATCTACTCCTGTGAAGTTGACAGAAAATACTATTTTAATTTTGTTTTTTTTCTTTGACATCGTAAGGCCTGGTGAAGCTCTTTGGGACTGTTGGAAGAAAAAGCAAGCTGAAGGAGGCTACTGTGAGTGCTAGCTAGGTAGCTAGAGGGAAAATTGCAAAAGCATGTGGGATTTGGGTTGGTTTATTTCCAAAGTCTTACTTGAGTGGCACAAACTGGAATCTGTTGAAACTGTGCACTTGTTGTTTGTAAATATAAGGCTGTATTTACAAATTATAACTAAGTGTTACAAATTATAACTAAGTGTGGAATCAACAAAAAGTGAGACAAGAGGAAGAAAAACAAAAAGCTAAGAATAATTACATATAGTGGTAAAATCCCCTACAAGGACCTCTACTTTTGGAATAATGACTATGATCCTAATATCCTTGCTAAATCAGCTTAAATTTGTGTTTGGGTCCAAGTTGATTGCTTTTTCTTCTACTGGAATTCTAGATGGGAAGATACACAGTCAATTTATTTGTGTATTTTGCCATATGTTTTCCCACAGTTGAATTCCTGGTGTCTCTCAGAGGTTTGCCAGCTGTCTGTTAGCACCCGCTTAACTTGCACGTAAGAAACTTCGTGTAGCTTCTCCCCTAGACAAATGTCTGAGGACTTTTCTTCACCTTTGGCCAACAGGCACCATGCTCTTGCCCTGCTCTGTGTGTGAGGGACTTGCCCACGTCCACAAACAGCTTTGGTTCTTGGCACTGTTTGTGTCGATTGAGGTGAAAGATGTAAATGTTGGATTCGGCACATAAGGCCTTGGGGGGCTTCCAGAAGTTGTACAGAGTCATACACAGCCTTATACAGTAGTTCCATATGAAGCATGATCAATGTCTGCGCGCTGTGCTCTGCTTCTGTGGCTGAGAAGCTGTGCCATCAGCTGCGTACGTGCACACCCACATACAAGCCACGTGACAGGCTGCTTCTGCAGGGAAGAAGTGGGATGCACAGGAAGCACTGAAAATCTGACAGACTTCCAGTGGCAAGGCAAAGCTGTAAAGCTCCATACTGCTGAAGTTTTATAAAGTTGAGAGGTCCTGGATCCAGGCTGTAGAGGGAACAGCATCTTACTGGCAGAAGTATTTACCCTTGCTGAGGGGTGTTTAAAGAGTTTCTCTTTATTAGTTCTCCATTCTTCTGTGAGTTCCTGATGATCAAACTATTTCCATTTTTCCTTTCACACATAACAGGCCACGTCTATCCAGCAGTGCAGCACAGATACATATCCTAGTAACAAATGAGTTTTTCAGTAAGAAAAATTAACCTACGTAGAGATTTAGCTGACAGCAGTTGTAGTGCTCTTGCAACATACACAAACTTGGGCACTTTCACACCACATTACTTTGTTCTGTTTAGATATTCTGTTTAGTTCATTTTTGGATAGGAGGAGGAGGATGACTCCCATACAGAGTTTGAAATTCAGTGCTCCTATGCCTGAGCTTGGTACAGTCTCAACTGAAAGTTGGGAGTGAGGCACTTGAGCCCAGGTTCAGACAAATGCTGAGATTTATTTTTTTCCTTCCCGAACGCAGAAACTTTCCTTATGGCATTGGTGCTTCATCGTTCCTTATTTTAGTGCCACATTCATAGATGTAGTGTGACATTTTTGTTTTATTTCCTAAATGTGGAAAGAAATGTTTGAGAATAAGCACCTCTTTAATGCTGATGAGGTAGACAGTAAATAGATGAGTCTACACAATCAAAAAGCTACAACGATTTTTCACCTATTCTGTCTTACGGTTGTGTTGTTTGGCTTATTCCCTGAATAACAAGGAAGTAAAGGAAATATAGAAAAAAATCTTTATTTGTTGCATTTGACTGACATTGGTCATTCACAGTGTGAAGGACGTTGAGGGAGGAAGAGTACACAAGCTTATGATCAGGCTGCTGTTGCAGCAAAGCTATCGTAACACCTTGACTCTCTGATTAGTTCGGTTTGCATCCTTAATGTTACGTGTACTTTAAATGAAACTATTTATTTTGATAGTGACAAGATGTTCTGTGCTGGACATACACAAATACAAACTAACCAAAAAAATGCTTGTAGAGTTGTGTATACCTAGCTTGTATCCCATCTTACATGTCAAAGTGCTACACCGAGAAACTGACCTAAAAGATGAATTACTCTTTGCAATGCCCAACCCACACTGCTTGCTTTATTGAAAAATCCTAAACTCTGCTACAGCTTTTCTTCTGTGAGCATTGGTAGAGATACCCAGTGATGTGCTGTGATGGTACTAGCTTTCCTTGGAGAAAGGAGCCCAAAGAAAGGTTCCTTGAAAACTGTATCTCTGCTATTCAACACTGTTTTGTGTTGACATTCTGCAAAGATCAATTCATTCTGTAGTGATGCTACACTACCTACGTCTGCACGTGGGTAGTATGGGAAATGACCATGTAGCAGCTTCTCCAACACCAGTGGTGTGCAAGCAGTCGGTGTTTTTCTCTGTCATGCTGTATTTGTGATGCTCGGAGGTGGCTCAGGGCCAAGATGCGGTGGACAGAGCTGAGCAGAGAGGAGGTGATGTGTATGGGCCCAAGGAAACACACCAAGGAGTCTGAAGCTACAAGGCAGTCATGCTTGGGTGAAATTACTCATTTTCAATAGGTCAGCATCATCAGGGATGATTTTCTGATGATCTTGTATTCTTCTGTATGCACATGCAGATAATGCCTTCTGACATTTCTGGCTGCTAACGTTCCTAGTCCGGTGAGCACAGTTGCTTAGCTGCAGTTACTCAAACCCTTTATTCACCCATGTCTTCCTACTTACACTTTTCATGGTGGTGGTGCAGCAGCACTGGAAGAGAAGGAAGTCATTTATCTTATCACTGGATCTAAAGTTGTGGAGTAAACTTACATGAAGGAATGGCGGGTAGTAAACACAGCACAGTACGTAAAACAAACAAACAACACCCCATGGTATGTAGAAACAAAGGTACTTTTCTTGCTGGAGAGAAAATGAACGAACAAATGCAGGGCAGATGTGAATCACATTGCTTAATGCTATCCTGGAAAACGTTTGTGTACAAAGATGACGTGTGTGGTCTAAGAATATATATCTATATAGCAAAAAAACATGCTTACTGCATTTTGATTACACTCGTATAGATGAATGTGAAGAGATTTCTAAGCAAGCAATGACTTCTTTCCTGAGCTAGAAGCACTGAAGCTAGAGCACCCTGCTACTAAATACAGTCTAAATAAGCTAAATAAGTGAAATTCCTTTACTGTTTTTAAAATCTCTATTTATGGTGTGCATTTTTCATTAAGGGTTTCTGGGGTGAGGGACAAGGCACCAGTGTATAGGTGTCTTGCTGCACTGCTTGTTTGCACATTTTCACTTTTTTTTTTTTTTAAATGGCTTTAAGTTGATATTTACATTCCTGGGAAATATTGTTATAGATATGTCAGAATATTCTTTGTTACTCCTAATGGCATCCAGTCACTAAAACCAGTTCTGGTTTTTGGGTTTAAAACATTTCCTGTGTTGTTACTCGGTGTTACCGTTTATACCTTCAGCATTTATTTATTGCTTGTTTCTCTCCATACCATTGCTAGGTAACTTTGCCATGGCATACAGCTTGTTTCTAAGTATTGAGGACTAAAAATAACAATTTGATTGTATGCGTTTTTTTGCTCCTTAATGAGAAATTGTTTGTGGTTTCAGATTCCTAGTTTCTAAAGAGAAAGAAATCCTTTAATAGATGCTAGTTTTACTACATGTAAAATATTCCAATTCTTTGCCTGAAGAGCTTAAAATAAAAAAAGGCTTTTCATGCCAGAGAAACAAAGCAGACAAAGGAAAGGAAGTGAACAGAAGTAATAAGTCTTGTGATCTGTCTGATGTGTCCTCCTTCTGTGGGAAAGCATTTGTGGAGCCGAGTTAGCTTTAATATGCTTTACTTCATGGAAGTATGCTTTTAAGTACTAGTCTCTTTCACTAATTGACCCCAAATTAGTGCCAGTTATATTAAATGATGTCTTTCTCATAAACTGAAAACCACTTTGTAGTCCTCCAAAAAAATGGGTAATGACATTTGCAATAAGGTTCAGTAGGGTCTTTTTTTTTTCCCCCAAATTAACAAGTAATCATTCTTATAGAATTATTTTTAATCAGGAAATATGGGTTATGTGAAAAGCTACTATAAGAACTTGCAAAGGGGAAAAATAAGGCAAAGCTTTCTTTTTAGCATCCATGGATATTTTGAAGAACTTTCCCTGGGTTATTTGAATTTAAATTTTTTTCTACTGAAAAAAATAGATTAAGTTAAAATCAAATAACAAACTCAGTTGGATAGTAGTTACAACCCTGTAACTGGGTGATTTAACACAATTTGCAAAACACTGACAATTTTCAAGCAGGTTTACCCAGTGGTTTTTGTTAATATATGTATACTGAATGCCCAGCAATATTTTAATCCTAGTTTCTTACTGACTGAAAGTAGCTGTATTTTTTTGCTTATCTGCTTAGCCTAATTTACAGGCCCAGCTGGGTATTCTGTTGTTTTTATGAGACACTGTTAAAGCACCTATTTGAAAATGCAAAGACTTGGCAAGGCTTTGTCTTGGACCAGTTTAGTTTGCAGAGACGAAAGTGGAATTTGTAAAGCGACACAGACTATTGCATGTTGTGACAAGTTTGGATGTTCCCTGTTTGACAAGGGGCTAAAACTCCCAGCTGAAGTTCTTCTGTTTGTTATTTGTTTTCTGTGTGATGAAGGAAAATCCTTGGCTACATAAAACAATCACACACATACCCAACCCACCAAAAAAAAACCAAAAAGCAAACCTACAACTATGTTGTGACACCTGCTGCATTGCTTTTTTTGCCATAGAATATGTGATATATTGCAGTTCAGGCTTGCTTTTTTTCTCTGCCTTTTTTTTTTCTTCTCTTTTTTAGTTTTTTTAATGCCATTGCCTTGTATGGACGTGGCACAGGTGTCAAGTTCTGCTTTTTTGTGTTCCTGTAACTTCTCATGGCGACTAGAACCAACTGAAGGAGGTGAATAACCAGAGGCAAACAATTTTGTTGCCCTTAAGGTATTCCTTCCTCCCTGACATGGTTTAACCCCAGCCAGTAACTAAGCACCATGCAGTTGCTTGCTCACTCCTCCCCCCACAGTGGGATGGGGAGGTGAATGGAAGAAAAACTTGTGAGATAAAAAATTTAATAGGATAACAAAGGAAGAATAATAATAATAAAACTCAAGTGTTATACTAATGCAATTGTTCACCACATGTAGAAGGAAAAAAACCAACCTGATGCCCAGTCTGTTTTCAAGCAGCAGTCCCACCTCCTGGCTCACTTCCCCAGTTATACACATGGCATTCTGTGGTAGGGAACATCCCTTTGGCCAGTCTGAGTCAGCTGACAGGGCATGAGAAGCTGAAAAGTCTTTGACTTAGTGTAGACACTGCAACTACTTAGCAACAACTAAAACGTCAGTGTGTTGTCAACATTACTCTCATCCTAAATCGAAAACACAGCATGACACAAGCTACAAGCTATCTCAGCCAAAACCAAGACATTCATGTCTCTCTCACATACACCTGGAGAACTGTCTGAAGTAGAATATTTCCCACCTCAAACATGGTGGGGGTTTTTTTTTTTGGTTGTGTGGTGGGGTTTTTTGGTTGTTTTTGTTTGTTTGTTTGGGGTTGGTTTTGTTGTGGTTTTTTTGTTTGTTTGGTTGGTTTTTGTTTTGGTTTGGTTTGGGTTTTTTTTTGTGTAGGGTGTTTTGTGTTTGTGGGTGGTTTTTTTTCGTAGTGGTGGTTTTACAGTAACTTTTTCCTACTGAGCAGATGTCAGAAATGCTAGCACATGATCTGGAGACAGGAAATCTTGGACAAGTGACCAAAACCAGAGTATAGTCTGTCATATAACAGTAGCCAACTGTCTGTATGTGGTGCTTTACAAAGAGTCTGTCAGTATAGACAGTTTTGAAAACAGGAAGCTATAGCAGAAAATTGGAGAGCAAAAAGAGACATGTGTGGGAGAGGTAGACCTTGCTGATGTAAAATAACCGAGAGAGAAATGATTAGGGAATTAGGGAGAAAGTAGCATGTAAAACAAACCGTGAGATAGTTCATGGTGCAAGCATAATAAGGAACTGTAGTTTGACAGGGGAAAGACTTTCTGGGTTGTGCTCTGATATTTTTGAGTCCTCGTTTCCCCTACTTGGAGCGTCATTTGGTTGACATGACTTTTGCAGCTGATCCTGGTGACACAGGACCTTTGTTCTGAGCCAGTATAACTGCTCTTCTGCTGCCTGTCCCCGACTCTCTGGTGTTCTGCTTCATAGGGAGAATCCATCAGTAGAGGACAGATTGTTGACTGTTTAGTAATTATTCAGTTGTCTGTCTAGACTGTTTGCTTCTGAAGAGAAACCAAAGTGACTGTTTCTGAGAAAGAGGAGTAATGAGCTTTGACAGGATTTCCAGTAGCAGTCCTCTGTCATGTACGCATACATGCATGCATACACAGCTGAACCCAAAAACCAGAACAGGAACACTGGAGGTGATCTCAAATTCCAACTGGACTCAGCTGGACACTGGTGCCTGTGCTTCCTCCTGCAGAGAGAAATATGCCTCCTCTTATGCAACTGTCAGACGGGAGACACTCCTTTGAGACCTTTTGCAGTGATCTCACTTTTCTGATTATTTATAATTCATAGGTGATACCATGCAAAAAGGGCAACCCTTTTTTCTTTTCTTTCTTTCTTTCTTTCATTCTTTCTTTCTTTTTTTTTTTTTTTGATGATAGCAAGTCATCAGTAAGGACCGTGATGTACACTTGTACTGAGAAGGCTGATGTTACAGGAAACCTTTCTTATGTGTGAGACACGGGCATGCTCACAGAGTGCATCCTGTCTTTGTATGTTGAACGAATACACAGTGTTCTGTACCACAAGGTTGCTCTTGAGTGTCTAAAGTTTTTTACAAAAAAATCTTTCTCAAGACCTCTGCAGTAATATGGTAGGTACCTTTTAATAGTAAAGGGGCTTATGAGACCAAATATATTAGACTTGTCCCATTGACGTTTGTTTGAAGAAATGCAGTGGAAATTTTAATGACCTAAAATGAGCAGAAGGTGACCTGAGTTTACCTACTCTTAACAACAACAATGCAGCACCCAACTTGTGAATGGTATTATCATCTCAGTTTGAAGCAAAACCTTATGGCCTGTTAATGCTGACAGTTCATCTGTGCTCAGTAATAATACAGGCTAAACAACCCCAAGCCTGTTGGCAAGCAAGGAAAGAGGAATTTCTCCCTCGTATGTTGAGGAGTTAGACAGTTACTATTGCATGGTGCAGGCAAATAGTGCAAGACACTGCAGGTATGTGCGGTTACTGATACTAACAAAATATTTGAGTGCTCTTGCTAAATTAAGTAATAATCCATTTAGTATGCAGCAGATGTTTTGTGTATCTTGTATCAGGCTGGAGGCATTGCGTGTTTAAGATACATAGAAAAAATAATGCTTTTTTTGTTCTTTATCCCTCCTCCCTCTTTCCCTGTGAGTATTTTCTGATCTAAAAAGCAGACGTTATACTAGTTTCTACCCATAAAGAAAAGAAGTGAATTTGATGCTCTGACAGTGTTTCCACCATAACCTCATTTGTTGGGGTTTATGTAACTGAGTAGTAAAACTTGTCCAAAGCTATGCTGTTAAATGCTATGCGCTGCACAGTTTCACAGTTTGAAGCTAATTAGAGTTAGCGTTGAGCACACAAATTTCCCTTGCTTCTTCAAAGGAGGTAAAACTTTGATGAAGACTGTGGAAGAAATGTAACTTCTGTAGCTAGCTCTACGAAACAGTTTCATCTGAAATGGAAGGATCCTTGTTTTGATTATATATTGGCTTGTCTTGAAGGTTGATTTTTTTAGTAAGCATAATCTCTTTAAATGCCTTTGGAATAGACTGACTGCAATGCTTTATTTGGCATTGTACAGTAGTGTTTTATCGTGGAGTTGTTTGGAGCTTTTTTGGCAGACAGTTTAAAATGGCATTCCATCTTTCCTGATTTCTTAGTGTCAGTCCCCTTTGTCTGGATGCCAGGTGTTAGAATAAAGGTTCTGGTTTGCCCCTAAGTTTCATATAAGCTGTTGTCCTGTTTCTGACGGAAGTCAGTGGCAGAGGTTGGGGGAACGGGCAAAAGAAAATGGAGCAAGTAGAGAAGATTACTTCTCTTCCCACCTCTGTCAATCAGAGATGTACATGAATGCTCATGACACTTCTGTTGGATTACAGAATCCTCAGAGACTGCGTCTTCAAGAATTTGAAGCTGAGTTCTTTATGAAAACCCAAGAGGTGTTTTTCCCAGAGTTGCATATATAATGGAGTTCATTCTAATTCCATGTACTTAGAGAATGAAGAATTGTCTTAAAAATTACTGACAATTCCTTTTCATGCTAATTCCACAGATATCATCAAACCACTTTTGTTTTCTCCTATATAGGAAGATACCTTCAGTTTGTATATGCTGCCAATATTCGACATTAAACAAATCCTTTGCACCAATAGGGATGATAGATGTTTTTCACGTATTTCACATAAAATGGCATTATTTCTTTTGGCGTACATATCTAAAGGGTCATGGTTGGTGAACCTTTTTTTTCGTTTCAAACATTTTAATTAAAAAATATTCAGTGCAGTTCACAGAAAGTAAAAGGTTGCTACTCTTGTATTTTTATAATAATTAAAAAAAAAAAGTGGTTGCAATGGAAGTCAACAAATTTTCCTAAAAATAAGAGGCTGCTTTGAAGATGAAGGAATGAGGAGACTATTGGGGTTTCCTGCACATACAGTTTCCATTTGGTTGTCCTTGTTTTATGTTTTGGGGTGTTTTTTTTAAGTGCAGTCCAGAGTTTCTACATTACGCGCTAGTGTTAAAAGTCTAATAGCTATTAGAAGGTTGAGCTTGTTAAAGGCTTTGTATCTCATGTCAGATTTTTAAATCACTTTTGCCATCTAGTCACTCGTAAAGCAGAAGCCCTTATTAAAGTAGCCTCCATGACCTGATCAAGTGATTGAGACAGGAAAGGTGGTATAAATTGATTTTGCTCTAAATCTGGTTCTGTCCTTTCAGCTAACTGTAAAAACATATGAATTACAAAATAATTGTGAAGTGATTGCTACATCACAACTTGTCATCTTTCTAGGCTGATGATATCAGTCAATGACAAAGCAATACTTGAATGCCTGAAAGGAATGACTGGAAACACGTTATTTGTTAAACTGTTCATTTTGAAATTGTTGGGTTCACATAGGAATATATCTCATCAGTACCATTTCTAAAACTAGTAATGAAGTGAAAAATAAAATGGGAAGTTTCCTTTATGGGTCGGCACTTAGGTGTGCCTTTCCTGAAGTAAGGGGCGTATCAGTGCTACGTACCCTGGTCTTTCATCAGTGATGCAGAGCACTTGGTGCCTGTCCAGCCTCAAATGTGTTTGCAGGGTGGTAACTGTAGGACTCAAGTGGTTTCACTGAGCATATTACTGGTTTAAAATTCATTGGGGCACAGGGAACTATTTTACAGCTGTATTTCCACGTGTTTGTGTCTTACCAAAAAAACCCTACAATATTTCTGTGGACTGAATAGATGATCAC
The DNA here is from genome assembly GCA_013399095.1 of Psophia crepitans. Classification (NCBI taxonomy): domain Eukaryota; kingdom Metazoa; phylum Chordata; class Aves; order Gruiformes; family Psophiidae; genus Psophia; species Psophia crepitans. The sequence continues at coordinate 343,315 of VWZZ01000192.1, forward strand.
ATTTTCTTCTCCAGTTTATTTTGAACCGTGCCCTAGTGTTCAAGGGTATTTCACTTTTGAAGTGCTGTTATTTGGATCTGATCTAAAATGGAAGGTTTGATCATCAGTAATTGTTAAATGCAAGCATGTGTGTTAACATCACAACTTGCTGGTTAATCCTTTTAGTACGAACTGTGGAATCTTAGAATCATAGAATCACTAAGGTTGGAAAGGACATCCAAGATCATCAAGTCCAACCATCATCTTCTGGTTTGGAGTTTTCCTCGAGAAGTTGCATGTTCATTTCTCTTTCTGCCCTGCAAACCTAGTCATGACATTCCTCAGAGTAGGTTTAAAAAAAAAAAAAGAGTCTCCTCTTTCAAGGTTATTGATACAGGCTGGTCATCATGTTTCCATAGTAAAGGTTGATGGGATTAATTTTCGTTCACCAAAAGCACACTGTAGTCCTTTGATGTAAAACTGAACGTGTATTTACAAGCACTTTAGCATTTGAAAATTGGTTCCACTGCTAGGAGGATGATTACTGCTGTTGTGTAAAATACTTTTTTCCATCACCTAAAGAATGGAGAGCTTGAAGAGCTTCCCTCTCTGTCAGTCTCTGCACTCTGACTCAGACGTCTTTGCTGTCTGTGCGGTGCAATCTCTATTCTTGCATTAAATCCTGATTAGGTATGTTAAACAGATTTTTAATTTTTTTTCTAAAAGCACCATTAAAAACTTTACCTTTTTTCCCTATGCATAGCAATGTAAAACAAGCCTGGTTTAATCTACCACTTTTATGTAGTTTTATTCAAGCTGTCAAATTTCATGATTCTCATGCCCTTTTTTAGCTGTCATATTACAATGGCTTTAGACCAAAATCTGCTCAGTTAGCCTAGTAACTGGCTGCATGAGCAAAAGAAGTGTTGTGTTCTAGCAGGTTTTGTTCTGTTCTGTTTATATGATACTTTTTTTTTTTCCCATTAAAAAAATAGAGCACATAAAACCAAGAGAAAAACAGATTTCTGACCCTTTAACAGTCCTGGTCAGTAGTGTCATTGATAAGAGATAAAGCTTAGCCATAGAAAGGAGATTCCTCTCTTGGTACAGTGAAATGCAGAGTAAGAGTTGAATATTCAAAAAAATGGCTTTCTTGAAGAAGGGGAAAAGACCCAACAAAGCCCATTCAGGGCGTGTGTGCTAAGTGTGTAGCAAACCCATCAACACAGGGTTCCCCTAACCTTTTTGGAAATCCAGAATGGCTGTAATTCTGAGGGTTTCAGTAGTTCATTCAGTGGGGAATTTGTGTTAACACACTGAGATCTTGGTCTTTTCAGATTACTTTTGTGTAAAGAACAATGATCATTCATTTTTAGAAAAACTGTTTTGAAGATAAAGTCTTTGACAACAACCCAGGAATGCAGACTGTGGTTTTTTTCCCCAACATATTTCCAAATCGTATTTAAAAAAAAAAAAAAAGCTACAAGCATGCCATGCTTTCCAGGCCTTTAAGACTACACTCTGTCGAGACGTCCAAACTTCTCGGTGCATCCAAGGCTTGGTTATCATTGACATAGAAACACAAATAACAAAGTCTCATTTCAGTGGGCTAGGAAATACGAAATCCAGTTCCATAAGATTATTGGTGCTGGTAAACTTATTAATGACCGTCATTGTGCCTCATTTTTTTTGTAACCTTTGCTCAATTAAGTAGTGCCTCCCTTCATCCCTAGCTGGATTTAGATCCTGTATTATCTCTAGGGAATGCAGGATTTGCAGCAGTTCTTCCTTCAGAAAAGACTAGAGAGATTCTTTCTTGATGAATCGTTAACTGTGGAAAACAATTTTTATTTCAGTTTTAAGAAAAAGTGTAGTCCTGTACTCTTTCATTGAAGAACAGCTTTTTAATGTCTTTTCTGATGCAATCTGTATGATAATTAAGCTTACCACCTCTGCCATTATGATGTAGTATTGGAATCTTTCCTAGCGCACAAAGGAGTCCTTTAAAAGTCTCTGTAAGTTTATTGTAAGTGAACAATTACCAAAAGGCTTCAGAATGCCTTTTTCTGATTTTAAAATGCTGTTAGAAGAAAATTAAGAAAATAGCCTTACCATTTTTTGAACTACTTTAAGTTCAGAGGGAAGTCAGTTACACTTTCTTAATTAAGGCGTCACCACATAAATAGAGATGCACTTGGAGACTGTCAGTTTATTTGTTTTTAAAATGTTAGTAACAGCTTCATATTTCATTTCTCTTAGTCTTGAACAGTAGATGATAAAGCAAACTTTCCATCCGCTATCTCTTTGGCCGTACTACTGTGAAGCACTTTGAGAATTATAGATGCTTATTTCATGTAATTCATATCTATGAATGCATATGCAGGGGTGGATGATATTTTCGGTGGCTAGCCATGACCACATGCACTCATCCATAGATCAGAACGGGAAGGGAAATTATCAAGGAACAAATAGTCTCAGTGAAGAAATACCCCCATTTCTGGCTTGAGGCATCTTTTTTGATAAATCAAAGGGAAAGCCTTAAGCTAACATTTATTGGTCTCTGTCCTGGTCTTGGCCAGGATCGAGTTAATTTTCAGAAGGAGTCAGGCCAGGTGAGCAGAGTTGGCTGGGGGCTATTCCATACCATGTGTCTGTCATGCTCCCCTTAAAAGGGAGCTGGCTGGGAGGGGTGGTTGGGTGCTGCTCCAGGACCTTCTGGGTGCAGACTGAGCCTCTGATCAGTCCGGTTGGTCCTTGCATCGGTAAATTGCTCTTTTTGTTATTCCCTTCGTGTACATCCCATTATAACTTACTGCTGCTGTTGTTCTTTCCCTCTCCCTTTGCTGGCCCATTAAACGGTCATTACCTCACCTTGAGATGGCTTCCCTTTTTTTTTTTTCTCATTCTCCTCCGTATCCCACCAAGGAGGGAAGTGAACGTGGAGCTCAGCTGCCAGCTGGGGCTGAACCATGACAGTCTCTAATGAAAGATCACCAGTATGCATAGTCTAATTCTCTCTTCTGTTTACATCTATGCTCTTCTATTTCATACAGGCAAAAAAGGAAATTCACTGTGGATGTGACTTCTAAGTCTATTCTCTTGTTGAACCCTAGTAGTTGCCACCCTATTTGGACACTACTGCCACTACAGCAGTAGAGGCAGCAAGGGATAAATGGTAAATTGAGAAATAATTTAGAAAAATGCAGCATTAACCACTCACTTGTCTTTGCAAGTGACATAGGAAAAACTTAGTTATGTTTAGATTCTTTTATTTAAAAAAAAAAAAAGTATGTGAAATAATATATATTTATTACTGAGGCAATCAGCTTCCTCTTTTTCCTCACTCTGATCTTTGCCTTTGTTTCCTTTATTCTAGTATAGGTCACTGTTTGTCACTGATTATCAGAACATGTAGGATTGGATCTCATCTTTGAAGTCTCATGTGCTGCATGTCTGTCTATATTAATGCTCATATATTAGACATTATTTTTCTCTTTCATTATTTCTTTTGCCACATAGATTAAGTATGAAGTAATAAAAGGTAAATGCATGGTAAGATGCACCATCTTAAATTAAATATTGCTCTTTTTTTGAATGTGTCTACCCCAGCTGGTAGAGAATACACAGTAAAACTGACTTTCATATAGGTATGTGTCATAGAGTCACAGAATGGTTTGAGTTGGAAGGGACCCCAAGGATCATGATTCTGTGATTCTGTGATCATCTAGTTCCAACCCCCCTGCCATGGGCAGGGACACCCTCCACTAGACCAGGCTGCCCAAAGCCCCATCCAACCTGGCCTTGAACACTGCCAGGGATGGGGCCTCCACAGCTTCTCTGGGCGACCTGTTCCCGTGCCTCACCACCCTCACAGGGAAGAATTTCTTCCTCATATCTAATCTAAATCTCTCCTCCTGCAGCTTAAACACATTACCCCTTGTCCTATCTCTACATGCCCTTGTAAACAGTTCCTCTCCAGCTTTCTCGTGGGTCTCTTTAGGTACTGGAAGGCGGCAATAAGGTCTTCCTGGAGCCTTCTCCAGGCTAAACAACCTGGAGCCTGTCTCAGCTCAGCCAACTCTTCATAGAGGGGTGCTCCAGCCCTCTGATCATCTTCATAGCCCTCCACTGGACTTGCTCCAACAGCTCCTTGTCCTTCTGATGTTGGGGGCCCCTCAGAGACCAGAATACTTACTTTTGAAGTTTTGTATATATGTGTTATATTAAATAGTGCCTGCCATGAAGGAGCAGCTTTTAAACATGCTACACTTATTTTTCTTTCTAGTTGATTCTTCAATGATGCAGACAGCTGGCAGAGACTTGGTCATAACCTTGATCTCTGTGTCATCTTTATAAAGAATTCCTCTTCCCATTCTTCAAGTTTTCTCAATCATACTACTTATTCTTTCCATCCTATTATATGCTGTGTATTATTTTTTACATTTCATTTTAGTGTATAGAAGTAACAGGAGTTTTTCAAGCACTGGGTGCAGAATAAAGATGGCTAAGTAATTAAATGCTACAGGAGCTGCTGATTGGCACATAAAGCTACAACATGATAAACTGATATGAGTTACAATAACGTGCATCTTTACTTCCTTGAAAGAGTGCATAATGAGACCAGATTTAAATATGTTCCTTTTTTAAGAAACAACCCATGTGTTTTCTTTGAAATTAGCTTTGCCTTCATCTGTTGGAACTATTAAGCCGATCTGCTCCTTGAATTATTCTGTACAACTCCAAAGAGGAAAAAAGAAGATGTAAATCAACAGTGCATAATTTTGGAAGCCTATTTACTATGCTCAAAAAAATAATTTTTAGATGCAATTGAAGGAAATAGGTGCTTACCGGATACACTAAACTGTAAAAAATAATGAATAAGAAAAGGTTTTCTAATTTTTCAAGAGTGAAAAAGGCTTCAGCTACAAAGCTTTCCCAACAGAAATTTTGGAAGGCCTTGCTTTAGGGAAATTTCCTGTCTATAAAGACAGGAAGTTAAAAAATGTTAGCTTGTAAGAAGAGTTAGACTTTATATAAAAAATTATAAGCATCTCTACTGAAGAAAGGGCAAATAGATTATCTTGGTATAACAGAATAAATGATACATAATTTCCAAAGTTATAATGGGAAAAACATATGTTTCACAGTTACTGAAAGAGGAACAAAGCAAAATGGAGAGGAAGTCTTTGGCTAATGGTTGTAAATCAGGGAGCTAACACTTCTTTGTTCTCTTCCCTGAGAGGAGGACTGTTAGTGGGGTCCTGGGTTACTCTGCCATAGTCAAGTAACTTGAAAGCTGCCCCTCGTACCTGCAAAATGAATGCTGCCACACTCTCCGTAGTTGTTGCTTTGTCTGCTGCTGCATAAAACATTTCAAGAACGCAGTTTTGTTGAGCCCCTGTCCATCTACCAGTGGAAAATTTCTTTCAGATTTCAAAGGAGGATTTTTAAAATTATTTTTGATAGTATTATTTAAAGTCAGCTCTGGAAACTGTTGACATTACATCAGCACACCAGATTTTAGATTTCCAGGTTTTTTCCCCCGTCTTTTATAAGAATCAAGAATGTCTAAAATTAGTGTTGGTTTCTCTGGGAATCTTGAAAAATCCATGTCCTGGTTTATGTAGGAAATGACAATGAATTTGCAAATGCAATAAAACTATTGGAAGTGTAGACGTTGGATGTGGTAGTCTGTCATATGCCAGATTACGGAGAGATGTGAAGCCTGCATTTTAAATCATTACCTAAAGTAAACAGTAATTGTACAATTTAGAATGGTAGTATGAAATATGGTGGTATGAATTACTGCCAAAGTTGCATACAACCCCTTTTTGTATGACGAATAGAGGTTTAAAATATCATTGTACTTTTATAAATATAAAGGAGCTTCATGTGTGAAAAAATAATTGTGCTGTGTGCTCAGCGTTCACATTTTCATTTTGTGTTCACATCTGCATACTCAGCGGGACTCAAAAAATACACACATCCATATGCTTACTTTATTAGTGGACAGTTTCAGTGACAAGTTTTGAGATGCCTCTCAAGTCTGTTGCCATACCTTTTTTTATTAGTTATTTAACCTATATCAAAACTCTAGTATTAATTTTCTCTAATTTTCTCCCTGAAAAGTATAGCTACCTACAGGGAAAGAATTTTTCTACCAAAACCGGTGCTATGCTATAAGGACTATTTTAGTCCTTAATGACAAACAAGGGGGAATGAAGGGATACAGTAATATACTTCTCTGCTGAAAGAGGTACGTCCATTCTGAGTAGCGATTGGGGAGGTATCTTTTGCAAAACTAAATAAAACACCCAAATACATGATTGCACTTATTATATAAAAACCTTTAATACAATGATCAAATTCAGCATAGCAGCTTTTATATTCCTTGTAGGGCTTTTTATGATTGACTTTTACTCTGTAGTGTTCTTGTAGATGTGATTTTTCCAATGAAATCTTTCATCAGTCTACTCCAGACAGATGATATTTGAGCTCAAGATTAGATTTCTAAGTGGGTTTCTTTGTTCTGTTGCAGAGAGGTTTTCCTGGAAGAGAAGAGGTTATTATTGATATATTTGGTTATTCTTGCATCATAGTACTCTCATTGCTGTTCTTGTTTACTGCAGAAAGAGACAGGCAGGGAGATATATTGAGTGTTTGTAAGAAACAAGGAATAAAGTTATGCAAGTCTAAGTGGTTGTTTCAAAAATTATTTTTGCATCTGTGGCATAAGAATAAAATGTTAAAACTGTAATGAAGGAAGTCTGTGGTGTGCTCAAGATACTCTACTACTGAATTATTTCAATATTTTTCTTATTAGATGTGCAAGGTTTCTTTCATGCTGAAAGATTTCTTTGTCAAGATATATTAATAAGGAATGCTGTGGATAACTTATTGCTGATGGGCCAACGTCTTATAATCTGTGTGTTGTCAACCTCAATTTGAACAACTTCAGTGGCAGGGAAGGTGGCGGGGGACAGAGAATTAAATCCAAGGTCTCTTAGGTCAGACTTGATTGAAGTTTTATTGAGGGTGATCAGGAGAAATTGATGAATGCAACATGTGAAGGTAAACAGGAGACACACAGCAGGAGAGATCCATCCCTAGATTATTTATAACTGCTGAAATTTCTTTGTAGGCTCAAAATCTGTCATAGCCTCCTTTTTCTTAGAAATATTTGGGAAATCGCATGGAGAAAAAGTAATTCTAGAAAGATTTCCTACTTCACACACAAGTAAAGTAATCACCCCTCTGTTTCTGACAAAATCTTTGAAATTAAAAGTTACGATTGTATTTTAATGATGCATTCACACAGGCTCTACTAACCAAAAGCTTTTTAAATGGGTAATTTTTGAGCCTTAATTGCTCAGTAGTGATAATGGCTTCCTGTCTTCCTTCTTTCCTGAAACAAAGTCCTGCATAGAGGATGTTTTCATGGTTTGTAAAATATGGATCATTTTCAGTAGTCTTATTCTAATGTGTGTGTTATGTGAAAGTAAACTATTGATATGTGATTTGAAGGGATTCTTCAGGAATGTTGCTTTTTCAATAGTTCAGTTTCTGTAAAAAAAGCATTATTTTTTTTACAAATTAGGGCTCGGTTCTTAAATTACAATTTGTGTTTCTTATTAAACCTAGTATATACTGAATCCTATAAAGAATAGGGCTTGTTCTTCTTTTTGTTATTGCTGTACAAAAGCACGTAGAGATAACACTGTTCTGAAGTTTTTTACATAAAGACAATATTTAATGGTTACTGAAGATAGGACTCTCTAATGCGAGTTCCTAAATGAAATGGAGGTTAATATATTTTCAGTGATTTGTTTTTGTTGGGTTTTGGGTTTTTATTTAGTTTGGAGCAGAAGTAGAGTGAGAAGGAATGGAAGGATTTGGGAAGATGAGGAGGATAAAGGAATAAAGTGGGGGAGAAGGGGGCAAAAAGTATCATCTTGCCTCCTGCTAAGCTAAAGTGAAGATGTAGGTGTGTTTTGTGTTTGTGGCTTCAAGAGACGTACTGATGAGAAGGAGAAGGTAGCATTTGTGAGACTTCCACAGTTCTCTGTGGTGGAAAGCACTCATTCTGTTACGTAATGTGAACGCTGACTAACTGCTTTTCTTGAGCTGGAACAGGGCCTGAGCAGATTGTGTCAGCAAAATAAGCTTTGGTTTTGTAATTAGAGCTAAAAATATATTGGAAAATTTAAGCATAGATTTTAATAATGTTTAAGTTACTTTCTACCAATAGAATCAGAAAAGAAGATAATACAAAAACCCCATGCAAAGCAGTTTCCTTCTAGGTGAGACAGCTTTATACTTAAAAATTGAATGGAAGACAGTGCTTTATAAGAAACATTACAGCAGAATACTTATGAATGCTTTTTTTTTGTTTTAAAAAGGTGGTTATACTTAACCCTCTAAAAAAAGTAATAATTGCAGAAGAACACTATATCCTGAAATTAATTTCCATTAGCATGAAAACATCTTAAAGAAGAGCTGGGCTTTTTTCTCTATGAGGCTCAATTGTTTCTGCATAATGAGACTCAAAGTATTTTTGGCTAATTTGAAGGATTTTTTTCAGAATGTATTCTCATCATGAAAGTTCTCATTACATGTCTTCTAAATTCTAAAAATATTAATAAATAGGAGACATAAGTAAGAGGTAGCATTTCCTAAGGAATGTACTTTTGCAATTCTTTTTAGTAGTTGTGAAATTATGTTCTGAAGTTTCAGTAGTTGCAGTTTTCTGTTCTTCCACCTACCAAAAAAGAAAAAAAAGCCTGTTGTACTAATCTACTATGCATTAGCAATCCTGTTAATAGCAATAAACTCTAACTTTACTTGGTTTTTGTAAGTTGAATGTAATAGGTTCAGTTTCTGTTAGGTAAGTGCCTTTAAAACCGACCATCATCATCGTTCTTGTGTTCGATGTTTCAAGTCAGTTCTATAAAAATTACCCTTCTAGCCTTAATTAATTTCTTGCCTTTTCTGTTTTGTGTGATTTACATTTTATCTTGCAGTCCGAATGACTTGTTGGCTATTACTCACTCACCAGACAGGTCTGGTCAAAGAGGTGAAAACAGAGAAAATGGTATAGTATCTGTTTTTCACAAGATCAAGTTACAAATGGCATTCTTCTTTCCCTTCCCTCAAGGCACTGAGGCGTGAACTGAAGGATAAAGAGCAAACCATTCTCAATGCTGTGGACCAGGCTCGAGTTTACCTCGCTGACCAACCAATTGAGGGGCCTGAGGAACCAAGAAGGAGCTTACATTCAAAAACAGGTCAGAAAATACTTTCTTCCAGGAATGGTTAAAAGGAAAGAACAATGACTTACATGTCTCTGGTACATAGTTTATATCCCAGTTACTTTGTTAGACTTCAGAATTTTCCAAAACACACCCTGTTTGCTTTTATTTCAATGATTTAGCCTCGAAGTATTACTGCTCTGCTTTGTAAGTACTCACATTTTAATGGAAGAAATAGAAGAATCTGTTTCCTCATCCAATTTTTGATTCAAAACACCCAAGTCATCAATTCTTTTTTTCATAACACAATAACGTATGCACCTTAAATGTAGTCAGAATAGTAGTTCAAGGGTACACATTCAAATGTATATATGTCATCATTGCAAAGTTTTACTCGACGAAGAGAACTAAATGTTTTCAGTGGTATATCTCATTAGAAGCAAAAGGAATTGGCTTTAGGAAGGCAGCCATTAAGAACCTTAAAGATTTCAACATTAGATGAATTATTACTAAGAAAAAAACCACAAGTATCCTAGAAATGGTATTTGCATAGTACTTGTTGAGATATTCGTCTATATCAGACACCAACAAGGAGATAATAATTTTCCTTCACCCCCATGACTGCAAAATAGAAAAATAAATCGAATGTCTGTGTAATTAAGTCTTAGAATAAGATACAAACTGATATAAGCTACATTATAAATTTTAATTATTTAAGAATTGTTCCTGAAAAGGTGATAATCTGCTTTGACAGAAATATGTGAATCATTTACTATTCTAACTTACAAAATTACAGTATAGCTGCTTGTATTGGGAGCTAGTTTTTTCTTCCCATACATCTTCCTATACCTCTCCATAGCAAACTTTTTAAATTTGTTCAAAGAAAGCAACTAATCTTTCCTGCATCCAGACTTTGTGTTATTTCCATGCAAATTTTTTTACAGTTTCCTATTCCCTAATTCGACTTTGTGATAAAGTTTGAGTAGCTGGTGATTAAAGCCAATGAACCATTTTTCCCTGTGATTAGTTCTGGGTACCTTAGCTGCTGTAATGTATCTTACTACTTCCTTTTTGAACTCTTGACTCCTGAAAACATTCTGTTTGTTTTCACTCTCAAACTTATTTGATATATTGCGTCTCTCATGTAATAGTCCATCTAAATCACAAGCAAGCCTGCAGTTGAAAAATAAGGAACGTTTGCTTTATATTTGCTCATTCTTTCACACAAAAATTTGAAGTCTCAGACTCTTCTCTCAAATGCCATACAACCACCCAGCTCAAATTATATCAACGCATAAAATGTTACCAGTGTAAAATGTTAATTTTCTAGCAAGCATTGATATCAGTGATCCAGTATAGACTGAAAGTGCAAGAGCAAACTTCAGATGATGAGCTGCATCATAAATTCTTTTTATATAATCTATTATTGTTGGTTTTTTTGTTGTTATTATTATTATGCTATACAGATGGCAGTGATAACGGAATAGCATGGAATTTGATGACCATGGTAAACTGTATAATAATAATTGCCAGGCAGATGGTCTGCAAGTGATGTATGAGTGTCTCTTGTCTAGTCATCATATTTGAAAATAGATATGCATTGAACTTATTTTTCTCCTTCTCCTTCACGCTCATTAGTTCCATAGACTGTCTTTTTTTTGAGCATGTGGTGGGTTAGTTTTGACTACCAGGCAAGTGCCCACCTGTCTGCTCACTCACTTTTCTGCCTTAGTGTGATGGAGGCAGGAGACAGGAAGGACATGAGCAAGAAAGCTTGTGAGCCACGGTGGGGACAGGTGCAGATCCCTTACAAACTACTGTATGGGCCAAACAGATTAAGCTTGAGAAAAATAAACCATTTATTGTCATTTAAAATAAATATTTAATAATGATTTGGTATTGGGAAACAAACATACATACACTGTTCCATCCAAAGAGAGTGTTTTTTATAGGATGCCTTATGATAACCCGTTATTGTCTATAATGTTCTTGGTAATTTAAAATGTATCACAAGAATGTAAAATCAGGTTATGAGCAAGCCTTGGTTTCTTCTTCCCTGTATTTGCCTTGTGCTTCCTGTGTTGGCCTTCTATTGTACCATGTAGTGACTGGCACATTCAAACACAGTTTGTCAACTTCCAGGAAAGCTCCTTCTGAGTTAATTTTATCTCCCATTTGTCTTTTCTTCTGATTTTATTTTGCCATGTTTCCATAGGGACACCCCATCACAAAAAACCAAGCTTCACATTCTTCTTGCCATTGAGTGCTTCAGCTTCTGAGTGGAGATGATTGATAAAGCTGCAGGCCAACTGCTGGATTTTATAGATGGACAGGATAAGGAAATTGGAAATGCTTGCATTTTTAGCTTTGTTCACTTGTCTACAGTACAGGAGAAAACTTAGATCTGAAAACGTCAATTATAATTCTCTATGGCATAGTTACAGTTGACTACTTATATTCCTGTACTGTTAGTAGTGTTCCAGGCCAGGGGAAACACAAAGGAAAGCAGAAATATTTTCTGTCCTTGGGGCTCTATGAACCAATGATACAGCCTTGCTGAAATTCTGTCCTTAAAATTCCACTGATGCCATGAGGGAGTGGAGATAATTTTTTTAGAAGGTAACGTAAACTGATATCCTAGCAAATTACCACAGGCCACTACACTGATTCTCACTGCAATAGTGAGTGTTTCCAGGAGCGTGCAGTATTGTCAAAGTACTTCAGTAGCTTCTAGTTTTCTTACAGCAATCAGATTCCTAGCTTTGAATACTGTTATTTGGTAGCAAAGGCTGTTGTGATAAACACATAATTTAAAATTAACTATTTACCATCTGTTATCTCCTCTTAATTGAAAGTAGAGAAAACTCCATAAATCATGTCTGTGTTATAAGAAATATATTAACAGGTATCAGTGAATTATATGCATATACTTTATTTAAACTTGTAGATGCACAACATATTCACCTGTTTCAGACATAAATAAAAGCTGAACTTTGCTTCTTACCACTGAACACATCCAGATAAATTTTTCCTCTTAGCAAGGAAGATCTTATTGGAAATAGTCAAGTTACTGTTTTCTAATGTATATAGCAGGCAGAATTTCTATTCCCAACCACTTGTGCCTGTCCGCTAGATATCACACACCACTGGAGTAGTTTTTGTTCTCTGCTCCTCAGCTAGGCTGAATATGAAGTCTTGAGTGTGAAAATTAGAAGTGCTTAGGAGAATGGAGAGGGTATGGCTCACTGGAGCTCAGTGGAATCATGCCCAGAAACTGCTTACATGGCTTTGAACATTGCTGCTTCTGTTTTAGTTGGAGCTCATTCACTTGTGACTTTTGAGAGTTTCTTCATAAGATTAGAGAAATGTGCCATTACCCATGATAGAATCTCAAACTAAGTATCTCTCTCCTTTTCAAAGAGATCTCTTAGTCACCCTACAAGTTTAGTCCACCTGGATAGAGCCTTGAATTTCTTCCTGTCTACATGATTGCCTGCTTGGAGTCACGTTAGTAAGGTTCAAGGAAGTTGTTTCTGTTTGCTGAGTGATGTGCAGTGCAAACTTAGAGGAGTTTTAAGCCTGAATTTTTAACAGCTGAGTATTGGAAACAGGTTAGCTTGAGGCCATTGCAGTTAATTTTATTACTGGACCTCAGGATATAAGCAGAGTTATATTCATTCTTGACCTTTATGCTATGTTATGGCCCTGATTTAGCTGAAACACAGGGTGCTTCCCACGTGGAAGCCATGGACTTAAAGTTTAGTTGTTGCCCTGTTTAAAAGACTCCAGAAACCAGCAAAACTTTGCTACAACAGAATTCTGTTATGCTACCAGCAATGCGGATTACTGATGAATGCCAAAGATTAGGACCTTGCTCCTTTCTTACACTCTAGAGCAAACATAGCTCAAAAAAATTGCAAATGAGCCTCAAGAAAGCAAATTGGAAATTGCAGAATATTAAACAAAAAAGTGTGTAGAGGAGAAAACAGATTGAGGAAACTTTCTTAAAAGGTTCAAAAAAGTTCAGAACATGAATGTTTTAAAGTCCTGTGTTGTTGTTATAGGTAACAACATCAGTTCTGGGAGCCGTATCTTCTGTGCTGCCTGACTTTATCTTCTGGTTTTGTATTGTTTTGGAATAAAATAGATGCCTTTGTTTTGTTTTGAAATGCTGTTAGGGGATGTATATCTGTCTCCTGCAGCCGTGCTGAGGAGGTATCTGCCATATGTGCTGTGCCAGGAAAAAAAAAATCTTTATTGATCTTTGCAAGAAATAAAAGGCCTGTTGCAATCTGCATTTGCAGTGCTTTGCAAAGAAACATAAGATTAATTCCTTGCTTGCCTAGAGTAGCCGGGATACAGTGGTGATAATATTCTCTCCATTATTAGTCTCCCTTCAACAGGAATTGGAAGAAGACATAGTGACTTGGTGATGCTACAGCAGTACTGTTACATTTGGATTTTTCTGTTTTGTGGCAGAAGCAGACTGCCACAAAATAAATGAGAATTCATACCTTGTTCCTGGAGCAACACAAACTTTGGGCTTTCACTGTGCAAAACTATTGCGAACTTGCTTTGGATCACACCATCTATTACCAAATGGGGTCTTGTTTTTCCTGAAAAGTATGCTGTCTGTTTGGATTATGTTGACAAATTACACTGGTTATGCTGGATGCATGCATGGTTCTCAGGATTGCTGTAATCTTCTTTAGTTTTCGGAGGTAGATGCTATGGGATGACTTAATTATCTCTCTTAACTAGAAGCTATTTTGTCTTTGTTTCGTCCTTCTGTGTCTTTCTCACCAACACCCACTGGGAAATCAGCAACCATTATTAAAGGATATTTGCTAGCATTGTGTTCTCATTTGTCTTTATTCAGAGTCCATACTCAGGGCCCTCTCCAGAAGTACTCATCATACGTGAGGTTAACAGCTTTCATTTTCTCTTCCTTTGCATTTCTGTCTTCTGCAGGCCAAAGGTAATTAGTCATTTATCTGCAGAGACTTTCTTCATTCACTCTGTATTTAATTATATTTCTTTAGTTCTAAGAGCTTTCAGTTTTGATAGAAGAAAACGTAAATGCGCTAAAATGAAAATGACTCCGCTTTTTCTCTGTTTTAACTACATATGCCATAGATATTTGAATAGGAGAAAAAGGTGGCATATTGGGTTATTCTTGCGTGGTTGGAGTCTGTCTAATTGTGACGTTTCGACATTAACCAGTTGCTGTTTATTCTTTAAACTTCTTATTTCCATCCCATTGGAACTAAGTTTTCTGTCCCGATTGTTAGGAACCTAGAGAATGCTTTCACTGGAGCGGTGCTAAAGACTTCATCATGCAACGATAGCACTGCTTTTAGTTCTTCTACTTAGGAGTTTGACAATGTGCCGTTGTGTCTGTTCAAATGCTCTGAAAGTGTTCATAATGATTATAGTGCTGTGCCACCCATTGGTTTTTGCTGCAAAGATTGATTGAACCAAGGAAGAGACAATGTTTGACATAATGGGAGGGGGAGGGGGCATGAAGTCAGCTCCCGTTTTAGTGAATTTTGTTAATAATATAGCAAAAGTGGAAGGAAATTAATGTAATTGTGGCAAGATGGAAAGGCATAACTAGTTCAAGTCCACATAATGAAGATCAAGCAAAGTTGCTTGGAATCAAAACTGCTAGAGACAGGAATAGTTTAAGAGATTTAAAATAAATTCTTAAGCAAGAATTTTCTTTGTTGATAACTTCCCTGTGTAAGTGTTCTCCATATATGTAAGCACAGAAGGTGCTATAAAGTTCAGGCTTGAAGGTTTTCTTTCTGTGACACTCTGTCTCTGCTAGAGACATAGAAAAGGTGTTGGTGCTTTCATTGCTTTGTTTGTGACAAAAAGTGCTTATTAAAATCGAGATTTTTTTTCCACTACAGAAGCAGATATTTTTTTTTCTGCTCTTTCTCCGTGACTGCAAGGTCAGTTCATATCTTTCCTCTCTGGTAAACAGATGGTCCAGTGAATATAGGCTTTTCTTCCTTTCTGAGCAGCTGCTGAAGTGGAGATAATGTAATAAGTCCTGTTAAAAAAAAAAAAAATTACAAAAAGGAGGACGGGGGGCGGGGGGAAGCTGATCATTGAAAAGGCTTTATATTGAGTGGGGACAAAAGCGCAACAACCACTGTGTAGTGTTTTTTCACAGCAAAAAGGAACTCTGTCTGCCAGTGTGTGTAATGACAGACTGGTGAATGAAACACCAAACTCACAGAAGAAAGTTCTCACTATTAAGACTTTTTTTTGAGGTTTACAATTCTATGCTATGCAACTGGCATCTTGGAGAATGTTATCTGCTTGAAAACCAGGAATTAATAAGTTGGGTTTTCATGATGGAAAACATGAAGTGATACAAGATGTATTTCTCTCTTAAATGAATAGATGCTGAATGGTTTTATAGCTCATAAAAATGTGTGTTTTGCTTTATTTCCCTAGTAAATGTCTTTTCAGGACAAGTTTACAAGCACTTCCAAGGCTTTTATAAAATAAAGCAGTCTTGCAATGATTTAATATTTTTTCTAATAAAATATGTGGCAGATACCCTTGCACAATGACACTGATTTGACAAATGGTTTTAAAAGTTGTTTTGGTTTTCAGTTCTGTATCACCCCAGTCAATCTAGAATTTCCTCCCCCCCACCCCCACTATGTGACTAGTCTGTCATGAGTAAAGCTGCCTTGTTTCAGCTAGCCAGACAAATAAAGTCAGACTGTTGTTCTCTTCTTCTATTCCCATTTATTGCTACAGACACTTTTTTCCTTATTGATTCTACAGGAGCAAGAAGCACTCATTGAATCCGTTGTGTCAGTACATTTACGGACAATCAAAAAGTTTTGCAAGATTTTCAGCTCTTACTAAAGCTTTCAGCATGTTCCTTGTCAAGTGACTGATCATTTTACATGACTTGCTAATAACCTAGTTTAGAACTGTTAAACCTTTCCAACTTTCTACTCTTTTACACAGAATTGGTAGGTTTTGTCTCTGATAACAGGTAAAAGATGATGCAAGCATGTGATGTTGGATAAAAATGGCGGCTTGCAGCTTTGCATGTATGTAACTTAGTCCAGTTTCTGGGTATAATGTCCCCCATATTCATGCATTCAAGATGCCAACAAAGGAGGCTTCCTCCACTGAGCCCACAATTTTCTGTTGCCTTTCAATGAAGCTCAGTATTCCCTTTCCTTGTGCAAAGCGTTCCAACTTTAGGTCCTCCCTTAATCCTCATTTAAAGTCCTGCAGCTTTTACTCCTGAGGCCTGGTTGTCCTCAGCCTGTAGTTGTTAACATAGGATACCTCAAAATATGACGTACCCTGTGATACTGAACTCTGCCACTATGTGCAACTTGCCTGCATGCTGCAATTTAGCTTGACTTCTAGGTTGTTCACAGTCCCTTTGTCACTGGACTGTAGTGGATTCTTATTTACTCATCAGTGGTATATTATTCTTGTTATTCCAAGTCCTTCCAAAATTACTTTCAGTAACAACTTTGGTATCTTTATGTACACAATTTGTAGCTGCTGTTTTTTCTTTAAAACAACAGTTTTTATCTGAAAGCGTTTTTTGCTTAGAACTTAAGCTTTATTTCTTTTCTTTTTTCAAAAATCTGTTGCAAAGCTTGGGGTAAAGATCATCCCAGAACTGCGTTGTCCTATGATGTAGTTTATTCTACTGTGACTTGCTGGAATTCCAGAGATAAGGTACAATTTGTCACAGCCTATCTTTGGTCTCCGTCTTTATTCTGGTCTGTCAGTATTGCAAATTGTGGGTTACTGCCATGTCTCTATATCCCAGAGCTACATACATAATTTATATCCCTTCACATCTAGTTAAGTTTTTTGTCACAACTGTTCGTCCCCAAATTCGCCTTCTCTTGCCATTGCAGTATCTCTAAGCCTGGCTAGCCTCTGCAGGCAGAGAGCACTTGAGCATTACTTTGGCATTCATGAATGGCCTATGAAAAACGAAAAACTTTGTCTCCCAATTTTTTTAGGTTCCCCTCTCACCCTCCTCCCCCAAGCTAGCAACTCCAAGCTTAGTAAGCTATGATGATTTTAAAGATAGTATATCAGTAAATGGAAGATTGTATGTCTCATTTGACTTCTGACAAAAGCAGTGCTTTCATCTTTACATGATTGTGTTATATAATTTAGTCATAGGCAACACTTGAATTTTAATTACAAGAATACTGTGATAAACCTTTTCCAGGGGTTTTACATAGGAGTCATAGTAGGCCAGTTGGGTTTGTTTTGATGTATGCCACATCTCTCTCCTCGCTCTTGTTCTCTGGTTTCTGCATTATAGCAAGTTTTCTCTGCTTGCTGCTTTGTCTGCAGAAACTGCAAGGTGATTGTGTTGAAGGGGAATCCTCTGAGACTGGCTTTAGTTTTTTGTCATCACTATAAGACAACTCTTCCCTACTGAAGGAAGCTACCCATGACTTTTTTCATCAGGAACCCTCTGAGCAGTAGATGGCAGGACATGCTGGGCATGGCTTAGGGTTGTTTTCTTAACTTTCTGATGGAGTCTTGCTCAGTCTCAAATTGAAGATCCAGGAAAGGCAGTAGGTTCTCTCATTGATAGACCACCTGACTTGTTTGCAGAAATAATTCGTTGTGGAGAAGAAATAAGCATCCAGCTGACTCAACTCTTGTTGTCAGAGGTGGCTGACACATGTCTGTGGTGTGGAGTTCTGTTCAATGTCTTGCAGACTTGCCAGGGACTGGGCATTTAAATAGAAGCAGTTTGCTGAAATAATCAGTATCGTCTCCTGTGACTATGTCCTGAGGTTTTGTGTGTCCCGCTTTGGCTTTGCTTACTCAGTGGCAGCTGGTCTTTGCTAACATGAATGGGATTTCCATGGTGGTGGATTGCATGAAATTTAGACACATAAGCCTGAAATTGGTGAGAAATAGTTCACCATAAACTTGGCTCTTTTTCAGTCAACAGGTTCATTGGACATTTTCACATTTGCAAAGCTTATTTAAAACATCCTTTTAGGACTTTGGTGTCAACACAGAAAAATGGATGTAGAGCTACAGAATCGCTGACCACACATTACTCAGTACACCTTTGGTTTGCTAACAGATAGTAAGAGAAGAGACATCCTGGGTTGAAGAGGTCCAGAAACAAAGCACTGGTCTTGTTTTTTCTACATGAAATGGTCCCCAGATTCCCTATTGCAGTTTCCAGCAGGGAATAATAATCTTTTATTTCTTCCCTCTGTGCCTCCAAAAATAACAAATCAGCAGAAAGCTGCCTTTGCTTTGCAGATATCATAATACATGGAAGTCAGGCATAGTCTCCTGTCTTCTGATCGAGTTTTATTTTGTCATCAGGAGTGATTAAGATTTATTTTACTTATGGCAAGGTGGACTGCCTTCTATCTTATACCTGCTGAAATAAATTATCAGTTGACTCTGGACTTACTGACTGTCTTGAGTATGTGCATCAGGAGCACTGTCTGTTTCACTAGACAGGAATGAGAGAAAAAAATAAGTGGTATAACTTTTCTTTCCCTCTGCAGAGTTGACCCCTGAGGAGAAAGCCATGAGGATTGCCAAAGCTATGCGTAAGCAGTCATCAGAGGTAAAAGAGAAATGGGAGAACCTAAATGCCAGTGCCAGTATCTGGCAGAAGCAAGTGGACAAAGCATTGGAAAAACTCAAAGACTTGCAGTGTGCCATGGATGACCTTGATGCTGACTTGAAGGAGGCTGAAAATGTGAGGAATGGCTGGAAAGCTGTGGGAGACTTGCTCATAGATTCGTTACCAGATCACATTGAGAAAACTACAGTAAGTGTGTAACTCCTGGGAAATATTTAGCTTGTATGAGGGTCAGACCCCTCTGTTCTTCTACCCCTAGTCACATTAGATATGTATGCACCATACACTTAAATTCTTATGTACAGTTTAAAGTGCTTTTTAAAGGCTAGATCTCAGGTCTCAAAGAAAGTCCAGTACTGTGCCACATTTGCTGTGTCAGCTGTGATTATATAAAGCATACGAGATGAGCAAGCTATAGATGTGTACGGAATATAACATTCATTAAATGAAAAAGAAAAAGAATTCTAGGATTTAAATATTTTCCTCCTAGAAATACTGTCTAATCCACAGTTAGGCCACGGGTGCGTTTGGAACTTTGCCTAGGCACTGGAGTGTGAGTGAGCTGAGTCAGATATCATCCCAGCAGCTGACAGCAGGCCTCCCTCCTTTTTGTAGTGGTGAGCTGTCAGATCTGTTTGGCCATCATGTATAGCTTGCTTAGAAAAAAAAACAGAGCTCTTTCAGTCATACAGAAGTGTACACAGAATTTTGATTTCCGTTCCTTAACTTTCACAAACTTCACACACCTATTGTCTATTCTAGCTTGTATGAGTGAAAATTTGTATTTGCTTTTACTTTAGCCTGGCTTTTTTTCAGGTTTATTTCAAAGTGAAGAACACATCCTATGGTATAATGTTCTCATGGGAATACCAGTTCTTAAAGCCAGGGTTCCAGGCCACCCATGCAGGGCTCAGCACCCCAAGGCATGGCTGCTCATGATGGGCAGTAGTTGTCCCCTGCTTAGATGCATAGATTGGGTAGGGGCCCAGTAATGCAGAGCTCCCCAAAGAAGGAATACCTTCTGATAACTCCTATTGTCCAGGAAAGCTGACTGGAAGCAGCGCAGTGCTTGGGGGAGTGCCTGAATATCAGGGATTCCAGCAGAACATGTGGATATGTGCATGTAGGTAGAGGAAATTGCTGTTTCAGGCAAATTTAGCAGTTATCACCAGGTTTCTGTTTCACAAATGCAACTTTTCAGTTTTTAAGCTCAAGAATGAATATGTTAAAACGTTAGAGCACCCTGCAGTCGTGTACCTGATCATCCATGTCTTCAGTGTGGGATGCTGAAGGACCATGGGTTGCAGCCAGGTTTCTGCAGGTACTCTCTCTATGTGTACATGGCCTGTGGACTCATATGAAATTAATGCAGGACCGCATTATTTCACATGTATCAATGAAAGCATCTGCATTCTCAAAATGTTGTTGTTACTTTCAGGTTTAATGGACCCAAAATCTTTAAAACAAAGGCAGTCAAAGCTGATTTATATCCAGACTGCTGTTGATTTGGGAAGAGTAGTGCATCTCCTCCTCCCCCTCCTTTTTACTATAGATACTAAAGCAAGCACTAAGATGCTGATGCTGAACAGCTCTCTGTTTTCATGTTAAGAAGTGATTTGTTATATCTTGATGGCTTTTTCTTTAAAGAAGAGTAAAGCAAAGTCTTTTGAAAATGAAAAAATTTCCATTGCTGTGGAAGAACTGAAACATCTGCTGAAGTAATAGGGGCCTGCTGCCTGCCCAGAAGCCAAATGCTTCTTTCTTGCCAGTAGGTGCCTTCTGCTCCTGTGCCTGGTGAGAGAGATTTTGAAAGGAGGTAAATAATTGAGCTATCCAAATAAAACCTTTTTTCCAGTTGTTTTTGGCTTGTTTCATGATATTTAACCAAGTCGTTTATAGGATTGAACAATTAACTGCTCACAGCAAGAAAGACATTTGATGCATCTTTTCAACTGTAACTAAAACTTGCATCAATTTTGTCTTAATACTGTATTTAGTTCCATTTGATTCAATAAACCTTTTTCTTCTTTTTAATCATGGTGCAATAGCTTTACTCTACAGTTCTAATCAGGTAAAACATTGTACTCCTTTTCCTTAGAAGATACATTCCTTCATGCTTTGCTAATTCAATAATAGTTTTTAAATTGAATTTTTGTCAGCTGCTTAATACTGGAAAACTGTAGTTACTGAGCACATTTTTTTTCTTAGAGCACTTGACAGGCTGTGTACTGTTAAAGCTCCTGACAGAGCATTGCATATTTCTTTTTGGAAAGAAAAGCTCTAAAGCCATATGGCATCACTAAAAACCTTATTTAAATTGTTTTAGGGGCACAATTTAGACATGGCCGTTTGGGTAAATTTCATACTGTTTTGTTCTAAAGATGGATATGAAGGAGTTAGTAAGAATACTGAAATGAGTGAACTCTCTTTGCTGAGAACTCAGTTCTGTAGAGTTGCTATAGTGTGGACTTGCACAGCTAAACGTTGGGCAAGTCCACACCATGCTTATGGCGTTTATGGTGGGTTTTGTGCCGCTCAGATGTCCATTAATTATAGTTGTATGCTTCTTACTCTTCTAGGCTTTTAGAGAAGAAATTGCTCCCATCAACTTGAAAGTTAAAACAGTGAATGATTTGTCCAGTCAGCTGTCTCCACTTGACCTTTATCCATCATTAAAGATGTCTCGTCAACTGGATGATCTTAATATGCGGTGGAAACTTTTACAGGTATTCTTCTGAATGTGTGCAGTAGGTGGGGAGCAGGGATGCTTTTCACTGTTCTGTTCTCTTAAAAGATGCATTATTACATTTAGTGCATTATTACATTTAGTTCATTATTTCTGTCTTTAAGGTGTTACTTTAGTGGTACCAAAGCAACAAAGGGGGCTGTCTTTCTTTCTGTGGCTTGACCAAAAACTTTTCCTTTCAAGCTGTCTCAGCAATTTACTTAGGAGACTGCATGAATCTCTGGATACTAGTAGGACTATTCCTGCATGCTTTTTTGTATGTCTTATAGCAGTATTTTTATTGCATAAATCATAGAATCACTAAGGTTGGAAAGGACCTCTGAGATCATCAAGTTCAACTGTCAACCTAACACCACCATGCCTACTAGACCATGTCCTGGAGCGCCGCATCTATGCATTTTTTGAACATCTCCAGGGACGACGATTCAACCACCTCTCTGGGGAGCCTGTTCCAATGCCTCACTACTCTTTCCGAGAATAATTTTTTCCTAATATCCCATCTGAACCTGCCCTGACGCAACTTGAGGCCATTCCCTCTTGTCCTGTCACTTGCTACTTGGGAGAAGAGACTGACACCCTCCTCACTACAACCTCCTTTCAAGTAGTTGTAGAGAGCGATCAGGTCTCCCCTCAGCCTCCTCTTCTCCAGGCTGAACAAGCCCAGTTCCCTCAGTTGCTCCCCATAAGACTTGTGCTCCAGACACTTCACCAGTTTCNTCCAGGCAAGCGTCAACCAACATCCTCAGGTCCTTTTCCTCTACACAGCTTTCCAGCCACCCCGCCCCCAGCCTGTAGCGCTGCCTGGGGTTGTTGTGGCCAAAGTGCAGGACCCGGCACTTTGCCACATTGAACCTCATCCCATTGGCCTCTGCCCAGCGATCCAACCTGTCCAGGTCCCTCTGCAGAACCATCCTGCCCTCTGGCAGATCGACACTTCGCCCCAGCTTGGTGTCATCTGCAAACTTACTGAGAGTGCACTCAATTCCCTCTGTTACACAACAGAAGAGGGTATGCTGTGAGAGAGATTCATTTTGCTCAGTTATGATTATTGTACTTAAATGGTCTGAGAAAGGTAGATCAATATGCCTGATTACAGTTCAAATGCATACAGTTTCACAATGAATGGTTTAATGATGTTTCTTACATCAGTGAAAGTTCATTTATGAATTTTTGCATTTTCTCACACTTTTTTTGGCAGGAAATACTTATTGTGAGACAGCTGCTATTTATTTCTTTACCTGGTTTCCAAGGGTGCTACGAAGTGTCTGAAAGAATTGGGAGAAAGATGGAGGATCTGTCACCTGTCTAGCTGAGGGCAGTGGGACTCAGTGCTCAAAACCTGGGCGTCAGCTTCTGGGCTAGTAGTTTTGAATCAGTTGCTCCCGAGAGGCAAAACTATTAATGTGTCATATCAGTCCTTCCCTTTCCTAATGTAATTTGGTGGTGGGTTTCTTTGTGTGTTTGTTTGTTTTGCTCTGTTTTGGTTTTTTGGGGTTTTTTTTTTGTTGTTGTTGTTGTTGCATCCTCTCAAATTGAGTTAACTAAGCAGCCAAACTGCTGCTAGGTGTGCTAGTGCAGTTTCAATTAATAAACCAGGGAGGAGTCACGTCAGCTAGTGAAATGGTATCTTCCAGAATGGTTCCATGCTGGAAAAGCAACTGTGAGATCAATACAATCAAACTGACCTACTGATTATGGAAATTTGTACAATGGAAGTGTTGGGAGGGGGACAGAAACCGTAGCAGTTGGCTATAGTTACCATTGGAACTACTGTTGTTTGTTATTGATCTGCAGTACTTGCACAAGAGCACTGCAAGATCCAAACATGACTTTCATGAAGTCAATGAAAGGAAAAAAAGTAGCCTTGAAAAGCTGGATGTCAAATAAGCGCTATGACACAAAGACAACTTAAATTTATTTAACTAAAAATGAATGTAAATAAGTGCTTTTTATTACCATGGCCCTGCTGTTACAAAGTAAATGCAATGTAAATGTTGTGTATCTGCGTTTATGTGTAGGTGTCTGTAGAGGATCGCCTTAAACAGTTACAGGAGGCACACCGAGACTTTGGGCCTGCATCGCAGCACTTTCTTTCCAGTAAGTTCTTTAAAGTAACAGTTGCATGTGAGGTATGACAGCTTTCTCAGATATTGACTGCTCTATACTCCAGGTTTCCCTATGGCTTGAAGTACAAAATGTTCCCTTTCCATGTTATCTACCTCCCCTTTTTGGTAGAAATGTTTCATCTTCATAATGCCACTGCCATTCTAACTGGCATGCTTCCCTCAGGAATCACTAATATCTTGCCGAGTTACGGTTGCGCCCCAATTGCTTTATTCTTTGTCCTCTGTTGCAAGGTCTGCCCTGTGGCTGTTTCAGAATCTTTGTGTTCATAACCACATCTTCTCATCCCTGCTACCTCGTTCCTCAGTTTCCTTTCACTTCTACACTTGATGGGGTGACACAAAGAAAGAGCTGCCTGGATTTATGTTTTTGGGTTTTGTTTTTTTGTATTAAAGGCTTCATGTCATACATTCCTGGAACTTCAAATAAAGGGGTAGGGAAAGGAAACCTGTGTCACATCCTCTTGAGACCCGTCCTTGCATCTTTTTCTGTTTAGTGAAAATTTTAGAGACGTAAACCTACAATCTTCTGTATACTAAAAGGGCCAAAGCAGATGGTTTTGCTCCCTTGTTCTCATTTGACTGACTTGTTATTGATAGATAGGGTGTAATATCACGATTCATGTTGATTTTCTAATATTCTAGCCTATCTGCCACCATCAGAGCTCATGATATGAAGTGTTAACCCAGTCAGCTCTCCAGTTTTTAACTGAGACCTTCAATAGTAAAGATAAAATTATTGTGGGAGTTGAGAAGTGATCATAAAAATGAGCAGCTCTGTCCAAGAGATTCTGAAGTGCTGTATATCACTCTATAGCTGAACAGCGAATATAATTTAAAACAATAAATAAATCTTGATTTCTTCTTGAGTTACATGACAACCATGTTCTTATTTTAAATTGACAACTAGTTTTTCAGTAAACATCATGGTAAACAAGATACAGTGTATTTAAAATATTACAGCTGTTATGCGAAATGATTCCTGGAGCCACTTTGTCCTTTTTTAAAAATTGACAGAATAAACAACTTCAAAAGTATGTGATTTTTTAAAATTATTTTTATATTTTTAAACCCCGTAAGAAGTATTGCATAATGTGACCACAGTGGTTTTGTAGCCCTTCCAGTCTCAAACTTGTAACCTTGACCTGAACGGTACACCTATGTAATAATTTGTTAAAAAGAATATAGGTAGAGTGGTGCCTTCGGCACTGTTGAAGAACACCAGATTAACTGTTTGGGAGAGTAGTCAGTCTAGTCTAATTAAAACAGCCTAGAAAGCAACATAGAGAAGATGATGCGGTTTCCCCTCCTCTAGCTGTTTTGAGAAGTTCCTGACTTCACTCCTGTGTCACTGTTAAAGCTGTTCACTTCTCCTCACCTAGACCAGTGCAAATGTCAGGTGACTGATCTGGAGTGGTGGTGGGGGAAAGAATCAGTGAGAGTCCACACGTGAAACTAGGAAGCCTACCAGGCAAGGTTGGCTGGTTTTGTTTTACCTTGTCCTGGATCATTTCCTTGATTTGGCTTACAGCGTGCCACAAGAAATAATTGCATTCATAAGGCTGAGTGAGTGGTGGATTGGCTTTGCTGCTGGATAAAGCATTCACAGAATTATTTCCAAAGAGACGATGCAGTGCCTTATCTGCATGCCTCAACTTTGCTTAGGGCGTCTTCTCCAGGGTTAGGGGACACTCAGTTTACGTCATGTATAAAAGTCAAGGGAAAGTTTCCAGAATGCATGTTGGTAGATACCACAAAGATCTATGCCCAAGTACTACAGTCCTGAAAAACCAAATAATATGCAGTTATCCATTTAAATTATTTGTTAAAAACAAACAAGCTCCTTCCCCACACAAGCTATAGGAAAATCTTTTAAAAAAGAAAAATCTGTTTTAAGAGCTTGAACTAGACAGAGTTACAGAACTTAATACCTACAACTTTATATAAAGTCTGTTAAATGAAAGTCAGGGACAGTAACTTCAAAAGGAAAGTAATAAAAAAATCATTAAATCTGGAAAAATGAAGGGTTTATCCTGACAGGTTGAAATAGTGCGTATTCTAAATCAAATTTTTCAAACTCTTTTAGCAGCATAAATGACTTCTAGCTGTGAGGAACAACTGGAACGGTAGTCTGAATAAAATAACCTCAAACTGCTAAAACTGAGATTGATATGTATGTCTCATGCAAATCTTTATCTCCAAAGTTGCACTTCTGAATTAGAGGGGAGGTTTTTAACTGTGCTAATTTGACAGCAGCTATTTTAAATTTACCTCACTTACCTGTTACTCTTCCTCCACATCCTAACAAGAGACCATAGATTGGCATCGCACCATTTTCAGCTGACTGTCTTCTAGTTGTCGTTTAGAACACTTATTTCTACCTGTTCATCAGATTCATAGAATCATAGAATAACCCCGGTGGAAAGGGACCTTCAAAGATCATCTGGTCCAACCTTTGATGGGAAATGGAGCCCAGACGGGATTATCTAGCACCCTGATTCCAGCCCCCTTAATCCAGTGATTTCACCTCCGCAGTGGCTAGTAAAGTTTCTCTTCTAAAAAGATGCAGTGCCGCATTTAATACTGCTGTTTGAGTTCTTGGAACACCAATTACATGGATTCATCCAACTATCGCTAAGAAAGTGCTTCAGAATGTTTTTGTAGTCTAGCAAACACTGTCACGTTGGCCTTTCCTAAAATGTCCTGTAGTAGAAGGCTGAGATGAAGGAGTATTAGTATGCCACAATCTATGATCCCTTTCTTTTCTGAGCTATTTTTCCCCTCCCATCAGTGTTAGGCTGAATTTGATTGCTCTTATTTTCAGTGCTTTTGAGATGGAAAGTAAGATCCTTGCAAGTTAGTTATTGGTCAGTAAATTTTACATATCCCTAGTATGGATAAAGACGAAGAATCCTTAGAATTTGTTATTCTTTGCAAAACTACTGTTTTGCAGTCTCCTGCCTTTAGAAACAATAACTTGTTTTTTCTGTAATTCATTTATTTCCTAAGGCCCAAGACACACTCTTCTCTGTTGTGTTTCTTAGTATACTTTCTTAGAAGAATCCTTGACTCCACATGTTCCCTAACAAGTAGCCTAGGTCTTCAAGTGGCCTGCTCGAAGGATATCTTGAGCAGTATCCAGCCTTACTAATATCTGCAGACCTGCTAGCGAGTGCCAAAATCGATAACTACTCTGTTCGGTTTTCATCAAGAAGCTGATTTTACAAAAAGAATGGGAATTTCATTCTGCAGAGTTCGTTCAGCAGAAAACTGGCAATATTTTTAGAAAGGTTGTTTCCAAATAAATAGAATGTGACTTCGACCGTAATAATGAACGATTTAATTTGTTATGTTGTTTAGTCTGTATCTATGTCAGTGCAGAATATCTATAGTCTGTCATAGCACATAAATTATACCCAAGCAAACTGTGGCCAGGGTTTTTTTCTTAGTTAGCTGACATAATTAGTGTAGTAAAACCAGAGCCATCTAAACTAAAGAATGAAACTCTAAAGCTGATGGCCACCTTCACCTATCTGGTTGATTTATTTTTGGGTTTGGGTTGGTTTTTTTTGGGGTGGTTTTTTTTTTTGTTTGGGTTGTTTGTTTTTTTTTTGTCGATTGGTTTTTGTTGTTGTGTGTCCCTGTCCGTCCCCCCCCGAGTTATGAATGTGTAAAGATTTTTTTATTTTTTTTTTGTTAACTACCTCTATTTGAGCATTTAGCCTTTAGTATACTTTCTTCTTTACCGGGCAACTACCTCCTTCTTTATTGCAAATGTTATTTTCTTCTTTAAATAGTGATATGGATTTTTCTCTGTTTTTTTCCAGTGCATAATGTGGTTTACTTGGTTCCTGTAGTTTCCCAAATAGTCTTCCCAGTTAATCTGTCTTTCAGTACATGAATGGTTCTTAAATTATAAGACATGAAATTTTGTGTGGTCTGGGAAGAGGTCACAGCCTTTAAGCTGCTCAGGGAACAGCCGGCTGGGAGCAGGGTGAGATGTGCCTCTGCAGCACCAGCCTGTGGGGCTTACGTGGCTTGTTAAGTCTTCGCTGCAGCCTTGAGAGGTCTTAGGGGAAGAGGAGAGAGTTGCTTTCAAATGGCTTTTTTTTTTTCCAAAGAGGGATGAGCTCCGAAGTGGGCCATGCTGTCAGAAAATTACATTAATTGAGAGTTTAATTCCTCAAGATCCAATGTGGATCAAAGCTGTGTCTCGATTTTACCGGGTGTTTAGACGGGTTTTAACACCTAGGAGTAGTCACTCTGTCTTGGAAGTGTTGGCGTATGTGTGCAGTACAAATTCCGCCCACTGTGATGATCAGGTATTCCTGCATGTTCTTTCAATCTCTGCTTCTACAGTGAATCTAGTAAAGTGAATTTCTTCTATGATAAAACCCTAATTAACCAGGCACTAGTCTGGTCATTTGTACTAGGACTTACATGTACATATGGATCTTCAGTAAATAGTTATTTTTAAGATGTACGCCAGCAGTCTTGTTGGCCAAAACGTTTTTTTTCCCTTTTATCTCCTGGGATCATTAGATGAGTGGAGTTGTAGTGTCATGACTTGATGCCTTTTGCAACTCAGTGTGCAGAAGGCTTCTTGATGTTATAGATGATATCTGTTGGTATATCAGACTTGCATAAATTCTGCAAAAATTGCCACTGTTTCAGCAAGGAGTGCAAGGAGAGGTTTTAATGCCTTCTTTTTCTGTTGGTCATATAGTGTTAATCAATATTAATTTGAGTTGCAAACGGGAGCTAAGTGTGGTAACTAATAAAACTAAAGGTTGTTATTACTCCTTTTTTTTCTGTTGCAGAGAATTAATTATAGTAGTGGAAGCATTTATTTTCAAAGCTTAAACTGATAATAATTCTATGGAGGTAGGAAAACCAGTGTCCCTGGATGGACAGCTTGCTTGCTCAGAATTTATTATCCTTCTTTGAAGTAGAATCACCACTGTTGTTTTATTTCCAGCTTGGCAGCAAATAGGTGCCTAGAATCACCTTGACAGATTGCTGTCGTTTTCTCCAGCTGCTTTGCTAATTACTGAAAGTTTTCTGGGAAATTTTAATTTTTCCCATTTAATTTATTATAACTGTTTTACTTGTAAAATAAATAAAATAGAGATAGTTAGAGTTTTTTATTTGACATGCTTTCTAATAATTACCTTCTCTTTATTTTCCTCAGCCTCTGTACAGTTTCCATGGCAGAGATCTGTTTCACATAACAAAGTGCCCTATTATATCAAGTAAGTTTGTCTTGATTCTTTTTTCCTTAAGCATAACAGAGTGTCTTATCACCAGAACCTGGCAGAAAGACGGAGGTACTAAGTAGTAACTAGAAATGTTATCAAGGGTTCCTCTACATAGTGTTATGTTGCATATATTTTATATTTTCATGTTTATTGCTTTGCACACTGTATAATTTGGAAATATGTAAAATCAATTACAAAGGCAATCTAAAGACCCCACTTAGGCAGGAAACAGCAGAGATGCTCCAGTGTAATACATTATCAATATTCAAACTAGGCTTGTTGTTATGTGTGTGGCTCAGCCAGAGTATTAACTGTATAGGAAAGGGAAAAAAGCTGAATACATAATGTATTTAAAAATGCAAAGTTTATAACCTATAGCAAAACAATGGTGATTAATATCTATAGAGCCCATTCATCGTTTTGTGCAAAGTCCCTTGGAAATAGACACATGTTGATTGTCCTGTCATTTTCATTAGAGAAGTTCTTATAGTGCTTCATATTAATGTAAAATTAATGTAAATATTGACAAAAATTGTACAAACACCTTGTTCACTAAGTGGGATGGTACAGATATTTATTTTGAAAATAATAAGAAATATTTAGTTATGGAGGTATGGAAATTTTTATGTGTTCTACTCAGAGCAATCCTTGACTTGGATTTTCTCATTCCTTTAGCATTTATTTATGTACTGTTTGCCAATACTGTAAAGGTCAAAGATTGCAGCTGTGAGACCAGCTGTTTTTCCAGAGAGGTAAATGAAGTTTTAAGAAGGTAGAGTATATAGTAAGCCAGACCCACAGTAGTTCATTTTAGGCTGAAGGAAACCTGTGTTAAAATGTTACCAGTTTGAGCCTGGAAAAAATAGGTTTTTAAGTCTGTAGGATGACTATGAATTGGATCTACAGATAATTCATTCTAAAAGAACATCAGCGAGGATTTTGTACTATTGCATATTGCTCTGTCATAAATCTGAGTGCCACATTTTGTGTTTCAAGCAGTTTATGAGTGCTTGAGAGCTTTGGAAAGCAGGTAATGGTAAATCTATGTCAATCAAACCTATTGTTGTCATTCTTGAGGTGTGATGGTTGGTTTTGAACTGTGATATGAAGATTAATTTTTTTAAAGGATCTGGGTAGGTAACAAGAAAAAGGAAAAACCTACTGTGAAGATTCTTGAATTCTCTATAAAAGTATTTGCACCTCTACTGAAAAGTTTTGCAGGATGCAATGGAAAGCACACTGGAGAAGAGGTTCCACCCTCAGTCCTGAGTGGAAGAGGACAGGACAGAGGTTGGGTATGGAGGCACACTCTCTGCCTGGACTGGGACAGCAGTGCAATTAGAATCATCACACCTACAGCAGTAATTCAAAGAAATGTATCAAACTAGGGAGAGCAAAAAGAAAATTATCCTGAAACAGTCTTTTTTTTAATCCTGTGGGTATGTCCATAATGGGGGTTGAAAGATGGCAATTTGTGATCCTGCTCTACCTGATCAGAGCTGGTAGCTGAAGTTGGGAGTGGTTATCAGGTGCGTGTTGGCCTGCACAGGGGTCTGTGGAGCTCCCAGGTACACTCAGAGTTGGAGGATAGAGATAGTACGAGTACTCCTACTACCACAACAGATGGAACAGGCTAAGATTAAAGCTTCTTACCTGTGCTAAGCAAAGAAAGATTTTTTTAACGTGAATATTTCATATGCATATCTTTTTTTAATACTTCAAAATTTTATATTTTTTTATTTTTTATTTTTTTTAGTTTCTGGGCATCTCCCTTGCCCCACCTCAGAGTTCAGTTTTTGAGAAATCTTTTTAATCACGACTAGATCAGAAGAAAGTAAGTCTTTCCAGTGTGTGCAATAGGTGCAATCTTGAAGCGCACAACTTGGTGACAAAGCACCCACTGACACCGTGGACTTGCTCTGATAGTTGTGTGCTGGCTGCCCTGGAGCGAGACTGGGGAATGAAGCCAATCAGAGCTGAGAAACAAACCCCAGCATCTCTCAGAAATTGTTCTAGTGGTCTTGTGCAGAAGGTTTGATAAAGGGGCAGAAGCGTAGGGCGAGTGCTCTGAGGGTTAAGGTCTTTATGGAAGCAGAGACCATTGATTTATTTTGAGGATGGCTTTAACGAAGTTAACAGAATTAACTATTGAATCTCAAAGAAGACTTTTACAGTAATCTTTCCCTATTTTCAATACAATACATGCTGCTGAAGCAGTGTCTTGACTCTTGTGTCTTGAAAGAGAAGAATAATGTTACACGTAACCATAGGATTTATTTTAAAAAGCTTGAGGAGGAATACTGAACTTCAGTAGCTCCACAGTCTGACAAGCAGACTGACCTTGGCAGTTTCCTTCATTTGTTGTTGCTCACTAATCTAAACTTCAATGTTGGCAGCAGCAGGTAGATAAAACACAGAGTTGTGGAAAATAAAGCAGAAAAGAGCTGATTCTGAACTTCATTTGCTTTGGTATGATCAGGCAGGCGAGTACTCTCAGCTTTAAATAGTTTTTTCGATCTTCATCTATTTCCTAATTTCAGATGGAGTTTAAAGAAGAGAGGAAACAATGCTGGTACAAAAACTTACTTGATTGGAGTGATTAAATGAGCTTTTGCAGTACAATTTAAGAGAACAGTCAAGAGGATTTAATGGTGGTTGTTTATTTAGAAAGAAATTCTGGGAAAGAAATAAAGATTAGGTTGATTTTCGTACTTTTTTATTTAATTATACTAACCTCTCTGAATGAGGTGCCTTTGATGTAAAACACAACATGAGTAGGAGGAACAGTTAGTATGAATCTCAGTAACTATCATTTGAGAGCAATTGTATTTACTATTTTTACAGCAAGACTTGCATGTTCAGGGAGAAAGTGTAAGGTACCAGTTGTTCATTTTATGAGGTAAGGAAGAAAAACAGCAGAAGGGGGAGAATAAAAGTATGATTCAATGATTGGTGGCTGAAAAATGTGATTTTTTTAAAAATTAATTTTGAAAGGGAGATAAATGCTAATTGAAATCAGGCTACTTTAATTCCAAATAAGAACATACATTTTCCTTAGACAATTATAAATTCATACCTTTACTTCCTTTTGGTTGCTTTTTGTGAGTGTCCTTGAAAGAAAAATGTAAAATATTTAGACGTAACATAGCTGTACATGATGATGCAATTGTACCTCTGTTGAGTATTAAAAAAACCCCAATAACCCAAAAAAACCCTACCTCACCAACCAACCAAATTGCAGTCTTCACAATTTTCTTGTACATGGAGAATGGGTAAAATCCTTAAAAAATTAGGGAACTGCAGCTGAGAAGGCAGGTAGGAGCGCTTTAGGTAGCAATGAATATGTAAGGAGAATGTCAAAATGATGCAAGACGTCTGTATTTTCAGATGAGCAGCATTTTTTGGTGTTTGTTTCCCGATGCTGGAGGTAACTTGCACTTACATGCATAGAAAGAAATGTCTCAGAGAGGGAAGTCCTTAGTGTGCCAGCCCACTGTGGTGCCTTTGAGTGCAGTTTGTTCTCACCACTCTATTTACTAGGGGTTGGCATGTCTGCCCCTTCTGGGGTTGTAATGAAAGCATGTGAAAGATTAAAAAGCCAGTGTACAAACTCCTCTGCCCCATAAGTTCAGAGAGGGACAGCCTGGGTTTGGGGCATTTTGGAAAGGAGTGACTATTCTGCTCGGCTGGAAGAAGGATTTGTAACTCATTGAGCCCAGGTTTATCAAGGTGTGTGAGCTCCCAGGGCTACGGCAGATATTTGGTTGAACTGAACCTACACACGTGACTTAGCCTGTCTCTTTCCTCCGCTTGATTTGTCTTACTGTGTAAACCAAATTTGCCCCGTGGCTTTGATTCCGTTCATGTGATTTTATTTAGTGGGTTTTGCCTCCTGTTTGATTTTTTTCTTAATCACAATTAATAGAAGGTTTTCTGTTTCTGTAGTCTGAGTCTCCTCTGTTGCAGTAGAATTTGATCAATGAAAACTTGAATATGTAAGATCACAAAAAAAACCAAACAACAACTTTCATACTTTGTAAAAGAGAATGGGACTAATAGGCAGTACGGAGGGGGTTACAGCACAACAGGCACGGTATTTACTAATACACTTTTGGTAATAAAACTGTCAAGTTTGGACAAAAAGTTTGGCAAACTTGCCATTGAATACATATTTGATAGGTTGGTTTGCAAAGATTTGGATTTAATAAGGAAAGTTTTCTGCTGTTGTTAGTTTATAACTATTTGAATCACACAAAGAAGACATGCTTGGCCTCTATAGCAGAAAATGAAAAAAATAAAGCCCCTATATTAGATAAGCACCTCAATAAAAATATTCTGAAGAGAAACAGAAGAATAAAGGAGACATTGTAAGATTGTTAAACATCTTTGAGGACTACACAATGAACTGAAAGGAATGTGCAGAAAATATAATGAGCCTGATGTTTCTCACTGTTGTTCTTATTGTCATTTAGGTATTCTTCAGCTGTATGCCTTTCAATGCTAGAAATTTTTAGATATTTGTACTGTGCAGAAGAAATGAAAGGGTAATACAGAAAGGGTCACAGTGAGTTTAATCTCATGCAGGTCATGACATAGGGAGAGCAATTTCTTGGTGTAATCATTAAATTAATCAATATCAAACTCCATAGTCACCTGGTTACTCTTCTGTAATCCTGCAAAGAGGCTGGCATCACCAACATCTTAAAAATCTCATTTTATCACCTCCTATATAATGTTCAACTTTGTGGGGAATGGGAATAAAATGCTTTCTGCTTCTCCAATTTTTTTTCAAGACTCTTCAGGAAGTCTTTCCTGATGTTTGTTTTACGCCTGTATGGGGAAGAGGGAGAGAACTAAAGGAACTGTGAAATTGAACTTTTTTTCTTATTCTAGCTATATCCAGTACCCCACACTTAGAAGTATTAATATTTTATTTTCCCTTCTAAGGGAAATACTTCTAATTTGCAGAAAGACATAATGGAGGGTTCAGTTACCAGTTCCTGTGCTAGTCATAATTTTCTATTAAAGAAATGCAGTACATTGTCTCTGGAGGGATTTCCAAATATCCGCATATAAATTGTTCCACCAACCTCTAATATACATAACTTTTCAATGCATTATGCCAGCTCTTTTTCAGCACAAACGGTATTTTCTAATGGGCTTTAAAAAAAGAAAATAGTATCTAGATAAAGCGGAGATGATGTTATGCCATTTGAAATTTGGCAAGGGCAGCAAAGTCAGGGTCCTGAGTGCTTTTGATCAGTAAAGATCCTGATTTCAGTTAATGTTTTGTGCAAATGACTACAGGATCAGAAAGCTACTTAACATAATGCCAGAGTACTGTTTGAGTATCTGCTCTTGTGGTGTTTGCCAGTGATTATCAATGCAGATGTAGGCCTTATCCATGCTAACAAATGATAAAAAAACCCACAAACCTGTCTCTAGTTTTCTTTCTTGTAGACAAAATGTTCGAAAAGAACAAATTGATTTTTTTTTTTTCACAACTCTGTGGGCAGTTTCAAACACCTGGAGAGGTACAACTTGCTTCATTCACTTCAACAGGACTGTTCTCTTATTTCTAGGGAACATAAACGACACGCTGTTTCTCAGCTCCTTATTTACAACCAGGAATTGTTTTTTAACAAGAATTATCTTTGCCAATTATAATTGGAAAGCTGCCATCAAACATAATGGATAAGAAACAGATTGTAAGACTAAATGTTTGTCACTTAAGCTTTAAAGCACTTAATTAATATGTGGGTTTTTAAATTTGGAAATTTTCATGGTTATAATGTGTATTTTTAGTGATATTTACATAAATGTACTTAGACTTTAAAAATTACACTGTTTTGTCATACAACCTGTCCATGGAGGCATGTTTTGCTGTGTGACTTACATTATGTCAGTGAGTTTTGGCAGAAGAGACCTGGGAGACTCTTACTCTGACTAACTCATTATTTTGATGCTAACCAAAAAAATAACAGTGAATGAATTCTCCTGTGGCTCAGTCAGTGAAACATTTTTAATTCTTCCCTGACTGATACATGTGGGAAGATATAACATGTTCACACCACTTGTGTTACTGTCCTGTAGACCAGCTCATTTCCGTCATAGCAGAAATCCCTTCTTACTCCACCCTCTGTGCAGAGCAAAATCTCATATCTTCAGTTCCTGTAGAACCTGAAAAGCTCTTTGTATCCAGTGCCATCTACATGCAAGATGAATAATGAGCCCCACTGTTCACTTTCACTCGATGTAAATATCACCTCACTCTATGAGTAGTTCTTCCTGAAGCTAGTAGAGAAGGTGCTCCTGGGCACGAGTGTCACTGCAACCTGGGACAGAACTGCTACGGTAGTTGTAAAAGAGAGGGAAGACTGTAGATCTGTCTGCTCTTAGTTAAATGCTTGTTTTGAAACTTTTCAGAAGTTCATTGAGATGACTAAAAATGATAAAATTCTCATGTATTTTCACAGGTTAACATGTAATTTATTTTTTTTTCTTCCCCATCTAACTTCAGCGTCATTCCAAATTTAGATTTCCATTAGCTTCTCTGCAGGCTTAGTCTTCTGTCGTTGGGGTTACAGATTGTTTCCTTTAGAAAAATACAGAACATGGCATTTCTTCACATTCTTAGCAGATAGCTGTTAACGGGGCTGAATTTTCTGAAGACTTCCTGTTGTGTGTCTGTGGTGAGAACAATCCATCCAATTCTACCTAATTGCCTTCTGGGACTTACCAGAAGTTATGGCCTCTAGAGGAATGAAGTTAGAGCTCTCTTCATAATGTAGTAAAATAATTTTGCCTGGAAATCTTCAGAAAATGACTGCAGCACTTCTGAGTGAATTGCATACTGCTTTAGTTGCTTCCATTGTTTTAGCAACTCTGGTAATTAGCAGTTTAGCAGTTTCTGCTCCTTTGCTCTAAGGATGACATCTTTCACATATACACTTTAAAAACCTACAAAGAAATTGCGTAATCTTTATCAGTTTCCTTGTTCTTGTAGGTCTGATGTCTTGTACGTGATTTGCGTTTACTGAGGAAGGTATCAGTGGAACAGGGCAACATCTGAGTCTGCTTTTACTCGCTGGGCAATGGTAGCTGCTGCAGTGCGTGTTTTAGAATAGGTTGCTATGTCAGGAACTTGCATAAAAAGGAGCTATGAGATCCCAATCAGAAAGATCTTCCCCAATACCATCAAGTCTTTCTTATCTGTTACAGACCATCCAATCCTGCAAAGTTTCTGAGGGCGTTTCTCAGTGCTTGGTCTGCTTGCGTTAGTTTTGCGTCAATAACACAAAAGCTACTGTAGCTACAGCAGAGAAAGATGGATCTTATTTCAAAGAGCTGCTTTACAAACCAAATCACCAGAAAGCACTTTGTCTTGCATGCCCCTGTTTGGAGCACCTAATAAAATGACTCCATTCTCTGACAGTTTTATTTGTAGCGTAGGAAGGTTATCTGTGCACCCGTTATTTTCTGCCTGAGAAAATAAATCTGTGTCTGCATAAAAGTCCCTGCATATTATGAAATTGTTATCAAACAAAACTTTACATTAAGAAATGTCACTGTTGAGATGGATTCCTCCACTCTCCCCTAGCTTTTTATAGCTCTTTTTAAATTTACAGTCACTTATTTTTTCCTTAGCTCTGTCCACTGTAGTCTGGCTTTCATGTCTTCTGTCTCAAATATAACGCGTGTATTCCATATATTCGCTGGCAATAGTGGCACTGCCCATGGCAGGGGAGTTGCAGCCTCCTCTGACCTCAATGGACTGTTGAGTC
The DNA here is from genome assembly GCA_013399095.1 of Psophia crepitans. NCBI lineage: Eukaryota > Metazoa > Chordata > Aves > Gruiformes > Psophiidae > Psophia > Psophia crepitans. The sequence goes on from VWZZ01000192.1 coordinate 380,090, forward strand.
GGTGATTCACTCAAAGCCCATTTTTCTTCCCTGCTGGATCCACGTACAGGATTGCTCAGCTTTTGTGGGTGGTTTCTCACTAAGTGTTTTGGGATGAGGCTGATGTGATCACGTTCACCTTGTGTAGTCATTTAGCAGCTGCCAGGTAGTAAAGACTTTGGGGTAATTGTAGACAAGCCCAGATGAAGGGATTCTCTCTTGCCTTTTTCCTGTTCCACCAAGTGAAGTTCATGGGGCATCCTTTCTCAAAGAATCCTTGTGGCAGGAGCTACCACAGGTGGTGTACGAAAGAACTGAATGATAAGTTTTAAAAAACCATTAGTCTATATGCAGTCTTGCACAAAATATTTCTCTTTTGGTTAGTTTGTTTGTGGTTTGTTTTTTGGGGTTATTTAATAAGTTGATCTGTATATATCATTATATTATATTTTCTGTTCCTGTTTACTGAAGCTGTATAAGTTATTGGACTTTTTCTAATATACTACAGGGGCTTTTTTATGGTGGTGTTTTGAGAATGCTGGACAGTTAATTGCCTTTACCTTGGCACAGCACCAAACTCAGATACATCCTTTTTTTTGTTGTTGGCTTCATGATGTTTTATTGGTACGCCCCTTCCAGGGACATAATTGTCAAGTTACTTGTTTTTGAAATTACTTTTCTGGACAAGGATAAACACAGTGCTGTTTTAAAAATGTCTTTCTAGAAACTGCAAAAACACACATTTAGATGCTGATACACCTTCGCTTTGGAGTTCATTGTGTCAGAGCCTTGACCACCTTGTTCAGAATTTGAAACATGAACGTAATTCATGTGATGATATTATCAAACTGAAACCAAATAAAAGTTTCAGTTCAGGAAAATATGTTCAGGTACTTCAGTGTTTTTCTGAATGGGGAATGGCTTTGTATAGTATTTCAGAGTCAATCAAGGTCTAACAGAAGATGGTTTTTTGATTGCATGTTGTATAAATCTCTCTTGTTTAAATGTAATCATGTGCAGGGCTTTTCTCTGCTTTCAGTTGTCTCCTAGGGAATAATCACGCAGAGAGAAAAAAAGATTTATACCTACTGTATTAATAGGAAATACATATTTTGTCTTCCGGGAAAACATCACAAAACTGTGATGGTGCCAGATATACAACTGAGACCCATGGCAGAGACAGTTAAGCCTAGTGACAGAGAGAAGTTAACTGTGGAGACCTAGACCAGACTCAAAGCTGGAAACATCACGCTGGTGAAGTGGGGATTGTATCCGCCATGTAGAGACCCAGTGCATGTGCTAGTGTACTCATACTAGTGTATCTTAAAGGGTAATGTAAAGAAGGGCCTTCACCACTTTGTTTGGAGCCTACCTCCCCTTTGTGGTACCTGTCCTGTCTCGCTGTATCTCTTTGGAACAGGGACCTTCTATCCCATTGAATTTGCATCACTTAGTATAAAAGGGTTCATTCTTGGTTGATTTCTCAAAAAAAAAAATAAAATTAATGATAATAAATTATTGAGCACCCACTAAGGTGCAGCCATTTATATATACTAACTGAAGCTGCAGTTAAGGGTTAAGTGCCATTTAAAGTCACTTACAACCAAGTACACCTTTATGTGGAAAAAAAAAAGTAGATGCACATTATAAAGTTTTAAATAGAAACAAAGGCGAAATAAGTGGTATTCTCTGCTCATTATTATTAGGTTGCCTAACTTAGCATAATTTCATTTTTATTATTAACTTTTAAAGGGACTGCTATGATCTTTTTCACAGAACTCAGATTTTCTTACAAATCTAATGCAAATGTAAATACATTGTGAGGCAAAGAATGTCCAATCATTCCAACAAACTATTAATATTCAGAAGTAAGAGTAAAATGTGGCATGTAGAAGGGACTTGGAGATTTCAGTAGACCTGGCGTAATATGCATTTTGACCGCTGTGCTGCATATCTGAAACCTTAGTGAATGGAAAGAGCAGTGCTAAGCAGTGGGTTAAGCGATGGTTCCTACTGAATCTCTCTTCTGTGAGCGCTAGGGTAGAACACCCCGCCTAAAAGAAGACACATATTGATGGGGTGTGTGAAGAGGAATCAGGCTTTCCATTAGAAGTGTTACAGGTAAAGTTTAAAATTGTTGTATGTGTTCTGGTACATGTATTCAGATGTGCAATGAAGCCTGTAATAAAACCTCGATTTTTATTTTTACAGTATTTTTACAAATATTTTTATTGTGCTACAGGAGCAGGAAGTTTTGCAATTTTTACCTTATTAGTGTGCCTTTTAGCTTCAGGATCAGAGTTCAGCTGACACAGCCACACTTAGAATCAAAAGTAAATACTGTTAAATATGTGGGCTATTATCAAACTTATTTTGTGATTAAAAAAATCAAGGAGCTGAGTGGCACGGATCACGTATTTTAATTAAAGAGGTGGGGAATTTCATGCCACTTAAACACAGAAAATTAGAATATCCTTGGGTTTTTCTCTTGTGCATGTGTGTTGCCTGAAACACTGATTACCTCATTCCTTTGTAGTCATGAGACACAGACAACCTGTTGGGATCATCCTAAAATGACTGATCTCTTCCAGTCCTTAGGTGAGTGTGTTTCTTAAAATAAACCCTTATGTGATGTTCATTCCATGAGTAAAAACCTGCATTTATCTGCTGACCACGTCTGAGTTGATACGAACTCTGAATAACAGAGTATTTCCCACTTTGCAAAAAAAACCTACTGCCTTGATTGTGTCATGTTTATTGCCTTTCAGTAATTTTAATTCTGAACAACATGCTCGGATTCTACGCTTTAATGCAGTATCTTGTTTCTTTCTTTCAAATCCACGAGGGATTGTCCAATGATGCAAGCTGCCTGCATGTTTAAAGCAGGATGCCAGTCTGCAGGGAACTCATTTTGTAATAAATCAGAGTAGTTACACTATCAGTAAAGGCTAGACCACATTATGGTACAGCCAGTTCAATGTGCCCTGCTAACATTTACATTTACTGTGAAATACCCTTTTCTAAGGAGCAAAAAGGTAAAATACTTTTTAAGTGAGGAAAAATGTTACTATACCCATCAGTTTCTAAAATAGAGCTTATGGCTATCTCACTGTCCCTTTCAAAGCACTGTGTACTAAGTCATGACAGAGAAATTATGATTTACAATCCCATTTTTTTCCCTGTTACTGTGACCTTTGCTGCTTTCTGTTTCCTGTATGTTGTCTGATGAAGTTGTAAATTATTGGAGAAATATGCTGTATTTTAACACTTGTCTGGAAACTACTTAATACTGCATAATATGTATGTAAAACTCCATTATATGTGTATGTATTACATGTGTCAAAACAGTGTCAAGGTCTCTGGTGTGCCAAGGCCCTGGACTGTCAGAGTCAGGAGGCTTTCCCTGCAGGTGGATTGGACTGAGGTCCCAACTTCTCAGTTTGTTTCATTTATTCTGATATATCTTATTCATACATTGCAGAGAAGAGAAAGGATATCAGACTTCTTCCAAAATATAAAAATTTATATATAAAGGAAACTTACGGACTCTCATTTTAAGGCTGCTCATATTTCTGTTCTGCTGTTTCAGCCGACTTGAACAACGTACGTTTCTCTGCCTACCGTACGGCCATCAAAATCCGAAGACTGCAGAAAGCACTGTGCTGTGAGTTTGGCCTTTGAGACAAATTATTTCTCTACAGTACTCGGGAAGGGAGGGTCAGCTTAAGCGTAACAATATTAATTTTTAACAAGGGACCACATACACCCTTGACAGACTGTCAGCCAACAAAATGGCAGGAAGAATTGCCAATAATAGTATCATTACTGCAAGTAAATTAAACAATTAATGAAAAAAGGGGTGCAGCAGGTAGGTTGAAATTTTATGCCAACTAAAAATACTTGGAGAAGTGATAGCAAAATAAATATTGGACCTCTTGACTATTGCATACTGTTCCTGATACAAGTTGCTGCAAAACAATATGAAATTATGTGAGCTAAAATTCTGACTTTTGACATAAACTCAGGTATTTTATTATATTTTAGAGAGTTCTATTTTTTTGTAACTGTTTACTGCTGCTGTATATAACTTTGAACGTATCCCTCGTTCTTGGAGAGAATATCTTGATGTGTGGATTCCAGTTAGAGAGGAGTTCAGGCTGCTCAGAGTGTGAGAGGAAAGGGTATAGATCTGTATGGTTGGTTAGAGGTAGTTAGTATTACTGTACACTTTAGTGACAAAAATCTACTAGGGCAAAGCAAGCTACTATTATTAGCAATAATAGTTTGTGTGTGTGCATATATATGTGTGTGTATATATATGTAGATATATATATGTGCATATATATATATATATAGAATGTGGGGGAAGGGTCTTCTAAATTTAGATAGGAAATAACAGCGCATTTATTATGCACATTGGATATACTGCCCAGACCTGTGTTGGCATTTGTCCCTGTTCTTAAGCGATCTAATAATTCAGCCACAGTCCACTCTGAAAAGCACATAGATTTCGTCAGCAGGAAAGGATAGGTGTCTGCTGAGTAGGCTCAGCTGTCTAAACTACTTCATTTCCAAGGTTCATGTTTGTATCTCCAACTTTCTCTTCTGTATGTGCTAGGTATTCAAAAAAGCACTGTATTATATCACAATTATGGTTTAATTCAGCAGCAAGTTGCATGACTGCAATGTTCAAAGTTAGCAGCCTCAGAAGTGACGTATCGTGAGGTCTTGTCCTGGCCTCTGGACTTCTCTGAGTCACACAGCAAGTACCACTCCATGGTTCTGGGCTCTTGCCTGAGTCTCCTGTGCACAGCAAACCCGGAGTACTCTTTGGAGTCATCCCCCAGTGGTATTTCTGCATTTTCCTTGAGAATCAGGATGAGAAAATGAAGGGTGGTGCTTTCTTGGGGGAGCTGAGTTAGCTTGTAACTGCTCACTGTTTATTATAGAGAAACAGATTGAAGTAATAGTTTGATGTAATATAGAAATTATTTACATTATAGACTGAGGTAAGACATAAAGACAAGGGAGATAACTGAAAGGGCAAAAAGCTTAGAAGGAAGTGAGATTTTGTGAGAAGGCAGTGAAGAGAGAATACGTGGAAGAAAACTAGCTGAAACATAGAGCTGAGGAGGTTAAGGCATACAAAGAGAAAGGAGTGCAAAAAATTCTGTTGTAGACATGATGAGAATATGAATTTTAGAAATTACTAGGACTATGAATGGAAAAGAAAATACGTAAAACCACGCATCTACTGGAAAGCAAATTGGGTGAAGTAGAAAAAAATTGGAAACAGGAAAATTTCAGGAGATGTGAGTCGTGAATGAGTGTGAAGGTTGCAGATTTTAGACCTTTCAAAATGTCTTGGCAACAGTTGGTATAAAAACATTGTACAACAGTACCAAATTTTCTTGTTTAAACTCAGGAGTCCTTGCTGTGGAAGGACTTTTCAGCCCTGAGGTACTGCAGTCTAGGTAGGAACACAAGAAGGGCAAAGCCCTCCTAACAATGCAAGCAAGGAGGGAGTTGCACAAAGCGGGGTCCCTTCCTACCCCCAGGTGGTTAGTTTTCCTTCCAGCCTAGAAGACAGCAATCTGATTTTGGCAGTAGGTTCAGATATGCGTTATACCAAAGGAAGCTGTGCCTGAGATGCTAGCTAGCTACTCCAGAAAGCTAGAGGGCATCTATGCAGCAGCACAGGCTCTTGGGAATACCTCTTGCCACTTCTTCATATGCTGTGCTGGCTTTTCACAGAATTTCAAATCAAATTTGAGATCGTAGGTTCAAGGTCTTACATTTGGGAAAAAACAGAACCTGTCCTCTGAATAGATTGTCTGATGGCATTAAAAGAAAAACTGTATTTCTTTGGCACAGCCTAGAGCTTCTCTGTGCAAGAGATATGTTCCCACCTAAGGCTACAGTTTTATCATCCAGCAAGACTAAAGAGCCTTATGAGCTTTCTGCTTGTCAGTGCGCAGGGTATAAAGTATGCGTCAACATGTACCTAAAAACCAAAAGCAAGGCGAGAAAGCAGAAAGCAAAGTAAAATTTTCCTTGTGCGTTCTGCTCCCCAGGGAAGAGTGAAAAAACAGGCTGCACATGATGGATGCTAATCATACTGCTTATTTGACAGGCATACAGATTGTCTAGCGACCTGTATAGAAGAAACTTCACTTTCATTACTAGTAATAAGCTTTGAGGAGGAACACACTTCCTACTCTTGCTTTTACTGCAAAATATATCAATTTCTGTAATAACTGCAATGGTTAGCTCTCCTCGTTCAGAGATTGCAAAAGTGCATTCCTATCTAAGTGAATATTATCTCCAGTTTCAGGGGAGGGAGGTGTAAGGAGGAGGGAGGGAAATAGTAAGAAGTAGAGAATATTCCAATTTGAGTGAGCCAGGAGTAAAACTGTCATTTCTACAGATCCAATCTGCCTTGTTATTTATGAAGCTGTTTGCTTGCTCCATTTCTCTCCCTCATGAGAGGAGACCACAGCTAGAAAAATCTTGGTCTTTATTATATGCACCTATTTGACAAAGGATTGGTGTCATTTGTGAGAACACAACATTGTGGAGTTTTTAAGAAAGACATTGTGGATTATCCCCAAAGCTAAATGCTACAAGAATTTTCTGTCTCTGAACAGGAACTTGTTATGATCTGGCACAATTTTAAGACCACCTTCAAAAATATAATCAGTGCTGTTCCTTTTGTCATTGTTTGCATAACTGATTAGTTCTTGCCAGGGAACAAGTCAAATTCCCTTTGACTGTGATGGTTCTTGGCCTGATTCTGTCCCATGAATGACTGCTGAGATAGTGAAAACACCACATGTGCTAGCACCTCCTCTCTGAGGAACGGGACAGTGGTTAAGCCCTATCTAGAATTCTTTTACTGATTTTATTTGCTGGTGGGGATTTTTTAAGGTAGGGAAAGAGTCATTCTCTGGTCTGAGTTACTTTAGTCTTTCATTGTGTTTCCTGTAACTTTAACTGTGAATGGTTTTTAAAAGTGTTTGGTTGCAGAATGCTTCAGAAAGGCTTATGTGCTAAGGCAAAGAAAATGTCAAAACAAATCACTAGGAAATGAGGTTATTGAAAACTGCAAAATGTGACAAATTGCTGTCACAGCCGCAGTGTGTGTATAACTGCAAAGGCCTTTTTGGTGACGACTCCAAGGGCACAGCTGGAGCAGGATGCACAGTCCCCTTCACACCTGATAGGTTTTTGACTTTGCAGTAAGGACTGGTAACAGTGTCCGTGCTGTACAGGCAGGTTCAGGAGTACATAATTTGAGAACTGCACTTTGAAAAACTTTGCTGATGCCAGTTCTCTGTTCTGAATCTTTGGTCTTGGTAACTGTCAAAACACATGGTTCTGCAGAAGTTATTCCCTCCCACACCACCACTCTCCTTTAGAGGTGGGAAAGTAGAGTCATCTTTCATCTTGTTCTGGTTTTTGGAAGGTAGATTCCTGCAGAGACTAATATATGTGTGTATATACCTACGTGTATTCATTTTGCAGGAAGATGAGAAAGGTTGCAAGTTGGAAAGAACAAATTCTTAGCTTCTCTGTCTCAGATTATGTGGGGCAGACATACCGAGAACACTTTCCCACTGTAGCAGAAGAATGGGGCCAGAGAGATTATCCTGCATTGCAGTTGTGCTGGGCAGCTGTGCAGCACCAGACTATAATATTTTATTCTTGTGCAGCATACTTTAGTTCGTTTTCAAGAAATGATATTGTCTCAGATACTGAAGTATAGTACTGAAAGGGAAAAGGGGAGCAAAACCACTAGGTATATTCAGAGTTCTGTCACTAAGCTCCTCTAGGTGATTTAAAATTTGAGAATGCTAATAGGATTATCAACTGCACAAACCTAAGGAATGAACATTAAGGCACATTGGACTAAAAGCGAGAGCCGTGCAGACTTCCCTCAGTCACCCAGCGTTTTGCAGGAACTGCTGTCATTCACAAGGTCTTCCTAATACAAAAGCACCACAGCAATGCCTGCCCATTTTCTGTGGGGGTACAGCAGCCTCAAATTTGCCATCAGCAGCTGCATGTCATTGCTCGCTCCTGAGTCAGTCACTCACATCTGCTTGAACCGTGCTGAATGATGTGGTTTCTGTTCATAGTTTTCCTTTGAGAAAGTTCCTCGCTGCAAAAGAAAAGAAATGACCCTTGTGTCCATTTGGTGGTTAGCAGCAGGACTTGGTCGTTCAGCACATTTGAGCAGATGCAGAATGGTACTGCAAAAATGCCCTAAAAGCTGTGTACAGTAGGCTTTGTGCCAGCAATGGCATGTGAGTCTCAGGTTAGCTTTCCCACATCTGCATATAAACAGTTTCCTTAAAAAGTTTCAGAAATGGAAGCGTAATGAGAAAATAGTCCCTCTTTACACTAGCCCAATCCAGGGGTGCTGGTACTGGGTAGATCTTAGCATGGCAGGGTAACTGCATGTACCCAAAGTTCATTCAGCTAAGTGAGCGCTGTAGTAAGCAGGGATGGAAGTAATTTCCTCTGGTTGTTCTCCATGAATGGTGTCATCCAAAAGTGTAAGTTGTGCTCAATTTGCATTAGTACAGCAGCAGAGCTTCCTTTTAATATTAAAATACTGAAAGAACCTCTCTTGATTCCCTCTAGAATCCCTTGGCAGAAATGTGAATGTGAGATCTTAATGCCAGCAGATTGAGACATGAAGTTAGCAGGCTTCCTCCAGTCTCTGTTGAATGACCATTTTCAGTGCAAGTATGGTCATGTTAAGCCAAGCCCACAGGCTACAACTTTCTGGCATTCCAAGTTTTCATTGGCTTTAAAGAAGACAGATTTTGGGTGCTGTCAATTTCTTTTAGGAAGCTGCTTACCTTCTTTTAGCCGTTAAGTACATTACAAAAACAGGTTGAAAAAAATACTACCACCAGACTAGTTGCAATAATTTTGATAGGTTTTCCCCCTTGTAGGTCATGAAAGAAAAGCATGAAAAATGGCAATATTTGTGTGATTGGGTAGTTGTAGTATTGGAGCTGGCTTCACCCCCCTTCTTGCACCCCTCAAAAAATATGGTGGTGTGGCTTGGTTTTGTTTTGCTTTGCTTTTAAATATGGCTGTGAGGCTTTTCCAGTGTATTACATATTTTCCAGCTACCACAGATTATGCTGCAGTGTACTGCCAAATACTTTTGCTACCTGAGGTCAAGCTGGTGGCAAGGTGTTTTGCTACAATTAGTAGTTTGCCTGTTCAGTAAATACATGGCTGGCATTTGTCTACAAGCTAAAGAGATGAGCTTTTAGAAAGGAAAAAAAAAAGAAAAAGGAAATACAAAGCAAGCAAAGGTAAAATTTGTGCAAAATTTGCTATAAAGCTGGAAGAGAATGAACAAACGTGAAAGAGAAAAAGTACAGAGCGGTGAGGTACTGTTTCTCCTTTTACAGTGACGTTAGGAAGGGTAGGTTGAGGAAATGGGATTGGGAATGTAACCTTCTTCTGAGCTATAGCCTTACCTTTTGGTAGGTGCTCATTGAGTTCTTGACTGAATAGCTCACAGTGGTTAGTGTTGTCTTGCTCCTGCATTTTTCTGCTGTAGTTACTTTCCAGCCCAAGCAGACTGCCCTTCTGAGGTCCTTATTTAACATTATGGGTGCAGAGCAATTTATAGTACAGCTGAGACTGTCATGTTTCATTTCCTTTGAGAGATGACATCTATAGTGTAAATGTGTTACTGGCTCTCCAGAAACAGCTCTGTATGAGCTACGAATATACTTCAACTTCATGTTGTATACACTGTAGCAAGCATAGTGATATATTGCAACTATTTTTTTTTTTTTTTTGCTAAAGTCCTCGCTTCTGTCAAAAAAATGTCACTGAGGATTATAACACACTTTACTTTCATTATTCTTTCTTCTTTTATGCCAAAGATAAGTTTCTTCTTTTCCAGTTTGTTTTACTAAAGGAATTGGAAGAGCTCATTGACAGCTTTTTGTTTTCATCATGCAAAATCCAGATTTTCCACAGTTGCAATCATGTTTCTGTGGCTTTGGGGCAAAATTCTTGTCACCTCTAGGACATCCATAGCATTACCAGCTGCCTATAGAAAGCATGCTGTAATAAAGGAAATCAAAGTATTTTTCATGAAATATATGTTCTGGAAAACTACAGTAAATAATTTCCCGGTGTCCCTCCCTCCTTTCATTATAAGCCTTGATTTAACAGCTGCTGTTCAGTTAATCAGGCCGCGATACGTTCCTACTGCATTTAAGAGAACGTTGTTACCTAAGAATTTGCTTTGCTTTACATTTATCAAAAGCGATAGTCATTTAATGGGTTTCTGCTTTATGGGAAATGCAAAGAATCCTCTAAGCCTACTGAGGTCCCAGTGTGCGTACATCTGAAGTTAGTATCCTCTAATTAGACTACTTCAGCAGGATTTTAAATGTTCTTCTGAGCTGTGCAGTGTCATTATGACTTTCTTGTTGATTCTTTTTTTTTAAATTACACAGTACCAAAATGCTGTCGACTTCTCACAGACAACAGTTTTTCACTATAATGTTACTAAATGAAAGCTCCTCTTTGGCAAACGGTCCGCAATGGATATTTCCTACAATATCCTCACGAACAAGTATTGTGAATGCTATGCTTGGGCATCTGTAGTCACACCCTTTTTTCTTTTTGTCTTGTCCTTTTTTTTTTGTTTTTAATCACCTGTTATTAGTGGACCTGTTGGACCTGAACACAACAAGTGAAGTTTTCAAACAGCACAAGCTGAGTCAAAATGACCAGCTGATTGGTGTCCAGGATGTGATCAGCTGTCTCACTACCATCTACAGTGGACTCGAAGAGAAACACAAAGATATGGTGAATGTTCCTCTCTGCGTAGACATGTGTCTTAACTGGCTACTCAATGTATATGATAGGTAAGTAAAAAGTTTTTATTCACAGTGTGTACCTCAGGAATTTAATGTAGTATTAACAAAGTATAACCCACGGAGACAGAATTGGTAATTTTTGCATGTGTGACTTATCAGAAATGCTAGACTTACAGGACTGTTGCATACATTTTTGAGTTACTTTCTTGAGGAAGTGTCCATGATAATAGGAAAATTATAAAGTCTTAAGAAGTTCTTTAATAAAAAGTTGTATCTCTTGATATTTTTGTCTTAGTAATGAAAGTGCAGTTGCTTGCAATGAGATGTTTCTTACGCTGTCCTGCTCAGATACACTGAACTAATGTTACACTACTTTTACACTACTACCAAAGAAACATTGAAAGGATTTCAAGAAATGTGTATGTGAGTGGAGAACTAGGTATGCTGCTTTAGCTGTGTTCCTACTGTAAATGTTCCAAATTGCCTAGATGATTCGCCATTTGTACCAGATCCTATTTCTGCCACAGATGGGGGCATCTTTGTTATTTACTTTATACTTATTTACTTGCATGCCATAATTGTGGCTGAGCTCCCTGTGCTGCATCCTCTGTTGAGTGGTGGTTGCTGTGATCTCGGTGCTGAAGCCTGTCTGATTTGGGAGGATCAGTGGTGTCCTGGTGTCCCGGCTCACTTCCAGCAGGTGCAGCTCCTGCCTTGTATCAGAACTTTTGAGTTTATTTAAATGTGTGTCCGCTATTCCCAGAGAGAGTACTGTGTCTCAGGGGACATGAAAAAGTCCACTCCAGCAGCCTGTTGTGATTTTGGTCAGTCTTAGGTCCCAGATGCGTATTTCTTCTGCTGAATATCAAACTCTGATCACTCTGCCCTGCCCTGCACTATGTCAGCCTGCGTGACCTACAGTCAGGTTTTATTTAGTTGTGCCTTTGAGTCATGAGTTCCTTGCTCATTTTTCTTAGTGGTTTTTAGTATTTTTACTATTCTCATGTCCGTTCTGCAGTGAAAACTGGGAAAAGACTTGGTTTCCATCAGCTCCTCCATTCCCTATAATCTATGTCCTTACATTGCTTTAGCAAAGACATTTGAGGACTCCTTTGGAGCTGACTAAAGACACAGTAGTGCGATGCATGGGGTGGTCGCTTCAGTGTGTCTCACTGGCTGTATGCTTTAGTTCACAGTTATACGCAGAATTACAAATCAAAATTTCTAAGCTACGTGATGTTGGTTAGAAAATTTCTTTCCTTTCTCCCCATTTGAAGATGGAAAGAGCAAAAGTATTTCTTGAGTAATGATAGAAATTCTTATACCTGGCTTTGCAAAACAGAGCTATTACTTCTTAATGTATGCATTATCTGCACTGTGCTCACTCACTTAACCAGTGCCGAATTCTAACAGTTCAGAGCTTTTTGCTTTTTTCTCCCCAGAGGGTTACATGCCAGTACTCTTACATTTTGGAAATTTTATTTTTAAATCTTATCGGGGGGAGAGGGAAGGAGGGAACAGAATACATAGAACTATTTATCATTTATGTGCTGACTATCTCTTATGCTTTGGTATTCACACATTACTTTTTAATACTTGATGTTTCTGTTGGTTGGACTCTCATGATTACTGCTGGAAAATTGGAGAGTCCATCAAATAATGACTGGGATTTGTTCCTGAAATTATTTTCCTTTTGCTCTGTATTGTGGGTGAATAAGCACATCGCTTGCAAATAGAGCAGTAGATCAAGTGGGTTGCTTGACTTAAATGTTATTGGTTATTTAGAATAAGAGACTTAATAATGCCAGAGAATTTTTTTTTTGTGGTTACTGGTTGGATTTTTTTCAGATTGATCACAAATCCATTATATTTTATTTAGTATACCTTTGCTTTCTAATTTCAGTTAAAGTCAGTTTTCTAATCTGTTCATATTTAAAATGCACATAGTAAGGAATAGACCTTTGTCTCAGTAACATTTTCTGTTGCTCCCATTTCTCCTTGATTATTATGTTGAAAGCATTAGTGTAGATAATTCTTCAAGCTGATGAAAGACTTCAGTCTTCAGTCAAACTTTAAAAAATGGAGGATGAAGGTTTTCTGAGATAAAATTACCTTGTACAGTATGTTTCCTTGCTCTCCTTTCAAATCCACTCCAGGTTAAAAAAAATAAATAAATCTGAAAGAACAGGCACCAATTTTGAGCTTTTTTTTTTTTAATTGGCCTTTAGCAAAAAAACTAATTTGTGTCTTGGCATTTCCATTGTTTATTGCAGGGGTGTTATACAATGTTTCAAATTGTTAAACTGCCTTCAAAAGCATCTGTTAGTCGCATGCTATTAACTTGAGATGTAATTACCGATTCACAGATTGTTGGCAAACTAGGTAGTTCTTCAGACTTACCTACAGATGACTTTGGCCCTTAAAAAGAACCAATTTATTTTTAGAAAGAGTAGGCAAGTCTTTTGTGTTCTGGTATTTTTCTGACACATCAGGAGAGATTCATTCTTCAAGCTGAGTAGAGGAGAGAAACATTAAATTTACTTGGTGACTTTTACTTCTTCAAGGACTCAAAGGTTGTTCCAGGCAGCAACATCTGCCCTGTAAATATTTTCCAAAGTTCAAGTTCCTTGGTTTGTCTGGAGGTTATTTTTTAAAAACTAAATGGTAAATAAACATCTTGCATTTTACAATGACGACTGTGAAGGAAATTGTTTGCTCTATGAAATCATTTGGCCAGGCCTGTGTTTAAATCATCCAAAATCAATAACTTGTGGTTATTGTTCTGGACTATATGCTGTCAAATTTGCTAAAATCTCCAGAAGTCATTTATATAAAAGGGGCTGATAGCTTTTTAGTACTAAAGGAATAATTCAACACCCCTTGAGTTGTGTTGTTGGAGTACTTTTGATAATGTGTTCTTTTAAATTTAATTTCTTTGATGCATTAGTCTAGGAAGGGTATCTGTGGTACGGCATGTATGCTAACCTTTTCCATGTGATCTAAGCTGTCATTCATGATCATACCCTACGGCCCAGGCTTCCCCTGAAGAATTACAACTTCATTATTTACTGTTGCACTTTTACACCCGGCAAATTCTCCAGGTTGAGTTAATATCCCAGGTCTTACCGGCATGTTAAGTTCAGCAAAATCTGAACTTCTGAGGAATGAGAAGGATGAGAGACTTGGTCAGTCAGCCTTAACTTTATGCCCTGGTTTTGATGGTAGCTAATCAAATTTTCTGCATGCACTCCAGTTGCATTCCTTGTGTTGACAATAGCTGTCCTGATTCATGGAGGACTGCGAGAGCAGCTTGGCAGGCCGTGATAGTAGTAAGATGTGCTCTAGGAAGGACATGGCCCTCTGCAGGGCAGGAAAATGAGCTCCTTTGACTCCTCTGGTTGATCAAGGGGAAGCATCTGTGGGGACATATGAATCTACCAGGCTGCCTCCTGTTGCTGCGTTGTGTAGATAACTGATAGCTGCTGTCCTTGGTTGTCTTTAATGGTAGTGTCAGCGCTGACCAGGCTTGAGCACTCTGACAGAAGTCAGAACTGAAGGGACTCATCTTCTTACTTTTCCAGTTTTCCCAGTGCCCAGTGCTTTTATGCTGGTGCCCCCCACCCTTGGGGGACACAGGGTTCCTCTGGACTTGATATTGCTTATCTTGTTTTCCATTAATTTGCCTTATTGTGTGTTCCTGTTTACAGTCTCTTGTACTTTATCTTGTCCTCTGCCTGGCAGCTTTTTGTTACCCAGCTAACTGCTGTGTGCAGCTGTGCCCATCACTGCTTGGCCCTTTGGCATTCACACTGCTCATGGACTTGGGCAAAATGCTTCTGTACCATGTCTGGCTATGCCATTGCGATGCCACAGAATACTTACACACCATTGTTTGTAACAATAGTTTCGCACACTTATATTCAACAATCTACTATTAATTATATCCTGATTAGTACATTAATAACTGACAGGTGTTCCAGGTCTCTGTTTTGACTATGGTGTAGACTATGTTTGCTGTCAATGGAGCTTTGGGTCCTAACAACTCTGTATCAGGATGTTCCTTCGAGAAAATAAGAGTGCTTGCATAAGAAGAATACATGATTGTGGAATGTTTTCGGAAAGTTGACTAAACTCTTTTTCCTGGAAGGACATACCTTTAGATAACTGTAACCCTGCAGTAATGTCTGCCATTGAATTTCCTAGGTGTTTGAGCAGAAAGAGAAATGTTAGTTGTAGGATTCAACATGCCGTTTTGCAGCTGAGATGTTCCTATGGCTGAGTAGTGCTAAACTATATTATGTGATTCCCAAGTGCTCCATGCAGCTTGTGCCTGATATAGTGAGGTTGGGATTATAGCTGTTTCATTTGTTTGGAGTTCAGTTGTTACAGGTTTAGCAAGGGAACTCCTGAGGCACAGCTTATGTCTACTGCCCCTGCTGTCTGGGTGTTACCTGTTCTTTCCCCCCTCTCCTCGTCTGCATCCTCTAGATCCAGTATCTCCTGTAGTAAGACACAGGATAAAAGTGTTCTCCCTTTCTCTTCTGATACTACAGCCATTTCTAGATTACCATTTTCCCTCACCTGATTATGTTATTGTACAGTAGCAACAGTCATCAGTTTTATATAAAAGTAGCTTTTTTATATCCGCTGCAGCTGTTTTATATCTCTGAAACAGTTGAATCGCTGCTCATTTCTTGGATGGAGAGTCCAAACTATGCAACAAAGTTGTATGTGCTCCAGTCCCAATCCAGCCTCTCTACCCATGCAGCATGGTACCTTCCGTGCCCTTGACCAAATGATCTAATTAGCTGATTCTCCACTAAACTGATCCTCTCTGTAGTATATGCTTTCAAGACACTCCCCTACCGTGCCTGAAAGTGATGTGTACCTTTTTTTTTTTTTAAACACCATTTTGACAGGTTTAAAAGTTGAATTACTTCTAGGTTCTGTGCCATGTCCTGACTGGCAGTGGAGTAAGATGCGACAGGGGGATTCGTACCTGAGCCAGATAGTTCAGAGCCTGGTGCACATGTAGAGATAAGGGAGTCACCTACAAAACCAAGGACTTCTTTATTTCCTCCTTCCCCTCACCTCTCTCTCTTCTCCTCTTCCCCACTAAAACAATAACATTCCAGTTCGTTTGGGGAAGGAAAGGAATGTCAGCATGACACTATAAAGGCAATGAATCCTTAGACTTTGTATTGCCTGGAGAAAGAGAGCTCAGATATATCCAGAGGGACAAATGGACTTCAGAAAACAAGAAAAAGTGCTTCTGACAAGCAGCTATAATGATTTTGCTATTTTTCACTTGAAGATAGGTCAGAGGTCAATAATGTGCCATTTTTATACTGCCTTTTGCTGTTCTATTGAGAGAGAATGGGCAACTTTGCTATAAAGCAGTTAATAGAGGTATAACAGTTCAGATTTCCCTTCATCAGGATCAGAGCAAAAAATATCTGAGCTGCTTAAAGTGGTCTTATCAATTGATTTTGTAATGACAAGCATGCTTGTATTGCTGTCGTGAATCTGAAGAGTGTGCTGACACTGAATTCTAAATACTTGACCCATAAATTTTGTATGAATTCAAGCATTAACAAGTTTCCTGAACCTTCCCGCTGGAAGGCCTTCCCTTCCTTTTTAGATGTTTGTACACACAGCACAATTAGATGGTTGTGCCATTCAGAGGCACCTTGACAGGTTGGAGAAAGGGGACAACAGGAATGTCATGATGTTCAATGAAGAGAAATGCCAAATCCTCCCCATGAGTAAGAATAACTCCACATATCAGTACAAACTGGGGGTCGGCTGGCTGGAAAGCACCTTTGCAGGAAAGGCCCTGGGCATCCTGGTGGACACCAAGTTGAACATGAACCAGCAGCATGCACTTGTGACAAAGTAGGCCAACAGTCTCCCAGCTGCGTTAAGAAAAACCTTCCCAGCTGGTCGAGGGATATGATCCTTTCCCTCTGCTCAGCACTGGTGAGGCACATCTGGAGTGCTGGGTCCAGTTCTGGGCTTTCCAGGAGACATGGAAAAACTGGAGTGAGTCCACTGAAGTGCCACAAAGATGATTAAGGACTTGTAGTATCTGATGTATCAGGAGAGACTGAGAGAGCTGTGACTC
This sequence comes from Psophia crepitans, assembly GCA_013399095.1. Lineage (NCBI taxonomy): Eukaryota > Metazoa > Chordata > Aves > Gruiformes > Psophiidae > Psophia > Psophia crepitans. The sequence continues at coordinate 397,058 of VWZZ01000192.1, forward strand.
TTCAACCTGGAGAAGAGAAGTCTCAGGGGGATCTTATCAATGTGCATAAATACCTGATGGGAGAAGCAGTGAAAATGGAGCCAGGCTTTTCTCAGTGGTGCCCAGTGACAGTACAAGAGGCAGTGGGCACAAACTGAAACACAGGAAATTCTGCTTATACATATAAAGAAANTAGTATCTGATGTATCAGGAGAGACTGAGAGAGCTGTGACTCTTCAACCTGGAGAAGAGAAGTCTCAGGGGGATCTTATCAATGTGCATAAATACCTGATGGGAGAAGCAGTGAAAATGGAGCCAGGCTTTTCTCAGTGGTGCCCAGTGACAGTACAAGAGGCAGTGGGCACAAACTGAAACACAGGAAATTCTGCTTATACATATAAAGAAAAGAGAGATATATATTATTTATTTATTTATTTATTTATCTATCTAATTATTTTTTTATTTGTTATGTGAGGGTGATCAAACAGTGGCACAGGTTGCCCAGAGAAGCTGTGAACTCTCCATCCTTGAAGGTATTTTATTCTTGACTGGATAGGATCCAGGGCAACCTGCTCTACCTGACTGAGCAGGATCATTGGTCTAGATGATCTCCAGAGGNATTCTGCTTATACATATAAAGAAAAGAGAGATATATATTATTTATTTATTTATTTATTTATCTATCTAATTATTTTTTTATTTGTTATGTGAGGGTGATCAAACAGTGGCACAGGTTGCCCAGAGAAGCTGTGAACTCTCCATCCTTGAAGGTATTAAAAACTTGACTGGATAGGATCCAGGGCAACCTGCTCTACCTGACTGAGCAGGATCATTGGTCTAGATGATCTCCAGAGGTCCCTCACAACCTCAGTGATTTTGTGACTATCTAAGCTGGGCATACTTACACCACTGAATGGAAGTGTCAGTGCTACAGATTCTACAGGTTTCATGGAGGGATTTTGTTAGGGTTTGATGTGGATTTTTTACTGTATATATAATTCCAGAGCTAATATTTAGTTGTTTCCAGGAAAAATGCTAGGGGAAAATATGTTGCTCTCTAGAAAAATGTGATAGTGCAGGGTTTGTAATTCTTTTTATAATTTATTGAGGAAATGCTTTTTGTGCAAAAGTTTTTCACAGTCCCTTTAACAATTTGCTGAAATCCGGAGAAATGTGAAGCTTTCACATATGTGCCCTGAGCTGCAAAGATTTTTGGAGTTTCCACCTTTAATAAACAAATGCTCTAGTCAGTCCTGAATTAAATCCAACCCAAATGAATGTTCTGCTTTGTTTTTCCATTTAATACAAAGTTAAAACACAGACAACCCTGTGCAGGAAAGAATGCAGAAAGAACTATATCAAGGTTGCAAAATCAGCCATTTCCATGTTAAGGTATGCCAGAATGATGTAGTGTCTGTGATTGAAAGAGGTAATTTGAAGCTAAGCTTGAATTTATAAAATAGGTGGCACTTTTATAACATTCTGGAAAATTGGGTCCTGATTTTCAAACTAGGCACTAAAAGTAATGGGTGTTTTTGATTAATTTAGCAATAATTTCTCTGAACCTCTGTTCCAGCTTGTGGAATGGAGAAGATAATGCTGCCTAGTCTCACTAGATTAGGTGATGGTTGTGAAGACAAATGCATTAATATTTGTAAGGCGCTTAGCTAATTTACTGAGAGCCCAGAAGTAAATTAATAATTTTGTATTCAGCACTACATTTGAGAAGTAAATCAGCAGACAGTGTGTTGAATGGAGAGGACAGAAAGATATATCTAATAAGCACTTCAGAAGTAATTAAAGGATATGTTCTGTATGGCAGAAGGGACCAAAGTAATGTTTGGGGTGACATCTAGTATTATCTTTCTTGCTGGTGAAGGATGCAGCTAAACTTAAATGCAGGGTTTTGTATACAATATATACAGTTTAAGTACTGTTGTCATGAGTTTTTTGCCATGCCTTATCTAAAAAGAAATTGTGTTCTTTTTTTGGTCTTTGAAAGAAGAAATCATCAGATCTTTTAAGAATGTGTTTCTGCACTGATCTTTAAAATTGCCCTTTTCCATGTACTCTGAGGTTATTTCTTTAGTGTCTTTTTGAACAGTGTTTGTCTTGCAGGTCTCAAGTTGCCTAAGTTTTGATGTGTGTTTTTTGGGGTTTGGGTATTATTTTTTTTTTTCATATTGGTCAAGAAAATCCTGAAGTCCCGTGGATTAAAAAGAGTGACATCATTTAATTACTGCATGTGGCTGTCTGTTTATGTCCCAATACACATGTATATCAGAGCATTTTAAACATAAAAGGAAAAAATGAAGTGGAAAAAATGAATGAATTACTGTCATGAAAACTTGGTTTTATTTTGCCGTCCTTGTGTTTCACACTTGGTAATAGGCTTTCCTGCTGTGTGCTCATGTATTTTTCCTGTGTATATCACATTATTAAATCATGGTGAGAGCTTTACAGAGCTAAATGTCTGCCCTTTTGGAGTAATATGAATTGTTTTGACATGAAAACCACTTAGAAGGTGAGCTGAGCTTTTGTAGAGGAAGCATTCTTAATGTGATTTGTAGTGTTAATTTGTTTCGAAATTTGAAGTGTATATGAAATGGAACTACCAATGCCTTTGCATTATTTAATAGACTTGAGTTGGAATGAAATCAAATTAAACTGTATTAAATGGTCTTATCTTTATCATTTCAGTGGCCGAACTGGAAAAATTCGAGTGCAGTCCCTGAAAATTGGCTTGATGTCTCTTTCTAAGGGCCTTCTGGAAGAGAAGTACAGATGTAAGGAAGAATTTTTTAAAGAATTTTATAAAATTTTATAAAATGCTTACTTTATTTAATTAAGTGAAGTACAATAACAACAGGCACTGTAGCAAAATTTGTAGTAAAACATTTCTCATGCCTGTAGCAAGACAGTTTTCTGTAAGTGAAATAGAATTGTTTTCATTATCATCAGTAACAATGGAGAAAGTAGGATTTATATCCTAACTACAGACTATTGATGTCAATTATACATCATGATAATGCACAGTATTGCGCTCCCCAAAAGCAAAGGAGAATGTAGGTGTGTGGAAGCTAGAGAAGTATTCTGTTTGACTGATTCTCGTTGTGTGTGTTTTGTTTAGGGAAAAATCAAGCAAGTCTATGTTGATTGGAACAGATTGATATGTCTGATAAAGCAAGGAAATACATCAAAACCCAACAATTGTATGTTGTTGTCTATGTAAAAGGTGATCTGAACTCTGAAAGTAGTTTTCCAGTATCTGTTTCCTGCCAGAATTGTACAATGAAAGTTTAAATTACGTTGATTTAAGTAATCTTACAAGATTTAGAAATACTGAGTAGTATGAAAATATTTCACAGAAATAATTGTAGGAGCAGAAGGGAATTGAGTAACTGTGGCAACACCCCCTGACAAATACAGAACAAGAGATCAAGCACTATATAAGAGCACTGTAGGTGATGGACAGTTATGTGTTATTCACATCTTAAAAATCACTCTCTGCAGTAGTTCCTTGACACGTTTCAGAAACACATGTAAAATGTATAGAGACTGTATTTGTTGTGTACCATTGAAGCTCTGCAACAATTTCTGCTTTCCTTACAAGATTGCCTATGAATACTTCTAATCTTGGTTACTGACATTGAGCAAAAGTACAAGTGTCTTACACATTGGGGTGTATTTTGACATCCAAACTTGAGACCACACTAAGACTTCAGGGTTTTTTTTAGTCTCCTTATGTCATTTGACATATCTGTAAATTAGCCCATAACTAAAAGAGCTTGGCAAACATGTCTTTGTTCAGTTATGACAATTCAGGAAGTAATCTGCCATGTGGTATGAAATAAAAGGATAGGAGCTAGGCTGTGGGTAACAGAACGATAACCCTACCAAAAGATGTTTTTGAAAAACCCAAAACTTGGAAATAAACTCATACTGAATTGCTATCAGTAATGAATTAGTATACTTATAGTTACCGGATACAGACACTGAAGCAGAATGAGCAAATGACTAGGTTGAATTCATTTGTATGTTGTTGCTTTGTGTCTAGTAATAAAATAAAAATGGCTGCTCATGGGGGCTGCAGATTTACATAATCTATGTTAACAGGGTGGGCTTTTTCCTGGAGATTGCTGTGAAAAGACCTAAAAAAATAGTGCAGAAAAAGTCTCAGGAAACTTCTGTATCAAGTGACCATAGCTTCAATCTGAAATACATCTGAAATTGAAATAATTGCCCAGCTTCTCAAAGCAGAGAATTATATCAGATAATGCAATCTTGTTGTTGTTGTTACTCCTGTTCTAATCAGTGAAGCAGACTTTGCTACGTTTATTGTCAGCTTCATTGTCTTTGTGAACCACAAAACTGTCAAAAACCAAAACTCTTCAGTCTGAAAGAAATTGTGCAGAGGAAGGAAGGAAGGAGCAGTGTCAGGTACTGATTGTTGGCCTGTAGAGGTTGTGCAGTCACTGTTTTGAGGTCCTCTGACACCAGCTCTGTCGCAGACTGATCTTTGGTGCAAGCTCTCTTGCTTGTTTAGACTGTGTCACACACTACTAATCATCTGCATGGGCTGCATCAAAACCAGTGTGGCCAGCAGGTTGAGGGAGGTGATTCTGCCCCTCTACTCCGCTCTTGTGAGACCCCCCCTGGAGTACTGCGTCCAGCTCTGGGGTCCTCAGTACAGGAAAGACATGGAGCTGCTGGAGCAAGTCCAGAGGAGGGCCACAAAGCTGATCAGAGGGCTGGAGCACCTCTCCTACGAGGAAAGGCTGAGAGAGTTGAGATTGTTCAACCTGGAGAAGAGAAGGCTCCAGGGAGACTTAATCACAGCCTTTTAATACCTAAAGGGGGCTACAGGAAAGCTGGAAAGGGGCTGTTTATCAGGGAGTGCAGTGACAGGACAAGGGGCAATGGCCCCTAAAGGAGAAAGGATTTAGATTGGTCGTTAGGAAGAAATTCTTCCCTGTGAGGGTGGTGAGGCACTGGAACAGGTTGCCCAGAGAAGCTGTGGAGGCCCCATCCCTGGCAGTGTTCAAGGCCAGGTTGGATGGGGCTTTGGGCAACCTGGTCTGGTGGAGGGTGTCCCTGCCCATGACAGGGGGATTAGAACTAGATGATCCTTGTGATTCCTTCCAACCCAAACCATTCTGTGATTCTATGATCGACTATTGAGAGACATTTTGTTTTATCTGTTGAGCTTTCACATCATCAGGTGAAAAACATATTGAAAATGCTAATTATTTTCAAGAAAGTAAGTCATTTGAAAGAAAGAGCAGTATCCCTAGCATGGGTGCTTATAACAAGTTACCTGCCTTCTGATTTTTCCCTTTCTCAGACCGGCCTCTGATATTTGCTTCTCCTTTTGGCTATATTTCTTCTAAGAGTTTCTGGAGCATTGCCAGTCCCAGGCTTCTCTGAGTGTGACAGTCGTCCTACAGTTGCAGTTGGAGCCCTTAGCAGAGCACAGACCATGCCTTCAATGTTGTAGTCTTAGATGGTCAAACTCTTCTCAGAGTAGTTGGTAGTAAAATAGGCAAGTTTCTTTTTGATGAACGCTTCTTTTGTAACACGCTTAGCTAGACTATCTGCTCTAGTGGTTTCTGCCTCAGCCTTCTCAGAGACTAGCCTTTTGGGGATTAACTTGAAGAAACGTAATTTCTGGGCTGCTGAGACATTGGTTTTATGAAATAATACGGTAAACTAGCAGGGGACAATAATTTCCGTTTACCAGTACAATTGACCTTCACCTTTCTCTCTTACCTTTTTGAGGAAATCAAGCTTTTGTTCTTTTTACTTTCATGAGAAGCTCCCTCTCCCTCCTCTCCCTCTCCCTCCTCTCCCTCCTCTCCCTCTCCCTCTCCCTTTTTTATGTTAACTGTATGTTCATTTCCAGTATAGGTAGGATCTTTTCACTTGACACATTTTTAAATATATTTTGCCAGAAAAATTTGTGATTTTTTAATATTATTTTTATTTAATTAAGTTTCTTTTTAAGATGCTAGCCTTCAGGATTGATAGGAGAATGAATCTTTAATTAAAAAAAAAGTCCCAATTGCTTTAGAAGTTTCAATTAAAGAATGCCTGTTCTTGAAAACGTTTAAAGACATGCTTAACTTCAAGCACATGCCTGGATGCTCCTGCGAATAAAAATGGACCTGCAAATATAATTGAGTTGCGGTGAGCAGTTTATGTCTGTGCTTGTAGGGCAAATAGTCCAGGGCCTCTTTTTGTTGGTGAGGCCAATGACCTGGTCTGGCTGTATCTGTGTTATGCTTTCCTTTCTCCCTGAAACAGGGGGAGCACATGTGAGCTAACTGCTGGAAATTATCCCTGACCATACCTAACTCTTGCATCATTCCTGGCTACTTTGGGGATGAGAGTCAGTTGATTTTGGTCAAACACATGACGGATACACTTTTAGCAGCTTAATGATACAGACGGCAGCATTCCAGGGATTAGGCTTAGACCCTGATGTGCTGCTTCCATGTATGGGTATAGAAGTAACCTTAAAAAACAAAAAAGGAATAAAAAAAGGATGCACATGACAGAAAATAACAGTAGCTTAGTTCCAATAAGACACTGCTCCTTTTTACCATTAGTTGTTTATACATTATTACAGGACTTCTGAATACTGTGGAAAAATGGAACATTTTTAACCACGCAATTTTAGTGTCCCAAGTATTCTTGGAAGGTAAATTTCAATGGCAAGTGTTTGCAACAGTAAAAATTTTAATTCGCATATGTGATTATTCAGAGAAGATTGCAAACCTGGTCATGTAATCAGGAGACAAATGATGTCTCAGAGGTACGGATTTCCTGAGGGACAACAGGAATTTTATCTTTCCTCCCTTCAAGTTTAGTGGTTGAGAAAAGTCATAGAATTGTGTAATAACTGGGAGCACATTTCTGTGCATTTTGCTCTACCTGGGCTCATTTTTAACACAGAAAGCCTAGACTTGCAGCAGAAGCAGAAAACACACATGAAGTTTTATTTAGTGTGTAGATTTGGAGGTTTTGGGTCATATAATTTAATGCATAAAAACTGTAGTATGCGAGGTCAAAAAGAAAGGCTCCTTGAAAAGTCACGAGTGTGAAGCAGTTCAATTTGCAGGTGATATAGAACATCCTTGGAATGTGATTTCTATTTTTTTTCGTATGTTTATGGTGTCAATTTTCAAACCATTTGGAACTAACACTGTGATACTTTAAAAAAAAAAAAGGAAGAAAAAAGAATGTGTATCCTGTTTATAAGAATACACATGAAGAGGTGAAGGCACATTTGCATATTTTTAATTATATTTCAGTGTAACTGTGGAGTCTTTATCACTAGATTCCTTGGAGGCGCTTGGATGGTTCAGGTTTGACAGTGCTAGGTTTGTGATTTGACGTCTTGGCAACTTCAGCAAAAGGCACAAAATGTGTGTCACGGACATCATACTACTAACTATCTTATTACCATTTGATAGGAATTTAATAAATTTTTCAACATTTTCAAGTATCCCTTTCTATACCAGCCATTAAGTACATTTTTTCAGGTTGTCCAGCGAAGTTTCAGTGTGAGTCCCACTGCCTATCATCCTCAAAATACTAGTGTGAGACTGAGTTGAATTTAAGATTAACTGATGGAGGATTTGTTTCTTTTTTTCTTGTTTCTGCTTTTTTCCTATGCCTCAGATCTGAATAATCTTTTCTTTTGCTTCACCAGTCATTCTTCTTGTCCTTCTGGTAGAGTTCCTTATACGGTTTGGTCTTTATATTGATGCATTTTATGTGTAAACTCATATAATATGTATGTACATATTAACAAACTCCATTTATAAGAGTTTGTGGGTTCTGACATTACTGGTGGGTGACATATGGGTCCCTTTTCCCACTGGTGAGTGTGGTGTTCAGATGTACCCTGTCAGACATAAAACGAGCTCTCCTCCCCTATGCCTGCCACCTGAGAGCTGCTCTCACCATGCCTCCTTTCCAGGGAATAGCTCGTGGGTTACTTCAAGGAGGTAGGCCAGGGAGCAAGAACTTTTCGACTTTCCATGCCTTTAGTTTAGTTGTATATTGCACTAAAGGCACTGAGGGTTTTGGGAAAAGAGGGTACTCCCTTGTGCTTGGACACTTACTGGCGCAGCTAGTGTCCAAGCAAGTGTTAAGTTTTATTTGTTTAGATGGATTGTTTTGAAGGAGCTTGAGCTCTTCAAAGGTATTTGCTGATTTCCTACTTCGATCAACCCAGGTTGGCCACTCTCCCTATTCCCTCTTCTGCCACACTGTTTTTCATCTATTTACTGGTCCCCCAATCAACTGAAGGTTTAGGGCTTGGAAAATTACTTCACCTTCCTCACAGCTACAGCAGTTAATGATTGTTCTTCTTTTAGTACCTGTTTCCACTGTAGACTGATGCAAAAAGAGCGAATAAAACAGCCTCTTTTTTTTTTTTTAAATCCTATCAGTTCTTTTAAACTGACTCTTAGAAAGTGGAAAACTATGCCAACCGCAGCTGAAGAAGCTAGCCAGGATTTGGGGTTGCAAGGTGAACCTGCAGCCATGCAGTACTAGTTCTGTCACTGCTGTTGTCTGTGGGGTTTTTTCCTCACCACTGGGCGCTGCAGATCCTGTAGCATTTGTTTGACTAGGCAAGAAAGGGGTGAGAAAAATACAAGAAACTCGAAGAGTTAATTCAGTGATCTGGATTTTTATTTTGTGAAAATCCTTTCTTCTGCCTCAACCTCCTTTGCCAAGAAAAAAAGTATGACCAAATTTTCTGAAGCACACTGACAAAGCTTGACAGTTGCTCCAAATGAAGGGCAAAACAATTCACAGAGTATAATGAAAGAGATTCTCTTGAGTGTTTCTGAACAAAGCTTGTCTGTTTCTCAATCAGAAGTGCAGTCAGACTGAATTTTCAAATTTCATTTCTTTCTAATCTATTAATGGTTGTTCTGGTGGGAAACATGAAAAGTAGAGGAATACTATGAATGGATTTGTTTTTTCTTTTAAGATTACTTGCAGCTTTAATCCAAGACAGCCACTGAGTGCAAAAGGAGAATGTAAAAGCCAACTGGAACGAACACAAAGAATTCAGTTCCATTTCTTCTGTAAATTGTACCAATCACAGAATTTAAAAATATTTCTGAGATGAACTCAACGTTGAAGATATTTTTGGGAGAGATTCATCTTGTGACTAAATATTAATGTACACAGCTACATAGTTCATAAATCAATGTTTGGTGGCAGAAGCGTGTTAAAAATTTTAGCTGAAAGTTTTAACAATTAAAAATGTCTAATCAAACAAATGTGTTAAAGTACTTCAGAAATGTTATCTGTACTGCAGAGAGGCCTATTAATTCAGTTCTTTACTGTGACTCTTAAGTAGGTACAGTGTTTTTCTTCCCACTGTCTGTATCTGGAACAATTTTCTTGGTGTCTTTCAACCTCAATTTTTTCTGTTGTTAGTTATCCCAGAACATCCACTTGTGCTGCAGGACTTGACACCTACCTTAGGAAAAGGGAATCAGTAAAAGGAAAGCACGTGGAAGCCAACATGGTTATCCAGGAAGCAAATGTGATTAATGTTAAGCTCAAGTTGTCTTGCTGGCTGCTGCTCTTGCTTTAAAGTAGTTCACATGACCAGCTGCGACTTGTGGTAGTTTCTAATCTCAGTTCAGCCCAAACATGCTATTGTCCCCAACCAGTCAAAGGATGGCATAGATTTTGGCATAAGATATGGATTTCTGAAATATTATTTCCTTATTCCCTAGCGATAACATAGAAAATCTTAACATAACATGAGTAAATCTTAAGGGGGGCGATGTTATAATGATGGACTAGAACAAAAAACTTCTGATTTTGTGATGTCTCTTTTGTCATACAGTTTCATTCATTTGACCTTACTTTTCTCATTTGTATGGTTACGGATCAAGAAAATGTAGTCCAAGTAATCGAGATTAGATGAGGGTACTGTTTTAAATGGGACAGTGGCCATCTGTAACCGCATCTGGATTACAAAAACTGGGAAGCTTGAGCTGCAGCGTTTCTGAATAAAAGGGGGTGTACATGGAAATGAAATGAGCTGGTGCCTCTTGTCGGTGTTGCAGATCTCTTCAAGGAGGTGTCCGGCCCCACAGAAATGTGCGACCAGAGACAGCTGGGCCTGCTGCTTCATGATGCCATCCAGATCCCGCGGCAGCTTGGGGAAGTGGCAGCCTTCGGTGGCAGCAACATTGAACCCAGCGTGCGCAGCTGCTTCCAACAGGTAAGAAAACAAAGACCTTCATGTGAAAAAAAACCCCACTCTCTCAAGTCTCAAGATTCACTTTTACGTGGTATAAAAAGAAGAGAGGAGTTAAAAAACATCCATTGAGTTCCTGAAGAGAAACGAATGTGTTCCTGCAACTGAATGTGGGAAGTTATCGTGAAAATGCTGCTGTAAAAGATGGTTTATTGTTTAGGAGATGATCGAACAAATTACTTTTTAGCAAAAAGAATGTGTAAATCTTTGTGGTTTTGACAATACTGGCTGCTCTAAAAGCTGTTAAAAATTTTGTAGCAGCCAATTATCCCGCTTTGCATTGTTCAAAGCAACCTGATACTATGAGAACAACATGCCTTTCCCTGCTGGAACAAGATGTGATCTCAACAGAACAAGAGAATGATGTTGATGCTAATTTTTGACCTTGTGCATCAGGAAATTATTTAGCATTCTTTTAGCGACAAAAGAGCTTGCAGTTGCACGAAACTTCAAGCATAGTCATTTATGTATCGTGAGCCTTTATGCAGCAGATCAGAACATGGAATAAAGCTGTCTTACAGCCTGCTGTTCAGCCCCACACTGCATGCAGGGGGTTAATGAGGCTGCAAGGAGCGTCTGTCTGTTTAAAGATGAGAATTAAAAAGAGGATGTCATAATGGAACACAACCTAACTCAGACTTTGTCAAGGGTGCCTAAGGCTCTGACTGCTTGCTAGTGATAACTATACTGCTTGAGTGTTATTTCTGTGAAAGTGGCTGCTTTGAGCATTGTCAGAAATGATATATGGATTAAAAATTCACTAGAGCATATATGAAACTACTGTCTTTAGTATTTCTGATTTTATTGACTCCAACATTAAAACATTATAGTGAACTTTTAGAGCATTTTTCCTTTTTCATTCTTTCATAGACGTTTTTACATTTTTATCCAATGCTTTGAACAATTTAGGGGTGATAAATTTTTTCAAAACTCTTAGATTCACTTCTGGACTCTGGAATGATTGGAATTGGAAGAGTGTTTGTCCAGGTCATGAATAATTTGTCAGATACTTATGGAAATTGATTTGACCATTTAACCATGCAAAACTTTCCTTGAGGTTTTAACTTTGCTGCTTCAGACAATAAGGGATGGTGCCTGACATATCTGTCACTGGCCTCAAGTGGTTCAAGTCATACTGAAATAAATTATTCGTTTGTTAGTGGCAGACTTTTTCTGTCACAGAGGAATGATCTTTATGTCCTTCAAGGATCTGCTCCATCTCTCGTGCTGTTCAGTTATGGGTGAGGAGTACTAGCAAGGTAGTGTTCACCTGATGTGATATTATGATTATACTGATGATGAGGTTGCATCCCTCGTCTCACATGAATAGCTCAAGTTCAGTCCCTGGTCATTAAGAGAACATAGGAAAAATATGCAGCTGCGTGACAGTTATCTCAGCCTAGTGAAAGCAAGTATTGTGCTGGTGGGGAAAGCATGTTGTTTGTTTGGTTTTTTGGGGGTTTGTTTCTTTTTGGTGTGTGTGCTACTTCCTCTTACTGGCAAAAATCAACCTGGACTGACTAGGTTAAGCAGCCCAGTGTTGCTTCTCATCATGTGTTACCACTTGAGAATAACTTTCATTTTAAGTTGTGTTCTGCTGCTTCCAGTGAGGTCAGAAGGATGACTTCTGTTCTTATTGCTGACAAAGCTGATGAATAGAGTACCTTTACAGCTGGGCTCCTCTGGTGGTTACTGCTTAAATAGAATGTGGAAGCATGTTTGTTTCCTAAAACAAACATACTAATATTTTAGCCCTGCTGTGTTCTTGCAGTGTTTGCCTATAAGTGGCAGATTTCTTTCTCTCATTATTTGTTTATTTACCTGTTTGTTTATTCATTTATTAATGTGTTTGTTTAATGTGCTGACTTGAAATAATACCATGGGATCAGAATAGGATGAAAAAAATTGCATGAGTCTCATGGCAATTAGCAGACACATGCAAGCACTGCTGACTTTTGGCAGTCTGGTATCAATCTTAACTCAAAAGACAACCACGTCCTTAGCATGTCTGAACTGCAGAACCTGCTTCCCTTTCTTCTGTCTCAAGCCCTTTTAGTTGAAAGACACCTTTACTCCATTACTCCTTTACTATGTGCTCCATCTTTGTTACCATCTGTCTCCTCTATCACAGCTGTTTAGTCCTCTATATTCTTACAGACCAACATGTTTTCTTTATTTGCATTTTAATTGAGATTGTTTCTTGTATGCTGTAACTGATTTTACATTAACCTGGCATGGAAAGAATTTACACAGGTTGTGGTTTTGTTGTTTTTTTTAAATCGAACTCTAAGGAAGATCTGCTTGTGTGTGTTGGCTTGTTGGGGGTTTTTTTTGGTTGGTGTTTTTTTGGGGGGTTGGCTTTTTTGTGTGGGGTTTTTTTTTAAATTTTTTTTTTTCTCTCCACAGAGTCACAATAAGCCAGAAATAACTGTAAAGCAATTTATAGATTGGATGCGGTTAGAGCCACAGTCTATGGTATGGCTACCAGTTCTACACCGCGTGGCAGCTGCAGAAACAGCAAAACATCAGGCCAAGTGCAACATCTGTAAAGAATGTCCAATTGTTGGCTTTAGGTAAGAGAAGGGAAGTTGGGTGCCAGGTTTCTCTGAAAATATTCACACTTTCAAGCCTTCCAACATGTACAATTCTTTCTGTTTGTTTATCCACCATTTTCCTGCTTTAAGATGGGATCTGTCCCCCAATGTGAGGCCACAGCATGGCCGGAGCCAGCGCGTTTCTGGCTCCTGCAGTACCGCTGTTAGACACCCAACCGTCCTGTGATGGACAGTGTGCAGGGCGGGCTGGCGTCCGCTGTTTTGGCATTGGTGGATCCTATAGGTAGCAAATGAAGTATAGATGCACTCTATGTGTTCTATAAGCACAAGAGCAAAATGAGCTGATCACTAAGAAAAAATGTGGCTGCTCTCCTGCATAAGGCTTGGGAAAGTAACTCATGCCAGGCAATATTAAACACCCTTCAGCAGCAATCTGTCCTTGGTTAGCACAAACGTTGATAAGTTACTGTGGTGAGACTTGCACAGCTCCTGTCTAAACCATCAAACATAATCTAACTTTCATCCATTCAAAGGAAGCTGTGAATTCTAAAAGAAAAAATCACTCCAGCGATATTCTCCATAATATCTTCCTAAACTGTATGATTTTGCTATGAATTATCATCATGGGGCATGAGATAGTTGTTACCCTTAGTGAGTACTGTTACAACTAACACGTATTTGTAAACTGATTGCTCCAGTGTATAAAATGATGAAGGAAAAAAAAAATAGTAGGGACTAGAGCTAAACAGCCAAATGTAACTGTCAGTGAGTCTAAGACTTTTCTTTAGATATCTAGGCAGATGAGAAACTTTATTCCCCATGCTTTCTGTTTCTCCTTCCTTCTTTTGTTTTAAAGGATAGTAGTAGGAATCCTGAGTTCAGATTCATCTCACCTAGCTTTAGACATGCTGACTTTAGTCAGTCTCACAAGACTGAGCTAGCAACCCTCTTCTTTAAATATGTGAGTACTTCCAGAAGTAATTAATCGGATCAAACTTTGTTGCCTATCTTAAAAGCAGATGGAATTCCTCTAAATGTTCCTATTTTTCTTAATTAATGCTTGAGGGAGCGTAGGATGACAAAGCTCCAGCTCAGATATCTTTTAGCTGCCTAAGTTGGGGCTGATGAATCTTGCCTGCACTGAAATATTTTGTGTGGAGAAGGAGGGCATAGAGATAGAAAAGAAGAGAAAGGAAGAAACAAGAATGGCTCATTCCAAATAATTTCTGTAATGAAGTTAGAGATCTGCAACAGCAAAAGCATCTAGCAACTTAACAGAAGGTAGATGTGGCCATTGAATACACAGACTCTGAGTAAAGATTATAAACAGTTGCATCAACATCCTTAAAAGGGAACCTTTACATTTATAGCCACATATTGTCTTGCAAAACAAAACATAAAGCTCAGCAGGGGGAAAATGTGGATTGGTACTGAAAACTGCTCTCAGGAAACAATTTAATTTAAACTTTAACTATTCAGTAGCTATTCAATTTGCTTCAGTTAGCTCATTTTAGTTTTCACACAAATGATATAACCTCCTCCAGTCAGAACAACCGTACTATAAAAAACAGCGGCTCGAATCTGAATTGTTGTTAGAGTCGGCTCTAGTTTTTTTGGTTGTTTTGGTTTTTTGGTTTGTTTTTTTTAAAAAAAAAAAAGTCCTCTTGGTGGCTATGTTTAATACAAGGGATACTGTATAAGTTTGTTACCTTGTGTATACATATACATGCTCTTAAATAAATAAATAAAATTTTAAAATTTAATTCTCTTTAAAATTAATGAATTCTCAAGAGTTTTGTGTTCAGAAACATGTTTAGAACTTCTGAGCATCAAAATTATGTAAAAACATTTAAATTACCCCGTGAATGTAAAAACATATAAAAATAAACCAGTCTGCTTTATAAATCTCTTTTCTGAGGTAAAATCTGAATACTAAAGAGAAGAAAAGAAAAACTAAAGCAATATAGTTTTAAGTCAGTTTGAACTTTGAAATTATAAACTCTTCATACTCCATCTATGAAACTGATGCCTGTAAGATTTTTCTGCTTCAAAGCAACTTGGGCAACAGATGACTAACATTGGCTATAGGAGGTAGGAGTTTCTTTTAAACACCCAAGGAGGTGACCTGTCTTGTGTAGGAAGGTTGTGTAAAGGGGACTAAGATGACTGTGGGTTTCCTGTGCACGTGACACTGTTTTGGAGAGTAATGTGCCTTGTGAGGCTTAATAACAAGTAAATATTAGAACTAAACCTAGGAAGCTCTAATCACTTTGTTTAATGTCCCCATAGGTACCGGAGCTTAAAACATTTCAACTATGACGTCTGTCAGAGCTGTTTCTTTTCTGGCCGTACAGCAAAGGGGCATAAATTGCATTACCCAATGGTGGAGTATTGTATACCTGTGAGTACCAATTTACTGACCTTTACTAAGGAATTGGTTTTGCATTCTTTGATGTGTAAAGCTTTTTCACTCTTTTCTCACCTATGTATTCTGCCAGGATTTCTCTTTCAGATGTTTAGTAGGGCCTATCGTCCTGCCTTTCTCTTTGGAAGGCATCAGGGACTTTGCTGATTTTATGTGGGTGGTGTTTGGATTCTGTAGAAATGGGTAGAAGTATCCTCCTCTGAGAGAACTGGAACTTCACTTCTGTTTTGTAAAAACAAACCTGGAATATTAAATATAATTGCAGAACTTGTATACTTGCACACGTGCTATATGAGTGAGAACAAGTCAGAGGGAAGGGTCTCACTTTCCTATTGCTATACCACAGTAAAGAACAAGTAATATTCTAGTAATGCACTTTAATATTTTTAAAGGTGCCTGATCTTTGCTTTCAAGTCCAATGTTTTTCTTGCTTCATGAAAACATGTCACGTTTTATTCCCCTGAGTAATTACTGGTTACTGGGATATTTAAAAATTGGTGTGTAGCTGGAAAAAAAAGATAAACAGAATTGATAGTTTCTAACCAAAAACGGTGTGAGAGGTTTGCCTGCAACGGCTAAGAAAAATTAATTTTACAACACAGCATTTTCCTATTGAAATAATCAACCATGATTTTTCTAAGGAAGTTTCTAGGAGACTTCAAGTGGAGCAGTGGGTCACTTCCTTCATCCAAATACCACTTTCACTTTTTTTTTAATCTGATAGTTGTTTATGTTCTTAAGAATTGTAGCTCAGTCAGAAATAAATTAATAGGATAATTGGTATGTAATTTAAATAACAGTGGTGAAAGGTCTGTATGCTCAGAAAAACATTCAGATCAGAATGTAACTAGAGCTGATAAAATAGAGCTGATTTCCACTAGAGTGACAAGGTCCTATGGGTTCTTTTATTTAAAAAAAAAAATTTTAAAAAAAAATTAAGTTATTTGACTGTCTTTCGCTGTAGTAGTTGGACTTACTACCTGTGTTTTCCCCCTCTTTCATCCAATGCATCTCCTGTAACAGAGTTAAAATTCTGTTCAGTAGTGTTTTCACTTCATTATGATCAAAGAACCCACGAGTTATGTTAATTTCATTAATTTTATAACCTAATCTTAGGATTTGATTGATAAATTGCTATGCCAGGCTACATTTGGAAGAAATTTTTTGAAGTAGATTTGTTGGGTTTTGGCCAGTTCTAATGCTTGCTATATTCTGTCACAGGTTTTCTCTTTCTATCTCCTCTTTTCCCTTCTCACCTTCTTAAGACAGTTATTGGTTGTTTAAGAGCTATGTTTTTAAATTATGGCAGATATTTAGAGGGGGAAAACAGTGTTGCATGTGCAAAATACCCAATGTTACATAACAGTGATGAATTTGCTGAGTATAAAAACAGTCTATAATATTTCTCTGCCATATAAATTCTTTCTCTGCTTTAGCTGCAGGTTTGGTATTTTTCTTGCCAATACAGTCTAATATTTTCTTGTTGCAACCAAAGATGTACAAAAATATGTTCCATCTGTACTGCTACGTGAGCATAGAAGTAGTCCTTGGCATAATTCAGAGAATTACCTGGCCTGTAACTAACTGTAACTAGGATATCTGCAACAGACTACATAGATGATATGTTCATTTTTGCCTAAGAACCATTAACTATTGTTTCACATATGCTTGCCTGATTTGTAGGTCAGTCACAAGTATTAAAAAAAACTAAAATCAGCCAGCCTTTAATAGTTAGAGTTTTTTAATAGTTGCAGTTGTGGAATCTATATTAGGTCAGGATTTAGGCCAGACTCTGAAGGTTTGGGAATCTGGACATGATTAGATGTCAGATTTCAAGGTATAACTAAGCCTATGCTAACATTTTATAGTCTCATTTGCATAAGAATATAAAAGTAATAAGAAGTCTTAGTACATTAGCAGCTGTGGGATTAATTTATAAAAGTACCTGATAAGAAAAAGTTCCGTGTTTTCCTGAATCCTAATATTTATTCTTAGAATCTGTAATGTTTAAAATTGGTTTGGGGTTGGAGTTTAATTCCTTTTTAAAATATTTTTTCACACAGTTGCATCACTTCCTGGTTTTCTTTTATACTGTTTTCATGGGATGACATACAAGTTTTGCCCATACTTACATGAGTCTTCTAGCCCTCAGGATCTAGAGGTCTACAGTGTTTTCTGTCCTTTATCAGACATCACTGAAAATACAGTGATACTGATTGTTTACTTTGCTCCTTAGCCAGCATAACTCAAATGATCTGAACATGTTTAAGATGTATTTTTCTTAGATTCACTTCCCTCCCCCCTTATAAAGTTCTCTCAAACCTCATCTTTACTTTATATCATTGTCACGGAATAGAAAATACTCTCTGCATATAATATAGAGAAAATTCAGAAATGAAGGTATAAGGTGTGTCAAAATAGGTAATACTGTCAGTCCACTGAATAAGATACCCTTTCTGTTGCATTAGTCAAATACAGATTACATCTGATGTGGGGTATGGTACTCTCCCTAAAACAGCACGGTACATTTCTGATGATTTCTGGGTTTTGCCTGAAGCAGCAGATTCGATACCTGAGAGAAATTTTCACTTCATGTTAAACAAGTCCACATTATGTAACTGTGAGCCGCTTCATTTACAAGTAAAGACTGTAGTGCAAAAAAGTGTATTCTGGAAATGGCTGTAATCCCCACTGTCCCTGGGACTAGGGACAGCATGTATTATAATGAAGATTTCTGTTCCCACTGCAAACAGAGAAGTTTTAAAGCAAAATTAAGTGCACAATAAGGTGTAAGCTAAGGCAAAAGTCCCTTCTTTCCATGAAATATGGGAGGAATGAGCTGAATCCACTACAGGATAGTAAGGGAAAAAAGATGACATTCTTGATTAGAGTGAGTGAAAGAAAGCAGGTGTATAAGAGGTAAAGGGAGGGATTTGGGGCAGTTTAAAGTGGAGCAGAATAAAAGAGGCGACACATAATTTAGGTGCTGTGTAAAATTAGAGGTCCAGTGCTGACTCACATCAGTTTGGAAGCTGAATAGGGGAGTTCGAATTTGTCTTGGGTTCTGCTGTAAGTACACTCTGCTTGCTTCATTTCTGTAAAAAGAAATGAGCTGTTACATGAACAGGCTTATATGCCTGTTTGACTTCCATAATCAGTACCTACATGCAATCCATTTTACCTAATCTCATCTGAATTAGGTCAGGAATAAAGAATTGATTTCACAGAAAGAATCCAGTGTTATTTCGTATTACCATTTTTAATAATGCGCTGTAGTTGGTGTGCTAATTTGTTGCTAAATCTCTATACATATTGGACTCCTTTAATGCAATATAATAGTCAAGAACTGCAAAATTCTTTGCAGTACGTTAGAATAGCTTGTATGTTTAAATGGAATAATGTCCAAAAAGATCACAGATCTGGGTCTATGAAATAATAAAAAAAAAAACTAATACAAGAAAGATATCAAAGGCCAATGAATTCTTCCTTAGAATTCATTATGTTACAGCACAGATAGCCTGAGTTAGGAAGAGTGCATTTACTCTACCTCTTCAACGAAATTCAAAAGCTGTTAATGTTAAAATGTTATTGCTGTGGCAGGTGTTACAAAGCAGAGTACAAATGCATGTCCTCATCAAAGTCCCTTGATAAAACCTAGCTTCTCTCTCTTACTCTTAATGTATATTAATGCATTAATTTCAAGAATACTAGCAATAACTAAAAACAAAATAGCTTCCCTGGTTAATAAATTTGACATATACAACTAGAGTTTAGTTACAGGTGGAGGGAAGAACTTTTAATTGTCCTCAGGTAAGCAGTTCAGTCTAAGTTTTGAAGGGATATCTCAGCAGCTCAGTTACTTCTACTTAAATTTAAAATACTTTAGAGAATGGCATAAGGTATCTTTTCTTAAAATTGAATTTGCAAGGGGATGATTCTCTGTATTAATGAGTTTCATAATATTTGCATCAGGTGAGAATTCCTTCATAATTTCAGAATAGGGCTGTTTGTACCAGATAGTTATGTGCAGTTATTGAATCCAAATCTGTAGTGCCATTTAGCGTTCACCCTACCATGCAATTTGGTTTTCTTGATTTTGGAAATGCAAAAATTCATGATAATGGCTTTGGTTATGTCTTCTTTTCTTTCATTTAGGATTTAAAGATGCGTGGGGTAAGGAACTGAAAACGTTACTGTTTCTAAGAAATGAAAATTTACTGTAGGGGGTTTTTTCACCTTTAAATAGTCTTTCGCTGAAAAGATGGAGAAATGGGATTTTGATGTAGATTTTTACACAGAAATGTGTACAAAATTTTGTAAGATTTTCCTAGTATCTAATTCAGGAATACTCTTAAATAAGTACCTACACGATGTAGTTTTAGCTTTTTTGGAATAGAAGTTCTTTCAGTAGTGGTACTTGTGTTATATAAATGTGGCTTTCTGTACGAATGAGTCCTTTGAATTTCAGATGGAAACAGTTACTGCATCAGTTTTCTTTCCCCAAACTGTTTCCACTTGGCAATTCCTATATTCCACAGTAAAACCTTAAAAGCAGCTATTCTGAGACAATGTACAAATACCAAATCAGCAGTTCTGAAAATTTTCTCATTGCAAGTAGTGTTGCTTCCTGACCTCGATGAAAGTATAATCGATATTTGTATTTCTGTGCCACTATGCTCACCTGTCACAGCCCATTATTTTGGAAACTGTTTTGTAGCCTTTCTGTACAAAATGATGGCAGCAAAGGTTAGCCCCTTCATCTTCCAGATGAGCACAATTTTGTTTCCTTGAAAAAGCTCAGAATGTGATAGGCAAGACATCAGAAATTATTGGTTCACCCTAGGCTGAAAAAAATTTTTCAGGCACAGTAAAGCTTATCTGCAATAGTGCCTGACTGTAGGTAAGTCATCTGAAAATTTAATTGCTGCTGACATCCAGGAAATACTGATACATTACATACGTTAAGCAGCCTCGATGTCTTATAAGCAACAAACTGATGTAAGTCAGTGGTTTCATCTTGTCATGCTTATCAATGCACCAAGCATGATGCTATGCTGTGGATTGTTCTGTGGCGAAGATGAAAGAAAGCAGCAAGAATGGTTGAATCTGGCTATTTCGCATGCAGAACTTTGCTTCCAGCTGTGGAATTCAGAGATTACTCTTTGCCTTGTGAATAATAGCTCTCTGGTCAGAGTAGTCTTTGATATCTGGCAGCTGGGCAATGTGCTTTACTCTAGGTCTTACCCTACAGTTGCTCAGATAGCTGGTTTGTGTGATCTACTACTCTTTCGCAACTTAATTTATTAAATTCTGTGGTAAATTAGTTATTGTTGAAATTACAGCTTGATTTCATTGCAGTAAGCTAAAACATACACACACACAATTTATAATCAATCTCTCTTTTTGGTGAGAAATTGCTATGAAATGCCCCTATTTGAAAGTGCTCACAGAAGGGTAGTCTTCACAGTGTTACAGTGCAGACATCACTGATGTGGCAGTGACAGCCATAAATGCAGTTGTTATACCTTTAATAAACTAATTTTTGTGGTATCCTAGCTCATGCCTCTATCACGAGATGTGAGACGCTTTTTAAAAGTGCGGGTGCTCAGTTGGATGGGAATGAATGTATGCACTTGAACACTTTCTTGCATTACTGGTGCATTCCATTCTTAACTGTCAATTTAAAAAAGAATACTTAGAGGAATGAAGTCTCTCTCTCTTTACCCCACATCCTATGCCAGGGAGTTTCCCAGCCTCCCAGTATAGCTGTAAGATGCAGCTATCATTATACCTGCAAGTATTGTAGCTGTTACCATAAACAGGTCTAAGAATTTTGTTTTTCAAGAACAGTCAGGCTTATGGCACAGATTCTACCAAATGCTACAGATAGATAAAATGTCAAGAAATAAAAATATGGACTTGTAAAAAAAGTTGTGGTGGTTTTTGATGTGGGTTTTTTTGGGATGTGGATTTTGTTTTTTGTTTGTTGGTGGGTTTTTGTGGTTTTTGTTGTTTGTTTTTTTAAATTGCAAACTTTATAATTTACTAAAGCATTTGAAGAGTATCAAATGGTATCAAATCCAGGTCTCTCTACTAGGGCTTCTATTAAAGAATAAACTAAAGTCCTTTTATATGACATAGATGTTCTTTTAGACTGTAAATTTTGCATCAATGAGTATGTCTTATTATACCAAATATATTTTCTTGGAACTTGTTTGATTATTGTGTGTACGATTCTCTCCAGCTTCCTCATAACCCCTGAATGTCTGACTGGGGTTAATGATGGCGTTCATTAGTGAGGTTGACATCTCTTCTGGGAATCGGTTTCTACGTGTATATTAGAACAGCTCTTTGGTTTTGTGTTAGGTATAGTATAAGAAATGTAATTAAGAGAATGATGACTTAGGTGCAGGCTAGTCCTTTCACATATATAGGTGCAGTGAAAGGAATGGGAAATTGTATATGTGTATATTGTAAGTATTATATTATCTACTCACATATTTTATATATTTATTTTGATTTATTATATATTTTAATGTTCTATATTATTATTTATTTTAGAGCTCTTCAACTGTTTTAGTGGATTCTTGGTAGTACTTTTTCCCAATGAAGACTTGTTCTATTTCTAATATACTAAAAATACTTACACACAGGTTTTTTTAACTTACATATGAAAACCATGTCTCAGCATATTCTGTTTTTTTTTTCCACTGCTTTCCATGTAAATCCCTGTTTCTTGAATTTGTGTGAATTACAAGGAATTTCATCTGGTTTTAGTTTGGGACTTACGACTCCATTTATGCCTGGCCACTGGTATACTGAAGAGTGCTAATGCCAGTTTGCCGGTTGTTACAGATTTTCTCCTTGAGACCTTCTGCTACAGATGGTTTTTTAGTTATTTATGTGTGCCAGTCGTGGATCTTAGTCATTCCTTCCTGAACTTTGTCTTGTTCTAAGAATCAGGATTTTAAATTGAGTTTGAAAGCGTGGTCTTTTTGGCTGAAATTTTCAGTGAAGGAAAGGATTTTTTTTTCTTTGCTTTTGAAGTAATTCTGGAACTACAGTGATATTTGTGCTATCAACTTGTGTGGAAATAATCAGGATGTCATGATGTAAGGAAGGGTGCAAGCTACCTGTTGGTATTAATTTAGTAGATAGATTCTACAGAACGGTGCCTGGCTAGTCTTATTTCAAAAGTGAAATATTATAGTATGTCTTTTGGCATGATTTTGAATTGGATTGTGCAGTGTGGTTACATGCAAAAAAAACATATGAGAAATACTGCTGCAAGTTGCATCTTAGTGGCGTGTAAATTAAAATAGTTCTTCCAAATCTGCTCAAGTTTCACTGGTTAGTATTTACTGTCCTCAGTCAGTATACAATCATATTAGTCATTCCAAGGAACTGGGTCATAGCAAATAAAGAATACACCAGAGGAAAAGTTTGGAATCTCAGTAGACGTTTATTTCTGCAATGTGTAGGTACTAAAACTATTCCTTGGCCTTGGGACAGAGTTCCATCTGCTGGAGTTACTGCGTCGAGAGAGCAAGCAGCCCTGCCTCATGTTCCTTGTTTGGATGAGGCAGTGATTGGAGCAGATGCTTTCTTAGAATGAAATTTCTTTTTGTTTGGTTGGTTGGTTGTTTTTTTTTTTGTTTTGTGAGCAGTCCCTCAATTTACCTGTATTAAAAGTCAGGGGTTCAAACACCTCGTAATCCCAAATTTGCTCAGTTTGTTGTTACTTGTTAAAGCCACATGTGAGAAACCCTTACCATTGGTTTGATTATCCACAATTTTTATTGCTTGTCTGATGTACATTACAGAATTTGTAACTGCATGTATTATACATACATTAAAATATGCATGTGAGTGAGGAACTATTATGTTTTGACAGTGGAGAATAAAATCAGATAATAGTTTGTCTGACCTGCTTCTAGGCCTCTTTGTAGTATGTACAGAATTGAAGAGTCTTTCATTCTGTTTTCCCTATGGATATCCATCCACTTCGGCATCGTTTTGTGTTAACAGGCCTCTCCCAAAGCAGAGGGTGCAGAAACACAGCCTGTAGTTTGTTACAGGGTTTGGGCTGGAGATCTGTAGAAAATCTTCAGCTAATGCAGGAGGTGAATGGCCACTTTGTCTTTACTGCAGCTGCAAGAGGAAATGCTTAATAGTAACTGCTGCATGTGATGGGGACCGTTCTGTTTAAGCACTCAGTGCAGCCTGTAAGCACGTGTACTTTAAAGGCATACTGTATACTGTCGTTTCTTCCTGCAAATCTCCTTATTGCCTTTTTCACCTTGTATTTTATCCCTGCACGTTTTGCGTGTATCCCTGGTTTTGTGAACCGAATAGTACCACCAAAGCGGTGCTGACATTACTGCTATGATTATTTCCAGTTAAAGTGATGTTTAAAAGCGGTTACATCGATTTTAATTCTGTTCTAAAGAACGCACTTAATTTCACGTGCGAGTGAGGTATGGGGCTATGCACTTGTCAGTTTTGGAAGAGGCTGCATCACTGGGCACCAGTAAAAAAGCTGCTGGGGGGCTGTGCAGGGGTTTCCAGTTGTAACTTGTAAATTTAGCCTTGCAGAGTCTCGTGGCTAATTTTTGTACTAGCCTTGTCCTGCAGTAGTAAGGAGGCGACTGAATCAGTCTGTGAGTTTCTTATCAGGCGTGCCTCTGGCTGTGCCTTTGGACAGTGCCTGTACAGTGGCTGTCACTTCATCGCTGGGGTTTTCTTCACTCCGGAGTGATACAGATAGCGCCAGAAAGCTGTAGGAAGAGATCTGGTAACTAGAAAAACATGATCATTGCAGCAGAGCATGGTTTAGCATGAACTACTCCCACCTCATGAGAAAGTTTTGCAGTGAGTATTTTGTGGCACTTTGTGAATACAGAGGTCTGGTTCTGGGGCTGCTTTTTTTTTTTTTTTTTTTTTTTTAACAAAGCCATTACTGTTAGCTATATTTTTTCAGCAGAGTCATTACAAGGTTTTTCTGTCTGTGTGGTGAGTCACAAGCTTCATGTGTACAAGTATACTGTCAAGATTTCTTTCAAAGGCTAAGGGTATCCCCTTACATCTGGCAATCTGATTTGCCTCTTTTTTTTCCTGCAAATTTATATATTTGTGTTTTGTAAGACTTGTAAGACTGGTTAAAAACGTTTAGCTTAAGACTTGAACCTGTTTCAGTTTTTCTGCATTTATTGTTGGGAATTTGAAGCCTCGCTCTTTCTTCCAATATAAGAGAACTTGCAGATGCATTACCGCTGCTGTTGTACCGTATTTTAGGACACTAAAAAGGCAATTTAAACATCATTAACATTTTAAAGTGCTTCCTTGTATCCTTTTTTCAGGACAGTAGCAGCACTACTATCTCAATGCTAATTAGTTTTGTTCAATTTAATTTCTTTTAACTTTTTAAGACAACATCTGGGGAAGATGTACGGGACTTCACAAAGGTGCTGAAGAATAAGTTCCGGTCGAAGAAGTATTTTGCAAAGCATCCCCGACTTGGCTACCTACCTGTGCAAACAGTGTTGGAGGGCGACAACCTCGAGACGTAAGCTTCATTATAGAGTAATTGCTAGAAGTAGTTTCATGGATTAACACTCCTGGACATCGTGGAGCAGTACTATATCATCTGAACGCAGCGCCGCTTAGCTAGCAACAGTGAATATGAAACTTCAACATATATATGCTCTGCTTGCAGGCAACAGCCCAGCACCACTGTCCACACTCTGTTTTCATGACCAGAGGACTGTGCATTTTATTTACAATAAGTAAACAAAACCTGCTCCTTAGCAGTTTAAGCAATCTGAAAACTGGCATTACTGATGGTCTGATTTCTAAGGAAGCAACACACATTCAAATGTTGAACTGTTACTCACCGGGGCAATCTCCAGTTGCCACTGACACAGGAAAGGAAAGCTGCTTTGACATGATGAAAGTTTGCCAGTGGTGTCAGAAATTGGAATGTCAAAACTGTAATCACAGGTCAGGATAAAACTCTCGTGAACTGATCATGTGGGAAATATACAGTTAAATTGCCAGCATCGTGCTGAGGAAACTGTTGGTATTGGTTCTCTCCCCTGCAGGTGGCAAAACTCAGTACTAAGTTCCTTCAAAAAAAAAAAAAGTTACTAAAGTATAAGAATATAATACAATATGTATTTACATCATTATTTTTATGCAGAAGGAAAATAAGCATTGATAGCTTTGACTTATGGTGGGGTTTTTTGTTCAGTTGTGTTTTTTCCCACCAATTTTTTTAGTAAACATGTTTTCTAGTTTGCTTAAAATGAAAGATCCAGTACCTGAGCAGAATTTAAATGAACTGATTATGGTTTACAAACTGCAGTTCAATCAATAACAGGGATTTGGTATTTTTTTTAAAAATTGATTTTCATTTAACAAAATTAAGTATGTAAGTCAGTCTCCTGTCTCTCCATGATACACGGTAGTATCTGTTGCTGTGTCTTTTCTACATCAATTGTTGCTGATTCAAATAATCTGGGTGAGTTGCTGGTTAAAATGTTGTGTTTCTCCAACTTTCTCTTGCTTAAATGGTACTGAAGTTTTTTGTTTCATTGTTTCTTTCTTTCTCTCTCTCTCTCTCTTTTTTTTTTTTTTTTAATTGTCTTCCTTGCAGTTCTATCACTCTCATCAGTATGTGGCCAGAGCAATATGAGTGAGTATGCTGAACCCCTTTGCCTGGAAAGCTTGGTATACTGATGGTTTTCTTTTAGCTCAGTTGCAACTAATCTGATGTGCATGAGCTATAGGGCATGGCTGACCCAAAGCAATAATCCCCTCAGCAATGTTGTGAATTTATAGATTTGCCATCAGTCTAACTTACTTTAAAAATAATGTTGGCTACATCATGAATTGCTTTAGACACCACTAATTTTTTATTTTTATTTTTTTTTAAACTAGTCCTTCCCAGTCTCCACACCTGTTTCATGATGACACACACTCCAGGATAGAGCAGTATGCTACTAGGTAAGAAATGCACAGTTTCTCACCAATACACTGCATTTTTGTGATTGATTCCTCAAGATTTTAATCTAGTCTACTGGCTGGGCATTATTTATTAAAAAGATATAATTCTCTCTACTCAGAAGTAAGTCAAATGTTTTTAAATCATTAGATTCTGAATACAGTCATATTAAATGTAAAATAGATGCGTTAAATCTGTCGTACAGAGTGGAAACTGTTGCAGAATTACTGTGTGCTATTTCTAAAGTGTACTGTTTTCCTTTTGCTTCTTCATTTTTAACCTTTGAAATAAACTAAACTTGTTGGAAATACAATTTTTCCCTGTAGGATTTTAGGTCTGGGGTTTAATTTTCTTCTGTGATAGGTGGACACTATCCATTACTTTAGCATAGTTAGATATAGCATAGTTTATTTAGCATAGTTAGATATAGCATATCCATTCCTTTTAGCATAGCATATAATAATTGCAGATGTTTTGTATTCTGGCTTTTATGGGATCACCTTCGTCCTTTCATGGTAAAACGTCTGTTATGCCAGGTCTATCTCAATATTACTGTGTTTTGTTGAACTCTCTTCTGTACATTCAGAGCTGGCTGCTGATGGTTAAGCACTAACTAGAAGTATCCTCTCAAAAATAAGTGCCACTACCCAGCTTTCAGGCAACAAAGGAATTGATCCATATTACCATGAGAACTGACTTGGTTTTGCTTTTGGTGTTTTTATTCTGTCTGATCACAACTAATAAACAATGTTAACTTTTTCAGCTTTTTGAATAAAAAGTCAGAGCTTATGTTTAAGTTAATTGAATTCTTACTTATGGGCACCATAAGAAAGCTTCAGAGCAGTTTGTTAGATACCTAGGATGCCCAATATATGATCTTTACAGTAAAGGAAAAATAGGGCAGAGACTAATGCTGAAGGGCTACCTGCTGTCAGCCTCGGTTTTTTTCTCCCCAACGATGAATATTTTCCTTCTTCATTAGTAGCATAGTACATTGGCAAAGGCAAAGTCGTAGTGCTTTTCAGTTATTTGGAACATGCCATTGATATAGATCACCCAACATTTCTTTGACTCTATAAGTTAGAGCGTGGTGCAATCGATTAAAACCCATGGAGCAAATTAGACTTCTCTAGGAAGATGCAAGAATTTTCTGTCTCCCTATGTCCTTTTTTCAGCCTGTGGTGCCACAATACTTTGGCTTTCTGTGTCCAAATGAAGCTCAAACTCTGACCTTGCATTAAGGATCAGGGGAGATCCTAGGTGCAATACCTGTTTTCCCTCTCCTCCCTCTCAGCTCTTACCAGTTCTGTGCTCAATTAAACTTGCTGAAGATGGACCGTGAACCCACCGCTCAGGGCTCTTTCAGGATGCAAAGCTAAATCTGTGCTTGCTATGTGCAGACATTGGTTAGCAAAATCACAAACTTTAAAAATACTAATTACTACATAAGTAAGCTATCTAAAATTATTCAAGATGTTTTTTTCCCCTAGTAATAAAATCTTAAAAATTAAGATTTAATTCTGTCTCTTTCATATTTTTCATTTTGTCCTTTCTAGTTGGGTCTGTTGATATGCATATTTCACATACAAACTCGTAAATATTTTTTATTGTTCTTTTCAAGTTAAGCTTCTTTCAACAGATATTATCAGGGCTTCCCTAATAAGACTGTACCCAGCAGAAACAGTATATTAGGGCTTAAAACCTTTATTGTCACTGACTGAAGAACATTCAACTCAGTTTTCTATTAACAAAATCCCTTACCTGCAATCAAGTACTATCACCACCCCGTTCTGTTGTGCTGTCACCACTGAGTTGTTTCTAATTCCCTTTCTCAGCTTGCGGTTTGTATCCTGCATTGAAGGATCTTTGCAACTCTAGGGTCCCTTTCCCGTCTCCCTCTGTTCCCTGATCAAGGCTGTCTCCTAGTCCACATGCTATTCCGAGCAAATCCCCACTAAATGTTGGAGATCCAAAACATGATGATAATGGTAGAATCTGCATTTCTGACTTGGTATATCTATTACTCACTAAGAGATTCAGGGCAGGCTCTCCTCTCTGAAAAATACTGGGGTTTGTACTCATTCACTGTATGACAAAAAGGGGCTCTGAAGATTAACTTTGAAAATTACATTTCATCAAATACTTAAAGATGCTGAGCTAAGGAGCATTATAAAGGTGACTTCTAAACATGTTACTCACAGTGAACTGGACCTGTTAGAGATGGCCTGGAGCGGAGATGATCTGGGTGTCTCTAATCACTTAGGAGCTCGTCCTTCCCTTCAGGGCAGGTGTTGGAGCGTGACTTCCCACCCCAGCCCTGGTGATCAAGACAACTTCATCCTGTGTCTGCTCTTGTTTATCCTCTTCTAACCCAGGAATATTAACAAGCGTGCAGTTGGGAAAGCTTGCTCCATGCTAAAAGATTAGGCATCAGAATTCCCATTTCTTTAGGGCTTTGCACATTGTTTTCAAAAAGAAGTTTGATGATGTCTATAATAATGCATAACACACTTGCAAAAGTATGTGTTAAATTAAGATATCTATAAAGTAAAGGAAATAGCTGTATGTGGTGCAGTCCCGTGTATGTGCACAGCATTGAGTGTTCCTAGATTTTTATGTATATATTTTACATATAAGGTATATCATTGCTAGAAAATTTAATAGGAAGAAAAATTCTGCTGTAATTTTAAAGAGCTGGCCTTATATATATACAGTATAACAATCCAGTCCTTTTAAGATTAATTCCTTCCAAAATGAGGAACCATAGGCAATGACTCCCTGAAACTACGCTGGTTTTTGTGTTGTTTTCCAGGACTTGTCTGGTCACAGTATGATGTTATTTGCCAAGCATAATTTCAGATGTTGCATGTGCTATATTTAAAAAGTATTCATCCTCTTTTGTTAGTCCAGCTTTATAAAATTCAAAAAGAAAACCATCTGTGAAAACATCTCTTTAACTAATTTTACCATGAGAGTTGTGGTGATGCTAATGATAATTATACTAGAGATAGAAAGTATACTTGTTCTTTGTTGTTTGGCAAGTAGAATTAGTTAATCATAGCACAACTTTCACATAAAGTCCTCTGGATTATAGGTTTTTGTCACAAAATCTAGTTTATTCCTATTCATGTATACCAAGATTGGCAATTTTGAGCTGTTTTGAAGTAGAATTGATTTTCACAGTGCCTCTGTCTAAATTGTGCAGCATGTTCTCTGAAAGTCGTGGTCTTTCCCTGCCTTTCAGGCTCGCACAGATGGAAAGGACCAATGGCTCCTTCCTCACGGACAGTAGCTCCACCACAGGAAGCGTGTAAGTAACTCACACTCATTAAGGGTACCAGGAACTTCGGTTATAGATGCATGGTATAATCTTCGTAAGTTGTAACACAGGACTTAGTCACAGTGATAGTAGCTAATAAGTTTGACCTCGAGGATGCCTGCATAAATTTCATTATTCGAAGCACCAGTTGTAGAAATTGGTGATGTTCAGGTGATGACATAAGGGAACTCTACATTTGTCAGCCATTCTTCTTCAAAAGTCAGGGTATTTCAAGTGACTGGAAAAAAGTCACGGCACTATATGTTCTAGTTTGTGTTCCTTCTCTGCTTTTATCATAGTGTCGAAGTGGACAATGGAGTGTGTAAAAATCTTGCGCTAATTCCCAGGACAATTTTCTCCTTGAAAAAAATCATCTATATTTTGAAAGTTCTGCAGAGCCAGAACAGTGATACTGCCACTTATTTATATTTCAGTTTGCTGGCTGTTGACCATCTGTTTGCACTTGGGGGTATAAACATAGTCCTACACTAATTTTATCAATGCCTTTTCTTTCTTAAAATTGTGTGCCATTTTTATTATTAAAAAGCTTCATTAAAATGCATTAGTGAACCTGGAAAGAATAGAACCCCTTGAATTACTGATGAATTAAATACTATTTTTTCAGTGTAAAAATAAGTGGATGTTTTAACCTCATTGTGTCATCGGTTCTATTAATTAAATCAGTGTAGGAGGACTCTGCCTCTCTTAATTTATTAATGAATGTCATCAGCATTTTTAAAGAGGAAGCAGGAATTGTTCTTGTTCAGCTTTAGTTAGAAAATGCTGTGGTTCTCAATAATACTTTAATTTATTGTTTTGAAACCTAATAAGTAAGTTATTCTATCTATGAATATACTAACAATTTGAGATTTAAAATACTTTGCTTCAGAGAAGCCATGTCACCACGTTTAAATGTTTCCTCTTTCCTGCTTAATTAACTCTAGTTACATAACTAATAAAACTAATTAAAACTCAGTCCTGTTGTCAAAAGGGGACTGTTAGACAAACTATGCAGAGATTTAGATGCCAAGGAGGAGAAGTAACTTTGTACCCAATGGCACTTTCTGTTCTATTTGCAGATAATAAGACATGCTTTCATTAAGGTAAATACTGAAGTACTCACAAAGTTCTGAAGAACTGCAGTTTAAAGTTTTGAGTTAAATTATTATCATAGAATCATTTAGGTTGGAAAAGACCTTTAAGATAGAGTTCAGCTGTAAACCTAACACTGCCAAGCCCACTACCAAACCATGACCCGAAGTGCCACATCTACACTTCTTGTAAATACCTCCAGGGATGGTGACTCAGCCACTTCCCTGGGCAGCCTGTTCCAGTGACTGACAACTCTTTCAGTGAAGAAATGTTTCCAGGGATCTAGAGAGCTATGAAGTTTGGACCCCAGTTTGGATAATAAGTCACCTACAGTTGGAACATTGGGAATTTAGGATTATAGTTCAGGTCCATTTTTATTGTTTAAATGCAGTTTGACATAGAAATGTGTGTAGTGTAATCATTAGTAATCATGTAATAGACTGAATTTGAAGAAGCAATTTGAAATTTAGATGCACATTTTTTCAGCTCATATACACCTGCTGTAAACCTATGTGAGCGAAATCTCATTTTCTTATGGTATTCTTTCAAACATTCCGGATATGACTACTGGTCTGGAAATCAAATTTGGCATTTCTCATAATTGGAGTTCTGTTGTGTGATCTTATTTTTATCGACCCTCAAGGGTCCTTCAGTTTACTGTGAACGGAGGCATAGTTTCACTTAATATTGGAAAGTTACTATTTTGGTCTTGTCAGGTTCACAATTTCATCAACAATACTTTTAATGGTCTTTATGCTCCAAAGAGTATGTGTAAGATGTCTTCTACATCTGAATGACAATAAGAGAACTTCTGCTGTCAGTTAAACATCATGAAGTTTTTTGAAGGAATGTTTTGCAATATGCCATTTGATTAGAAAACATTCTTCAAATAATTTTCTTTTGGTTTTTAAGTAACCTGTTGTCTTGAACGTCATTATGACTTATTCTGTCTCTTTAACTAAGCTTTTCTTACCCTCCCCTCCCCCAAAGATATGTGAATTCTATTAAAAAACACATTTTTCTCAATTGGAAAAACATTTATAGATAGCTAAAAAAGTCAATAGTGTCTACTGTAGTACATCCAGCTTTTTAACAAACATTCTAATGCACGAGTTTTCTGCTATAAATACATTGAATAAGAAAGTTTTTCCTTCATGTTGTCTTCTCCATACATTAGGGAGTTCTAAAGGTTTAGGCTAGATTGTTGTGATGATTTTTCTTTGGCCTTAATTCATTAAAGAACATCTGTATTTTTAAAGCAGACTGGACTTTTCACAAGTGAAGATGAGCATAAGGAAAAAATGAAGTCTTCGCAACAAAGAACGATAAATAGTATCCCTAGCAGAAAGCTGTGCCTCACAATTCAACAAACCATGGTGTAGTAGAATGAAAAGATGAAAAAAAAGTTAGGAAAATAGGATAAGAATGGAACACTCATATTGCTGTAATCTACAAGCTATCCTATCTAGCTGATACTGAAGTTAATTACACTTCCTGTGTAAATGTGAATGTTTAATAGCTGTTTTCTGATTAATGCCTTTACCCAGTTATCTTCATGTCTGCAGCACTGTTGATGCCACTTCACACTCAGCTGAAGGCAGAATTGGAACATATTTGAAATTTTATTTGTTAGAGAGCTGTGCACCGAGGTGCAGGAGTAGGAACAAGCAGGGGAGGCCCATGGTACTTTTAGTTGGCGCCGCCACTCAATGTGTCATAAATCAAACTGGAGCCCCAGTATGTTGTTGTGGTTTTACCCCAGCTGGCAGCTGAGCACCATGCAGCCGCTTGCTCACTCACCCTCATCGGGCAGGGGGAGAGAATTGAAAGAGTGAAAGTAAGAAAACTCATGAGTTTGGTTACAGACAGTTTAATAAGTGAAGCAAAAGCCGCGTGCACAAGCAAAGCACAACAAGGGATTCATTCCCCACTGCCCATGGCAGGCAGGGGTTCAGCCATCCCCAGGGCAGCAGGGCTCCGTCATGCGTAATGGTGACTTGGGAAGACAAACGCCATCACTCCGAACGCTGCTGCGCCCCCCTTCCTCTTCCCCCCAAGCCCCTTATAAACCGAGCATGATGCCATATGGTATGGAATGTCCCTTTGGTCAGTTGGGGTCAGCTGCCCTGTCTGTCCCCTCCCAGCTCCCCGCACACCCCCAGCCATCCCGCCGGCGGGGCGGTGCGAGAAGCAGCAAAGGCCTTGGCTCTGTGTGAGCATCGCTCAGCAACAGCAAAACCATCTCTGCACTATCAGCGCTGCTTCCAGCACAAACCCAAACACAGCCCCATGCTGGGTACTGTGAAGAAAATTAACTCTCTCAGCTGAAACCAGGACATATGTAGTGCCTGAATACATGACGTAAGTGGTTATAAGGCATCTTGTCACAATGAGAAATAAGGAGAACAAGTAAGTTAAAAAGAAAAGCCTTTTGGAGTACTTTCTTGAACCTTATACTAATATTTCTAAACATCAGTAGCTCAAGGTACATTTTATTTGGACTAGAATACATGGTGCTTAATATGAGAGCCATAGGAAAAATGAAAATGATCAATGAAGAAGGATCACAAATACCCACATCTTACTATCTGAAATCTAATTTAACAATCAGTTTTCTTAATCAGATGAAATAATACACTGATAAAAAGTAACTGTCAGGAAATCTGAGCATTGTTTTCCACAGTGTAGTCTTGATGCAAGGGAAATAATATGCAACTTTATATTTCCCTTTTGCTTCCTCTGTGCTTAATGCATGTTTTGGAATAGACCTCTTGAAAATATATGTCCACAAAGAGAATAGGATATTTCAAAGGCCATTTTCCCTGGGTTTACTTATTGGGGAGTTTTTTTCCTTTGAGATGACTTCTATCAAGTCTGACCTCCTGGGATGTAATTTTTTACTGCTTTCTACTATGGTGAAATGCTTAAAAGAACTGCAGTCCCTGCTTTTGAAGGATTTTGTATACTTCTAGCTTTTTCTGAAAGCACGCAGGGTCTCCAGGAGAATAACCACCAAGAAAGGATAAGAAATTTATTTGGGTGTTGTGCTTTTATTTTGGTTGATGATTGCCATCTCCAACCAATTCTGCAGAAGAGAGTCCCGGATGTGTGCTTGCAGGCCAGAAAGCCAACCGTGTCCTGGGCTGCATCAAAAGAAGCATAACCAGCAGGTTGAGGGAGGTGATTCTGCCCTCTACACCACTCTCATAAGACCCCCACCTGGAATACTGCATTCAGCTCTGGGGTCCCCAGTACAAGGAACATATGGAGCTGCTGGAGCAAGTCCAGAGGAGGGCCTTGAAGATGATCAGATGGCTGGAGCACCTCTCCTAGGAGGACAAGCTAAGAGAGTTGGGCTTGTTCAACCTGGAGAAGAGAAGGCTCCGGGGAGACCTTACAGAAGCCTTACAGTACCTAAAGGGGCCTACAGGAAAGATGGAGAGGAACTGTTTATAAGGGCAGGGAGTGATAAGACAAAGGGTAATGGCTTTAGAGCAAAGGAGAGGAGATGTAGATTAGATACTAGGAAGAAATTCTTCCCTGTGAGGGTGGTGAGGCACTGGAACAGGTTGCCCGGAACAGATGTGGATGCCCCATCCCTGGCAGTGTTCAAGGCCAGATTGGATGGGGCTTTGGTCAACCTGGTGTAGTGGAGGGTGTCCCTGCCCATTGCAGTGGAGTTGGAACCAAATGCTCTTTGAGATCCCTTCCAACCCTAACCATCCTATGATTCTCAAAATGAAAGTGTTTGTGTGGCATAGAGCTTGTGTCAGTTCCTTATGTTGTAGGTCAGAGCTTGTGTCAGTTCCTTATGTTGTAGGTCATTTTGAAGCCTTGCCCTGGGATTCCTGTGCTACTAATGAATCTGTCTTAATTACAGTCATGAGGTTTGTTGGTGCAGGTTTGAGGTTCTGGTTTTTTGAACTAGTAATTTTGCAAGATGGACCAGAGGTGGAACAAATGGTAAAAACACATTTTTTCTTCAGAAGACTTCTTTTAGGACGAGAGGGAATGGCCTCAAGTTGCGTCAGGGGAGGTTTAGATTGGATATTAGGAAAAACTTCTTCATGGAAAGAGTAGTGAGGTGTTGGAACAGACTGCCCAGAGAGATGGTTGAATCGCCGTCCCTGGAGACATTCAAAAAATGTGTACACGTGACACTCCAGGACATGATCTAGTAGGCATGGTGGTGTTAGGTTGACGATTGGGCTTGATGATCTTGGAGTTCCTTTCCAACCTTAGGAATTCTACGATTTATCAGTCACTTCCTCCCATATGTGAAAAACCCTTCTTTCAGTTGCAAGGTATGATGCCTAGAAGACGGCCAGTCAATATTCACAGTCTGTCCTGTACAGTTTCTGAGACTGAACCAGTGGGAGATGAAGGAAATGAAATTTTCTCTGAACTGAATAACTAGGAGTCCAAAATACAAAATTATCTGTATTTAGCTGTATTGGTCTCACCTTCTGGACTACAATACAGTCAAAAGTATCCAAACATTTACTGTGTACACTCTTTCTTTAAGGGATTTATAAGTTTCATTAAAAAATGAGGTTACATCCAATGCAAAATCTTGATAGTATCTCAGATTTAACAAATTCAAATAAATATAATAAATCCAGCTTTACAGACCCCTATTAAAAAAAATCAATTTCAGATGGCCTACATAGTTGTTTATAAACTAATTCATCATCTTAAAATGTAGACAGCAGCTTTTTGATGCCTAATTAAAATCACCAGACTAAACTACCTCTCCTGACAACATGAACACCCTTGCACAAAAGACAGCTGGAACTGTAGTTAGACTGTATCACTCAAATTCATAGGTAAACAGGGTTTTGAAACCTAAGTGCCAAAGCCGTGTTCTCTCCCTAGTCTGCTTTACCTCCCTGTTTCTGTGCTCGCTGAAGATGTGCCCTTGCACCGCCAGTATTCCTGACCTAGTGCAGCCATTTCAGTCACGGTGAGGGATTCTGCAGGTTTTGCAGGACTGCAGAAGCCTTGCCGTGTACCGCAGAGTTTGAAGTGCTGATAGGGGTTATGTCACTTTGGCAAAAGTTTAGTTATAAGCGGCAGTGAGTTTTTTTGTCAAGATGGCTAAACAGTAGAGAAGTACCATGAGATTTTCATTTCTCACACTAGGACCTGATCCAAATGCCACTAACTGCACTAGCCTTTGTTTTAAATTAGACTGATGGAAAATAACAAAGTGAGTGATGATGAGTTCCCCTGAGATTACTCAAGTAGTGGAGAAGAGAAAGCAGATAGAGGCTTTTTTGTTTTTTGCAGGCAAGGAAAAGAAAATAGGAGCACTCTTCTGTTGCTTTTTGAACTAAC
The DNA here is from genome assembly GCA_013399095.1 of Psophia crepitans. Classification (NCBI taxonomy): domain Eukaryota; kingdom Metazoa; phylum Chordata; class Aves; order Gruiformes; family Psophiidae; genus Psophia; species Psophia crepitans. The sequence continues at coordinate 433,064 of VWZZ01000192.1, forward strand.
ACTGTCAGATATCCCCTATATTTTTGAGGGACTAAAATGCACACACAACCCCAATCATGTTTTAATTATATAGTGGTATTTAACACAAAATTCATTAAATTAATTTGCATGGGAAGATCCATATTGTCATTTATTTTCATGAGTGTAGTGTTGCGTACAGCCAATTTAGATAAGAAAGAAAAGATTGTACTTTATTTCCTTTAAATTTTCAAGACTCTGTTAAAAGCGGAAGAACTCGCTGATTAAGATCCTTTTCCAATTTTACGTATAAACTTTTGGCAAAGCAGTAGTTATTCACAAAAGATAGGATGAAGGAAAATGATACGCAACCAGAGCTCTGTGGAAGGATCTCTTTGTACCTGACTGTTCTTCACCTTTATGTTGTAAATGAACGTATGTGGGACAGAATGCCATGAACTGTTAAAGTGGATAGAATTGTCACAGGCTGTGATTTGTTTTGTTTTGTGGGGTTTAGGTATAGTGTTACTTGGTGCACGTTGATTGCAATAGTCTAGATTTTCAAGTCTTAATGACGAGACAGCAAACAGAAGACCACATGATAGCTTTGGGTAGTTAATGAATAGTTATCCTTGAAAAGAAATAGTTCAGTGGTGTTCTACCATAGGATTAGTCTTCAGTAAAAAGTTTGTCTTAAGCAATACTACAAAGAACTGCATTACTTCATTGCATGATAGAAGTACTTTTCTGAGACACACACACACCAGGAATCAGTATTTATTAAATCTGTAGTTATTTTGTCTTGCTCCTAACACTGGTGATGCTTTTAAATGGGTATTGATGTACTGAGCTACCAACAAATCTTGGTTCAGCAGGATAAAATAGGGTCTTCCATTACACAAACAGTATGTTTGCAACTCTCATTTGTTCCTGTCACGTGGATTCGCTCCCTTTATCCCAAGAGCCTGAATTTATTTCTGAGGAAATCCTCAATCCATGTGCATGGCCTGTAAAACAGCAGATGTGTTTTACTTGTACATGCATGTATTTATAGATTTTTTTTGCCACCACAGAAATAACTTCTATTTTTTCCAGGGTATACATTTCTAAACAAGTGGGTTTACTATTCATTCAAATAAGACTGTACATTTGGATCTTTTGTGATGAAAGATGTTAAATTGACTGACAGGAAATTTTAAAAAGTCTCTTGAAAAGCTTCATTGCACTTTTACTTGGAAAATAAATACTTTGCATATAACGAACTTCCTAGTTTTTGTAGGTGCTTTCAAAGGCTGTTCTTGAGAATACTTTTCGTTACGTCAGACCACAATCAGTTACGAGAATTCAGAGCTCCATCTTTCCAACAATAGGAGGAAAAAGATCCACACCAGATTTTTTTTTTAATATGAAAAAGTCTCTTTTCTAAATGCTATCTGAATATATGTGTGTACATATATACTGCTCATGCGGTTTTCTCTCCGTTGTTGACCATGCCTTAACTGTAGAAGATCTTTAGGGTAAAGTTTGCAGGAACAACACTTCACAGTATCATAACATACGCAGTCTCTGGTTTTTAGTCAAGCAAAGAAGAGAGTTTAAGGAGGGTTTTCTTCAGCATTCACACTGCTGCAGCAATTTCTCCCTTAAAAACATGAACAGTACATGTTTTTCTGCTCTTGATTTATCCTTCTTGAGTAAGGAAGCAAACCATTTTTAGGATGTGGTATCCTTCACTTTCTATCTGACTTAACTTATGGAGAAAAGCCAGCAACTGGGGAAGAAAGGCACATCTATATAAAAGCAAATTATATTTGGACACTATAGCATAATTAAAAGTGTCAGGACTTCTGTATCTCCTTACCAGAAGGTAATTTCTATGTGAGTCAAGAGAAGGACAGTGTTATAGTTTATTTCTATCCCTGAATCTCTGAGGAGGAGAAGATATGCTACCCTTGAAGAGTTTCAAGGTATCACATGTGTATATCAAAACGGGGAAAAAAACCCTGGAAATACAATGATATAACGCTAACTCAAACCCTGTAGCATTATTTTTCCAGCATTGTCAGTCCCTTTGTGCAGTGCAGTGTTACCTAGATACTTTGATGATTCATTACTCTGTGACTTCTTGGAGAATTCTGTGGGGATTCTTTTCTCTCCAATTTTATTAGGTAAATTGAGCACACTGAAATTATCTCCTAAAAATATTTAAAATGTCGCCTATTTATGGTGAAAAAAACCCCTACCAGATAGCTTGTTTGTTATTTTAAGGCATTTCAAATCAGTCATCTTTGGTTTATATTATCTCAGATTCATGCTTTCACTATTTTCACACCACCAGCAGCAATTATTCTTTATGCATACATTAAACTGGTCTTTTACATTACTACAGATCAATCCTCTTTTTCCTATGCGTTCTGTGTTTATATGGAGGGTTTTTTGCAGTATATTTTTTAGGCTTGTTTCTTGCTCTCTTAGTCCTTTTTCATAAACAAACAAAAGCCCTTGGCTTAACAGAGATATTTGCTCACATAATAAATGTTTTACTGCTCTGTCTTTTCCTGTGCTGTTTTATTGCCCTAGAGAGGATGAACATGCCCTTATCCAGCAGTATTGTCAGACGCTGGGAGGAGAGTCACCTGTGAGTCAGCCACAGAGTCCTGCTCAGATACTCAAGTCAGTGGAAAAGGAAGAGCGAGGAGAGTTGGAACGCATCATTGCTGACCTTGAGGAAGAGCAAAGGTCTCATAATCATCTTAGCTGGTGTCTAAATTGTCATCTCATTTTTGTTTGAGCTATTAATGTACTATGTATAGTTGTTGGAAATGAGAAGAGATGGACATAGGAGTCATGATTTTAGCCAAAAAAAATTGATCAAAGCATACATCGTGCATAGCCTAACTCTGTTAGGTAGAAGAGGGTGGGTCAGTGATAAAATAACCTTAGTTTCACCTTTTCTCTATTGTTTTATGGGTTTTTTTTTCCATAAACCACAAGTCAAGACATTGTCTTTTGTATGAGCTACTTGTGTTCTCAGTTGGAGGTGATGATAACATCTTTTGATCTAAGGAAGTTTTTTATTTTAATCTGCTTTATTAAGTCATCATTTTCCTCCTCTTTTCAATATACCAGGAGTCTGCAGATAGAATATGAGCAACTAAAGGAGCAACATCTTCGAAGAGGAATAAATCCTCTTGCATCACCTCCTGACTCTGTTGTGTCACCTCAGCATGCTTCTGAAGATGCCGAGCTCATCGCTGAAGCTAAAATCCTGAGGCAACATAAAGGTCGCCTGGAGGCAAGGATGCAAATATTGGAAGATCACAATAAACAGTTGGAGTCTCAGCTTCACCGGCTACGGCAGCTACTTGAGCAGGTAGATGGACACTGATGCCTTTTCCCTGTGTAGCTTCTGCATGATGGATTTCTTGGCGGAACAAAGATGTTGGGATTTTACTGCAGGTATTTTCATTGCACTAGCCTGGTCTGTTGCACTCAGTCATTTCTAACATGAAGAGGTATTTTTTCCTACCCTCTAGTGCAAGCCATGGTGAAAGTCAAATAAGCACAAGATGCTTACAAGTGCTGGAGTGATCATGATAACTTATGAAACGTTGAGAATAACACAAACAAGTGCAATAGTTTTTCATGAGTTAAAAAGTGGGGGGAAGAAAATATATACCCTATTCCAAGTAGTGGTGCCAGTCAAACCCTGTATTTGGCTTCAGTTTTCCAGTCTTTCCTTAGATAATTTGTTGGTTGTCAAGGTTAGTCACTGAAACCCTTCTTAGCATGCCAAAGACAGTTGGCCAAAGATATGTCTAAAATGCAAAGGAGCAATTCATTAGAATAAAAATCCAGTTCCTCTTGAGTAGCATATTTAGACCAATAAACTACAGCAAAATGCTCTGCACTCAAGGAAATCCTGAAGCCAAAAGCCTTTTAGCAAATGTCAGTAGCTAGAGATTGTAGGGTTTCTTTGTTGGGGGAAGAAATGTTGATTGTTTTTGAAGTCATCATATGCACACCTTGGTTATAAACATAACAGCAGCAACATCTACAAGGCGTTGTTAGAGATGTTAGTTTGTACTGTATTGTGTGTGGAAGCTTGAATGATGAAGAGAAATCATTTTGGGTCAGAGTACAGTAAGGCAAATGATTCCTGCCTTCCGTGAGTCAGGCTGTGCATAGTAGAGGATTTAACTAAGCCAAGAAGTGGGCCACATAAACCAGGTATCAAAATGGCATAAGTTCCTGCTGTAGATGATGATGTATATGATCTCATTACACTGATAAAGATATTTTTTGTTTGTTTCACTGGCTGACTTTGTCATTTTTCTAGACAGTTTTGGCTGAATAGCATTAAGATGCATCTGTTCCAATGGCTTCCCTACCCGCTAGCAGAGTATTCTTGTTGTAGTTACTGTTATTATAGCATCTTTAATCAGTATTTGAGTAGCTTAAATATTTAACAGGGAAGATAACAACTGGTGCAACTGTCAACAATAATTCACGTAGTAAGCACCATGAGAACCGTGATCAGTACTAGGTGTTTCAGAGAGGGGTTTAAATTCTGCAAAGAAACAGCTGTAGAGTAGAAACGCAGTTCTGCCAAACCCACAGTCCCTTTCAGCTTAGTGCTTAAAGCAGGAACATGTTCACCTTTTAAAACTTTCTTTTTTTCTAATGTAGCTGTAGATAATCTTATAATCTTGTAATCTTTTCAGTATCTTTACAACATTCTCATTAAGACCTTTAGGGTATACATATATGTTGTGATAAAGTGGTTCCGAGCAGAAGAGGGGCAGTACTTTCTTATCAGTTTCGCCTTTGGATTTTTCTGGGCATTCTTATGGTTTCTCATAGGGTAAGGTAGAACAGAGCTGACCTTTTTCAATACTTCTGATCATTTACATCTTATTTACTATATACTGTTGCTCTTTTGCTTCATGTCCAAAATCTCCTGCCTCTGTGGGAGTCATGCCAGGCTTCTGATTGTTCCAAGTGCCATTTCCTAAGCTGTTCCTGTTTCTCCTCTGTCTTTTAATGAAGTGCCTGGTACAAAGTCAAGTATATGAGAAGGTCTGCATTCTTGCTTTTATAATACATCTGTGACTTTCCAATACACGTTTCTATATACATCATTACTTTATTTAGCAGAATTTTTGCAAGCAGATATTTTGCAAGCTGTCTCCAAGGATGCTGAGGCTACTTTCCTGAAGGGGATTCAGAAATTGTACATAATTCAAATGTTTAGTGTGTGTTCTTTGAAACGTCTTTATTTTGACATTAATGCCATTATGAAGCAGCACTGAATCCCATTACTGCCCCTTTAAATTCCTAAAAAGACGACCACTCTTCAGCACATTTGTTTTTTCTGTCACCTAGACCATTACTGTCTATGTAAGTCTTTACCTCTTTTACTGCTTGGGGAAGGACTTTATCAGAAGCCAAGGGAACATATAAGTGTATTTATTTGTTTCTTTTCCTTTTATTGGCTGTGCCAATTATTTTTAGTGGATATAAGGAATACTTTTTCTCATTAATGCAATGGATGATTTGCATGGAATATTCTCATAAGTCCTAGTGTCAAAATATATAACCACTCTGTAATTCCTGTAACAATGATTACTAGTATTAAAGGACACAACTGTCTTACAGCAATTTCCTTGTCGTGGCTGGCATTTCATGCCATGTCTGTGTCTCTTCTGTCAACAGCAAGTCTCTCAATTTCTTTTCTCCACTCAGCCTCCTGACTGTTGTTTGGGTTAATAACATGGCACTGAATCTAAAAGTTCTCTAAAAGATATGGACTGAGTCTATTTACAAACAGATCTTTAGGTAGAGAATTAGTGAAACTTAGAAACTTTCCTGTAGTAGCTGTTTAGTCTAGATGAGAGCATTCTAGGACATTCTTTAGAGAGCACCTTTAGCAGAGACACACATGCATTCTCACTGCGCATTTGCCTACTTCAGGTCACAATTCTGAGGTTACCGTACTATTTTTATTGTAGCAAGCCCAAAGTGATTGGTAGCTGAGACAGAATGTTGTCATTTTTGTCTGCCTGATTTATTATAATGCCAAAGAGGAAGGTGAAACAGAACTGGCGTGTGACAACTTCAATACCAACATGTTAATCATACAGTGAAAAAATAAAGAATCCATTTTTCTTTCTTCAGCCCTTTTAGATACTGCACGTGCAAAGTAGAAGTAAGACCTATTATGAAGGGCATTTAAAGTCTGTTTGGATTTTTCTCTGCTTGTCTGAACCACTGAGTAGAGGTTTCATATTAGATTTGATATTGAAGTTAATGGGAACTAAAATGATCTCTCGGTGGCTGTATGATCAAACTCTGAGTGAATAGGGAACGCAGCTCCCTTTCCAACTGAAGACAGAGGAACTATATCAAGATGGCAGAGGAGACTTCGTTTCTTTTGCAGCAGGGAGAATAAGGGAATTGGCTTTTTCGAGGTTTCCTGTGATTTAGAGGTTGGTGGGGAGGGAGCTTTTTGGTTTGTTTTGTTTTTTACCAAAAGCAACAGAAGGCAAGGTCAGAACAGCTATGTCTTATCTATCCATTAAGCCAGAGAACTATTCGGGCTCTTCTTTGGGAAAGACACCAACAGGGGGCACAGTGAAATAAGGCACTGTGGATCAAAAGTCATTAAAAGAAATGTGTCCTTTGAAATGCTTTAAAAACTGCTGTAATACAGAAAAATCCCTCAATTTCAGAGTTTTCTGAAGAAGAACTTATCTGTCCCTTTGTATCTTTATTTGGTTTTACATAAAAATAAGTTTGAAAACTCCCAGAAACTGAGAGTTGGAAACTTCCTCCATATAGAGGTGTGCTCAGTATCCCTGCTTTTATTTGTTCAGGAAGAAGCAGGCATATGGTAACATCTAGGGCTATTTTCCTATGTTTTCTGACTTAAGGATGGTCTGCTGGGTTGTTTCGAATAACAATACATGAACTTCATGATGTCTGAAGGGGGTTGATGATGGAGCTGATCAGATTTTTTAGGTGTAATGCAAGAGGGACCAAGTAGAACATGATTGTCTGCAATTTTTTCCTCAGATTCTCTCCTAGTAAAACTGTTAAACCTTGTAAATGCATGCAGCTATGTCCTCAACTATTGTGCATTTAACATTTTTCAGTATCTGATTATTATATTAAGGCATTTATGCCACTACCAGAACCTTTCCCTTTCTGCTCCAAACCCTGCTCTTCATCTGCTTAACTGTATTGTCCTAATTGTGGAAGAAAGAGGGGTTTGATTTGTTTTGGCTTTTGTAGTTAGTGTGGTCACTGGAATTAGACAGTGTAACTTTTATCAATATAAATGAAAATTAAGTCATCAGACCATGTCCTCTGATTAGAAGGAGATATGGGTTTTTTGTTGGGTTTTGGGTTGGTTGGGTTTTTTTAAATCCAACTGCAATGTTTCATTCTGACTGCTGCAGCAATATGTGGTACATCAATGTGAAGTATTCCTCGTATGTTTTGTTTGCTCTCAGTTTATTCACTGTTAGAGTCCTTGTGCTCTGCAGGGCTTTGCTGTCATTTGCAATAGCACTCCTAAGTGGTACTAAATAACCTTCACTACTAACTCATCATTTAAGTTTGTAGGCATCTCCTTTCTATTGTAATTAATCTTGACTTTGCAGTGCCTCCCTACCCTTGATCTAGCTTGTGTTGCTATACTGCAGTTTTGTATCTTCCTTCCTCAGTCCCCCTCAGTCATCTCTGCACTATTTGTCCCCAGTTACTGCTTGAAGAGGGACAGAGAAGCAGCCTGGGTGCAAGTTCGCATTTCAGATGGTTAAAATTCTCTCTGTCCGTCTGTTAGCCTTGTTGTTCTGTACTGAAGTAACTCTTAACCCTTGGAGAGTTTCCTTCATCTCTTTGTCGTTATAGCTCTAACCTCCTCTTCAACAGAATTTTCTGGCTATACAGAATTACCTGGGTTTAGTTACCCCAGGCTTGGCCTATTTAAAATCATCACGCTCATTTTACCTAGACCCTGCATCTGGGTTTAAACCTGATATCGAATAGCAAATTACTTAACTACTTGATAGGCATTCGCTGTTCATAGGAGTGTCGTGACAGTAAAATCCTTTGGTGGCTTGAAAACATTTCCATTTTTCTTTGTCTTCTATATGCAGAGCAATATTTCTTGATTTATTCTTTTAGTCAAAGCTGGAAGTTGGTATTGTCATGCTGAAAGAGAGATGAGATTTGGAAGAGAAAAAGAGATTTGCTGATTGCTCAAGGGAACATTTCCTTCTATTTCTCACCACTGTGTTTGGAAGAAAAAGTATCTTTCATTGTTCAACAATCTTCAGCATTGTTGAAGATTTATTTTTTTTTTTTACACTAGAAGTTGTCTCAAAAAATTTAATGTTTCACTTACGACTGTGAGCTGCAAAGGAGCAAACCTGTGCACAATTTAACTGCTGTGCTGTATACTACCTCGTTGCATCGAGTCTCGTAGCTGTTCCTAGGTACTTGTTCAGTCTCAGTTTCAAAAAAGATCTTAAAAGTAATGATTATTTTTTTTATTGCTTCTGTATCTGCTTTTGACAGATTTACTTAAATAATCTGCTCCTTAAGCTGTTTGGAAGTAATTTGATGATTTGTAATCAAAAAGATAAATGATAGGGACAACCATTTCAACTAAAATTCTATAACTGCCTCAGATGTAAATACTATTTTACGTACTTCTGTTTTTTCAGAACAAACACTTGTGGAGTTCAAATACTATATTACTGCTTTCTTCCTCAGAGGTTTTCTTACAAGAAAGAAGGAAAAAAGGAAAAAAAAATGCCTGAACAAGATCCCTTCCAATATTGTTATTGTGAAGAAATCTTACGGGCTTTTCTTCTTTTGTGTCCGTATATGTATACTTATACATAACCTCAAGCACATACGTGGTTACAACTAAACGTAATATAGATCTTATGCTTTTGATTCTTCAGGTGAATTTAAGAGTCCAGAAAGGTTTGCCTGCAACACAGTTTTCAAAGTATATGGGTTCCTTCTCATGATTTTCTGGAGATTACACAGCACATCGTTTTCCTGAAAATTTGGTGTCCCCCACACTATCGAGAAGCAGCGTCAGCAGGAGTGATGGCGAGCTACTGCTTTTTAGATTTAACAAAGTTCTCTTGAGTCTTGTGTCTTCACTCGGCTTGATTGCAATGGATTTTTGCAAAACTGTTCCTGACCGAACAGTTGTTCCTAAGCACGATCAATCACCGTCGTAAAGCTCCTTAGGGGACCTTAGCTGGATGTCCTCTGTGTACGTGTATATGGATATGTATATCCATATATATATATATGAAACCCCAATAATACCATTGTGTAGTCTTTCTGCATAGCTGGACTGAGAACCTTGGCAGGCTGTTTGGGTTATACATAATGTGTTTCTATGGTGTGTGCTCACAACAGAATGTTGTTTTTAATAAGACCATCAACTGGACTCTCATAAGAATTACACAAGTCTAAATTTTCTTTTAACAAGATGTTGGTTTGTTTCTCCCACCCAACGGTTGTATAAACCTAAGCCAACTTTCAGTAGTTTGGAGAACAAGAAAGGGCACATAAGAAAGGAAAGGAGCAGGCTGACTACATGAAAGCCTGCACTTAAATTCCGTAGATACAATTTATCTAAATCTGGGTATTACTCTCTTTAATGTAGCCTGAGTCAGACTCCCAGGTTAATGGCGCCTCCCCCTCTGCTTCGCCTCAGCACTCTGCCCTCGGCTACTCTCTCGAGCAAGAGACAAGCTCACAGTTTCATCAGACAGGTAAGCATTTTGATCAGATAATGTGCTGCGTGGGTCTAGAGGTGACTATTAAATAGGTTTGTTGGCATACTTCTGAAAGGAATTGCAAACAAAAAGGAACTGATCTTTGTGATGCTACTGGGAACAAGACTTGCTGCAGCTGTTGCTCCCCACACTTTCAAACAGTTGCGGTATCACAGGAATCCATGTGACTCTGAATTATGAATTTCTATCAATAGACTCCTTGGTCCAATCCAAGTGAATTTACTGGGCAAGTCCATCCTCACTGAAGGGGAAACCAGATTTCATTAGACTGAAATGGCCAACAGCTGTTTGTCCTACAGTACATGCATGCACCCAAGTCAGATACAGGAACAAATGTCCAAAACATGTAATCGAAGCTTCCTGATGGATGCTTTAAAAATTCTTGTGTGTCCTTTGCTTATCCTGGTATTTTGACGATCGTGCCCCTCAAAGACATCACTTCCTTAGGAATTATTGAATAGTTAAGTGTACAGCCTCTGCACACAAGGGACTTTCTCTCTTGAAAGATTATTTTAAGTTTTCCCATATCAGAACTCATTAATTCTTCTGAGAATTAGCAAAAATAACTAAGACCATTGAATGCTTGAAATTGGGGTGGGGGTGTGTGTGGGGGGGTGGGGTGGAATTCTTTCTCCCAAGTTATCTGAAGTGCAATTTCCTTCCTGTTCTTATTTTGAAACCTTTGTGTTATAAATTAAGAAATGGTTTTATTTCTGTGGAAAGCAGGAACAGTACTCTTTTACATACTGAAGAGTTTTCATTCAGCATTGCCATATGTTTTTAGTTTAATTTATCTGGAAAAATATGGAACTTCCTCAAGTCTGATTTAATGCAATGGTAGATTTATGAGAGATGCTGTTTAATAACACAGCCAGGAACAGAGCCAGTTGTATTCCCTAACCATTCACTTGGCTAATTTTAAGTAGCATTAAAAAAAAAAATGGCAAGGAGGTTTTTTCACACTGGTGAAAGTTTTGGTGCATATTGAATAAAGACCATCTAAAAGGTAAATGTGGGGTTTTTTTTCAGGGGGAAAAAAAAGTATATTTGCTCTGAAAGTTATATGACAAATCTTCTGAAAATGGAACAGAATTTTAATTGAGCAGCTATTGAGTATAATTCCCTCATCTTGTAAATCTTTTATTTATTTTAACTGTAAATTCTTGTATTCTGCTCCTTACCAATTTCTTCTAGTTAAATCTTCGGTGCAATGGTTAGGCTTTAATAAAAGAGAAATTAGTTCTGCTGCAAATCAATAATGTAACTTTCACCTCCTCTCCCAAGGCTGGCAGTTATCAATGACAGTTCCTGCACATTAAGTTACAAAGGCTTCAGATACTGGTTTCCCTTGAAATAGGAATTAAGAGTATTTAACTGGGAAATTGGATGAGAGCGCCTTACACAATGTTTTTTGTCTTTTTTTTTTTTTATCCTCATTGCTCTTTTTTGTTGTCCTGTCTGCAGATGACTTGTTAGTTCCACCTCATGATACCAACACAGATCTAACAGATGTTATGGAGCAAATCAACAGCACGTTTCCAGCTTGCTGCTGTAAGTGTAACAAAATATGTCTCTGAGAATAGTATTGAATTTGAGTCAGTCTTTTGAAGAAAAAAGTCATTCTTGTGGTATTGACTAGGAAAGAAATCTCTCTGATGAGATTCCTTGTCATGATATGCAAGCTACATAATTCTGTTCTTTAAAGTTTCCCAACAGACACTGTTTGTGAAGGTAAATAATAAAATGTTGTCATGTGTTAAGTGGAAGTGATTCACTAGAAGAAAAGGCCGTAGTTCCATATGGAATTTTCCCAGGTAAAGGGAAAAGAGACCTAGAGTTCCATTAGCTGCTGATACAAACCTTATGTAGAACTTAAGTGAATGTAGATTCAGAATTCTAAATTCTCTAATAAAACTTGAAAAAAAAGGCTCTAGGCAACAGGAGAGGTCATAGCCCAATCCTGACTGCCTGAACTAATTATTCAACTAGTTATTAAACTAATTGACCAGAGGAAATAACTGTTAAACAGCACATAACACCTTTTCCTGCTTAAATGTGTTGAAAGTTGATATTTTAGTCAGTGACTATTAAAGAGACATCAAAATGAAAACCAGTTCATTTCCTCTGGATGGCTTACATCAGCTGATGTACATTCCGCTGATCCTGTTCCTCCCAGAGTGTCACTGCACTTAGAAGAGTGAGGAGCGATCTCTCTGGTTCCAGCAGTATTTCATACAGATTGTTGCTTTTGGCAGGGGCAGTGAAGTAGCAACTTTGTTAGTGATGTTTTTTGTTTGTTGGTTTGTCTTTTTTTTAAATACTCTCATACGTATATATCTTCACTTTCAGCTCTTTTTCCTAAGTAACACAGCAGTGAAAACTTTGATATATTGTTAAACTTTCAACAGTTCTTTCAAATGAAACGTGTAATGGTGGTCAGTTTTAAAAAACACAAGTGAGTGGGAGGGTTCATGTCCAGTTCTTTTGGAAGCATCAAGGTTGAACTCTCTTCTAGTTCATAATCTTGGTGAACCCTGTTAAAATATCCCTTTTATCTCCTGTACGTGCATTGCTTGGCTGAGAAGACTTGCATCACAGAAGATGCACTTTGCACGGTTTGAGAAAGCAAATTAGGATCTAGAAAAAAAAGGGTTTGTTTCGGCTGTCCTTTGAGATTTTGAGTGAGTTCAATAGTTCAGAGCTCATCACTTTGCAAATTAACGATTTGATTCTAAGGAGCATCTCCTTGAAGGCAGCAGCTAGTGGAGCTACTCAGCACAACTCAAGGGTGTGTGTGTGTACAAATCAGTAGAAAATGCAAGTCAGGTACCAATTCTTGTTTTTGCAAATTCCTCTCTTGCATGGACAAGCAGCAGAGCAGCTACTGGACCTTTGGTCCAAATGAATTTACAGTAAATTTGCAGAAATAGTTCCTTGCATTCCTGCGTCAGGGCAAGCTTGATAATAATGTCTGCTCTCTGCTACCAGGAAACATGGAAAAAAATCTAGTATCCGTAAAACAATGTGCTGAATGAGGCAGGAGGGGACTGTAAGTGAAAACCGTGCCCTCACATCCTTTCATATTGTGAAGCGTTTCTGAGCATTTAAGATTAAAAGAAGTCACAGTTCCAAATTTCGTGTGATTTTTCCCTTTGTCATTGACATGCTACTGCAGAAATCAAACCAAACCAGCACAGCCCAATTAGTAGGTGCTAGTTACATTTGCTCTTCTTCAATTATTCTATAATAATTCTTCATATAGTAAGGCCAGCACTGCTCTTAATATTTGGGGTTGGTTTTTTGGTTGGTGGTTTGTTTTTTTTTTTGATCCCCAGATCCTTTGATAATGGTTATAATGCCTGCTTCCTTTCTTGTTTGAGGTTGGTCCTCAGAACTAGGCAGGTGTGCAACATTGGGCAGAATTCTTGCCTTTCCATCTGAGTGAGATGCAGAACAGAGCATTTTGAACAGATGGTATTATAAGCTGCACTCGTAGATCTATGTGGTCATAAGTGGTAAAAAAGGAAAAATTCATATCATCAATTCACATTACATGAAAAGTAAATTTGTGAAGAAAGTTATGTATAGACCATTACAACACACTTCTAGTTAAATGTTTTGGTTTTTTTTTTAAGGTAGGAGTTGTTCTGTTCCGCTGTAGTACATCTTTTCCTGATGCTGGCTTTGTTTTCAAACTGCCAAGGTGCAGAATTGTGTAAATTTCTAACTTTCTTCTGTTTTTTTTTTTTCTATATGCAGCAAGTTTCACTGGCAGACCACAGGTATGAGACATGTTTACAAACTTGCATGGTCATTGGAAGTAAAGTAAAGCAAGTGGAAAAGTTCCATTAAAGCAAAGTGGTTGGTGGGAGAGGTGTTCTGTATTTTTCCTTAGAGGTCTATTTGGACCCTAGGCTGATGCAACAGGAAGACTAGCTTCTCAGATATCCCAGTTAATAGAAAATTCTGCTAGTTGAGGCATTACCAACGGTACTGTGATGTGCAGTTCTGGGATGCTAACAATATGGAATCGGCTTGAATCTATCAGGGTCAATTAGTTTCAAGCAAACATCAGCTCTGCAAGATCAAAGCTGGTTCATGCAAAGACATCTGTATGTCCTTGTGCCCTGGTGCCCATAGTTCCTGGAGTGGGAGCTACGGGCACGTGGGCACAGGGCTCAAGAGCCACACAGAGTCTTAGGCATTAGATTAAGCTCTCAAAAATCTAGCCGGTATGAATGGTCAGTTAAATTTCTGTTATAAGTAACAGAAATTGGATAAAGACTTGCTACAGGTTTAGGTTGATATTGGCACCCACATATGACAAATAAGGAACGACATAATCTTGTGTCATTGCAGAGTTCTTTGAAGGTTTTGTTGTTAAATCACTTTTAAAAACTACCACAAATTGCTTGCTGTGTGACACTTCAGAAGAATTAAGTGGTAGGGAAAGAGTCTATTTACTCCTCCCAGATTGCTTCACCTTGTCCATTAATCCACAGTTTGCAAGGTCAGACCTCCCCAAAATGAGTATCTAAAATTTCAGAAATATTGCTCTGCAAACACTTCTTTGGATTGTAATATCTGGGATAGTAGAATTGCCTTCCCAAACAGGAATTTCTAAAGAGAATGGGATGAATCATGCCCTGAACTCAGTTAACTCAGAGTTTGTCTTTCAGTCTCTTGATAAGTTTTATTAGGGAATTAAATTAGCATATTTCAGAAATCCTTCCTCCAAACAGGCACAGAGATAGCTTTCAGTGAATAATACTAATCTTCCTGGAAAAGCATGTGATGGTTTGGGGGTTTTTTTAGATACAGGATGGATCCCAAATGGTCTCACTGCAAATCTGCCCTTCCAGAACCATTAGAGAAGGGATGTTTGTCTGTTCTGGAGCAGAATCCTGACACAGGAGCCTGGAAATAAGCTTCATATTTGAAGGGGCCAAATCCAAATTCAGATTGTGTATGCTCTTCGTTTTTAACACTTAGGCTTCAGCTAGGACAGTGTTTTGCCTAAACTTTTTGTTTATGAGCGCAGAACACAGAGAGTCTCTAAGTTATACTTACTGCTTTGTTAGACCGGCATCCTCTGGGCCTTACTCAACAAAAATTTTAAACACTGCAGTACAGTAAAATTAGGTTTCTCTTAACTACGTACCTCAGTCATCTGCTGAGTCTTGGGCCAATACATCTAAATTTTTAGCATACAGGTTTTTGTAAAATGACATCAGAGTCCTTGACTGAACTAAGTTTGGAGGATTTAGAGCTTTCTGTATGCATTAACGTGGTACTGACGCGGTTATTTCTCATCATGACAGGCAATGTGAAGTGTTCATTTGGACGTCGACCAGTGCTTCCTGACGTGCAGTACAGCCCTTTTCTACAAACCACCGATCGCGAGTTCCACTTCATCAGAAAGCTGCATGGGACCCTGGAACATGCTGTTCGCTCTCACTGCGTGTTCTACTTGAAACAGTAAAACACTGAATACCCAAAGACGAGGATGTTGTTTTTATAGTATTCGGGTTTTTTTTCTTCTTCTTCCCTTTCTATGCAACTGTAAATTAATGAGCAGTGGAGTGTTTGTCACTGATTTGTATAAATATACAGCCGCGGGAAAAGGGGCAGGGGCTTTATATACATTCTTTTTGATAATCGTGAAGAGAACTGCATAAGGAGTTTGGAGCAAAATGTTACATTTATACATTCCTTTCAGCTCTTTGCTTTTACATTGTAAAATACCCTTAGTTATATTCTCACACATTTAATATTCTGTACTGATAATTTATATGCTAACCATCTGACCACACAGAATTCAGATTACCCTTGAACTGTTTTCAGGATTGGCATGTGAAGTTCCCCTAATCTGCATTATCGTTACTGGTTAACAAAAATTGCCAGTGGGTGCAAGCTACAGTATTTTAACTCCACTAAACAAGGTAACTCTCATTTTCAGTGATAGTCATCATCCTCATGCACTAAGATGGTATTTTTAACTTTCTTTTAGTTACTTCCAGCCAACACACTCCGTTTGGAGGATTATTTTTTTAAGCCTTACTTGATTTTGAATCAGGAGATAGCTAAAAAGAGGACTTACATGATAGCTTACGTTGTTTTTAGTAAGGTCTAAGTTAGCATAATCTTTCCCAACTTTGTTCAGAGACAAAGCTTTGCTATTCCCTGCTGTGCCAAACTTGCTTCAAGTTTTGGAATTTATGGTCTGTGAAGTAAAGCTCATTTCCGTGAGATCCCCTTCTGATGATCTAACGCCACCAGTCTTTTGTCTGCCTCTTGGTAATGAAGAGACAATTAGAAAGCCCTTTCCAATACTGTTAGTGATGGAACATTTTCTACAAAACTGTAATGCACTTAGATATTATCATTTGGCATTGTAATCTTGCAACTCATCTTTATCTTTGAAATCATTTATTTATGTACCTTAAGTAGGGATAATTGCAGGAAAGTTATGTCACTGATCAGCTGATCTCTAGTTTTAAAATTATCATAAAAGATTTTAATTCCTCCACAGAGTTTACAGTGCTGCATGGACACTTGCTTTAATTTCAGGACATACCTTTAATTGGTAAAACTGCATGCAATATATTTCATGTATAGTGCAGAGAAGCTAAACTGTGGTGTTCTTAATTATTACTGAAGAAAAAAATAGAATCTCAAAATGGTATGAGAAGAGTTGTAAATTCTCTACTGCTATCAAAAAATGCAGGAGGACATTAAGACAACAGGTCAGGAGTTTCTAGTGGGTTTTTTTTTGAAGTGATGCCAACTAGTTCCTGTCCTGCACCCACAGTATTCACTCCTGGACTGCTGCTGCTCAAGGAGTGATCTGGGCACAGTGTTGATCACATTCTAGTGTTGGCTCCAGTGCCAGTTCTTTCTGAACCCTTTGGCAAACTATTTAACCACTCTGCCTCTGTTTTCCCATCTGTAAAATGGGGATGATTGATAGTACTTACCTCTCAAAGGTGTTGTAGGGCTTGCTTAGTTAGTGTCTGGAAAGCTCTATATAAATGCTAAATATTACTCCTGAGTGAGTGGAGCAAGATTGTCAAAGTGGGAAGAGAAGATGCTGGCTCCTATAGATGCTTCATCTGTTTAAAAAAAAAAAGAAAAAAAAAAAGTAGTGTAGTTATTCTGAGAAAGCTAAACCCCACATTTTACAGAAGAGGAAAGCCATGACCACCTTTCTACCTCAGACCTATCTTCATGAGTAGTATTGGAAATAGCTTTATATTCTGTACTCTGCAAAGTACTTTGCTTTTATCAAGCTACATCATTCTCTAGGCAAAGAATCCTTAAAAATACCCCCTACATAAGTAAAAAAGGTCTCAGTAGTGAATTTGGTGGCTTTTATTTTTGTTCTGAATATGAGGTTATGTATAAAGTTGTTTTTCTGCCTGTGTTTGTATGCATCCTTTGTCCTCTGCTGCCAAGTAAATGCTGCTTCAAACACTACATTGTAACATTCTTCCCCTGAGACAATAATAAATAAAAGGAATATATTGCAGTAACATGAGAAAAAGTTTGGAGTTCTTTCGAGTTCTGTGGTCTTCAAGGATGGCACTTACTGCTAAATACTGAAAATTTGTTTCTGAAGAGGATTAATTTTAACACAGGAGTGCTGTGATAGTCCATTTCTATGTGCTAGCATTTTTGGAGTGTGGTTTGCATTTATATAAATGAGATTAAACTGTGTTTTCTCACCATAAATCTGTGCACATTTTTCTCCAGTTTTCAATCTTTAGTGATTTTGTCTGGAATCCTTCTCAGTTTCATGACAGATATTAAATTTGATCGCTGAGAAGCAGACTGCTTTTATTTAAAAAATGTTGTATGTACATATTACAAAATAGCAATAATGTATGAAGCCCTGTCAAATATTAGAACTGTAAATTAGTCTTGGATGGGATTCAGTCAACATGCTCAGGCTGAAGCACAGCATTAGGGATTCAGTCAGGAAATACGTGCTTGCTAACCCTACCATGTGCTGACTTCAGGTATTTGCATTAAGCTAATGCACGTTGCGTTAATGACTATGTTAAAACTATGGTACTTGGAGGAGGAAAAAAAGTCCACAACTCTAACAAATTTAAACATAAGTAAGTAAGTGTCAAATTAATGACATTTTCCCTCAGTTTGTGAAAGGATGCTTAACAAAGAAGTTGTAGAAAAGAATCGGATTTTTCTCGTGGCATTTAAGTGATTCAGCAGTTAACAAGGAATTTAATTATAGAAATAGCAACATATTGAGTCAAATTAAGTTCCGTATTTAGAACAACAAATGTGTCAAAGAGAAGGAGAGTGGTTGGTAGATTAAAGAATCTGTTAAACCACAAAATCTGTCTTTTATTAAAAATAAACATTTTAATTACGTGATTGTAGAGTTGAAGGCAGCAGAAGAGGGGTATTGATCAGTACCAGGGCCTGACTCTGAGCACAAGTTATGGAAGTGCTCTAACCTACACCATCAGTACCCTGATCGCTGCGGGAGCTGGTGCCAGAGCTCTGTAACGCTGTCACACATGGGGAAGGTACTCTCAGCTGAGCATCACGCTTCAGTACTGCATTGCGAAGGTCCTGGCTCTTGTCAGGGGGAACAGAGTGGCACTCACTTCTCACCAGCTTGCCCTGGGGCTTTTCTCGAGGGGATTGGGGAAGGACATGGCAACCTCCAGTCCTCAGTGAACGATGCAATGGTAAGCGCTCCCTCACTTCTCTGCACTTCGAGCACTAACCAGCATCTTCAGCCATTATTTTGTCAGGCAAACAAAGCCAATGCAATGCTTTTCAAGGAGAAGAATTAGGTTCCTGCACCAGGAAGCTCTTGCTCCAAAATGCATGCGTATCCAGCTAATTGGGAGAGACACCCTCCCGCACAGCCCAGAATGGATGGGGTCATTGATAGTATATTTGTTTAAGTTTTTATTACTAAACACTCTTGAGCTGAAACGTTACTCTCAGATCAGTTCATTTTCTTAGAGAAGATGTAAGATTGATGCATCTAATTAAAATCAGAGTGCAGAAGTTCCTTTACTATTACAGCTTCATCTTCAGGGAAACTTCCACTATGAAACAGCTCTTCCTGGGTGGTGGCGATGCTAGTCTCTCTTTTGGGACCAAGACAAGGCTTTTCAGATGGTCACATCTTGATATAGGAGATGGTTAAATTATGAGACACCAGCCCCACTAGGTCAGAGGTACTGGACTCAGACACAAATTGTCAGTACGCACATAATTCCTATCACCCGAGTGTCCTGGGTCAGGGCTTCTGTCCTCTCATCTCTTATTTCTACAGTTGAAAAATGAGAAGATGAAGAAAAAAAAAAAAAAGCTGAATTCAGCCAAATTAAAAATATATTACTGTAATGGGCAAGATTTGGATTTATGCAGACGACCAAAATATTCTTTTAAACATTTACAGTGCAAATTGCCCTTTGGAGAGAGTTTGCTCGTTACATGTATTTCTTGTTCTCTACTTTAGTATGGAGTTGCCCTAAGAAAAACCTTCCTGACAGTAAACGTTCACACCACTGCAAAACTTGAGTAATGGATCCTGTCTGCTATCATGCAGAAATAAGATATCGTGCCATATGGCTGAGAATTCTGCTCCCACAACAGCAGCAACAAAAAATCAGTCTTACAAATCCAGCCAAGGTGTAAATTAATAACAGTGGGGCATGGGGAAAACAAAACAACAGAAACCCCCAAAACACCACCACACACACACACAAACAAATACACACACACACACACCCCCCCCCAAACCAACAACAACAACCCCAAACAACCCCAGAAACTTTTAGTGGAAAAAAAATTTGAGCAGGAAGAGCTCTGTTCCATCTTACAAGCAACAAAGCTCTCAGTAACCATCAGCTATATGCCCTGTTCCTCACAAAACATTGTTCCTGCGGCCAGAGAAGGTGAAATCTTCCTTGGCTCACATATCTTTGGGAGCCTGTCTCCTGTCTTTAGCACCACTTAACTTTTCGTGATGTGCCAGCAAAAATTACACTCTTTGGAACTTAAATCTATGCATGAGGAAGAACAGCTGCATGCAGCCACCTTCGGAAGGGGAAGGTTGTGTTTTCACCGACTGCTTTCCTAAGCACCGCGCTCAGAGACAGCAGCAGAGGGGTGGCCAGGAGTGGGCTGGTTTGCCCAGGCATTCCAGCACTGCAGCAGACTTGCTGCCAACACAAAGGGATCTTTTACACTGAAAACTGCTCTATGTTAGCATGTGTACTCAAAACTGGTAGACCAGGAGAGCTGAATAGAATTCCTATGTGCCAGTCTGAAAGAGAAGTGCATACACAGGGAAAAGGAAAAAAAAAAAAAAAAAAGCACGCCCAAATAAAACCCAGACACCATCCTACCTCATTGTCATCTCTGAAACACAGTATTTACAGGTGAGCTGTTCATGCTCTGGCTAGTCACTCTTTTTATACAGTCAGATAAGCACTTCAAAAATGTCTAGTTTTCTAACCTCTAATACCTAATATTTACCTTGAATATACTATAGTTCTGAAATACTTCTTATTTCCTGACTATGGAAAGAGAGCCTCAGGTAACCAGCTCAAAGGAAGATGTCTGCAGCTTACAAATCTAATTTCTGAGGATAGATTCCACCTTGGTATTAAACAAAACAATGGAGAATATAAAGAATTTTTAGTTTGGTATTTTTACAGTTTAAAAAAAAGTGACCCAGTTACTTAAAAAAAAAAAAACAAAAAAAAACACAACAAAAAACCCCAACCACACCACACATAGCAGGATTGCAGCAATACTTCATGAACACGATTGATTTTTTTTTTTTGCCCCCACAGTAACTGCTACCTCTTGGACTACGATTTAGTCTTTTGAAAATGAGGGGCAAAAATAAGAAAAACAGAGGGAGAGACAACATCCTCTACCAACAACTTGAGAGTCTCATAAGCTAGACTTAATGGAGTCAGGAATGAAAGCCACATGAATGAAAGACAACGATGATTCACCTGAATTTTGTGTGGAAATAGGCATCCATTTGACCAGATACAGTAACCTTTCTGAAGCCCAGCCCAGGTGAAATGTAAGTCCAGTGGAGAGCTCATATGACTGCAAGCCAGGGTAGTCAGAGTGTAACCCTGGCCCTGTAAAAACAGGTAGCAAACCCATGCATTTTTCTTCACTAGCGGTGACATTTTTGCATGCTGAAGGATTATTTTTATCATGAGTTATTCAGGACCATTATGCTACTCTGTATGCGTTTGCCACATGTGACTGCTGCCTGACCCACAGATGAAGTTTCATGCATTAATAAGAGAATGGACAGAAGATACAATAGTAATTGTCGTTGATTTGAATGAGGAGAAGGCAGAGTTAAGGGTTACCTAGATCTTCCTTCTTGAAGATTGGAGTGACGTTTATTTTCGTCTGATCCTCAGGATCCTCCTCTGATTCCCATGACCTTCCAAAGATATTCGAGAGTAGACTTACAGTAGCATCAGCCAGGTCCCACAGCACTTCCCCTCTGTTCTCCAGGACCTGGGCTTCTTGATGGGCAGTCTTACCTGTAAAGCCTGAGATGAAGGAGGTGGTGAAGGACTTTTCTCTGTCTTTTGTCACCAGGTTCTCTTAAGCAGTGGGCCCTTGTTTTCCTCAGTCTGCCTTTTACTACTGATACACTTGTCAAAGTCCTTCTTGTCACCTTTCATGTTCCTCGTCAGGCTTTGGCTTTCCTAACCCTATCCCTGCACAATCAGACAGCATCTTTATATTCTTCCTAACCCATGAACAGGCCAAAGTCTTCTCTCCTGCAGCCCAGGGACACGATTCTGCTTTTTGCCTTGCTCCTTTTCTCTTGGAATCCTGAGCTCCACCTTCTCATGGTCACTGCAGACCCCAGCCTTCTCACCCATCCCTTACCCTTTCTTCCTTCTGTATGAGTAGGAGGTCTAGCTGGGGTCTCTGCTCCTCAGTCACCTCTGTTAGGAAATTGTCATCAGCTCAACCCAGGAAATTTTCCCTCAACAGTTAACATAGTGCATTGCCTCAGAACTATCTTGCATGATGCCATGAAAAACAAAAAAAAAATAAAAATAAAATCTTTTGCCAAGAGAAGAATGACAGATGAGTGGGGAGGGAGCTTTTAAACACAGATGCTTTGGCTGATTTTGTGTAATAGCTCTGAAAGTATTTTGGTAAGCAGTTGTGAGGAGTCTAATGTATGGCTGCAACACAGACAGGCACATAGGAAGAAAAACTGTCCAGATGTATTTCTGTCTCTCCAGTCCCAGCAGCCCCTCTGGAATGGAAAACGTAGCTCTGACCTACTTGCTTTCAGCAGGCTGTAATTACAGCGCTTATCAATTTTCTATAAAAATACAGATGTGAACAAATGGAAAACCCGAGTGTCTGAAGCATGTGTAGAATAAGAATGTTATCTCATCCCCTAAATCCCAGTTCCTGTAAAGGTGATGCTTTCAGGCTGGAAAGTAAAGCTAGTTGAAATTGCACTAAAATATCAAAATAACAGTTGACTTTATTATGAAATATGAGCCAGTCTTTGTACACAAACAAGATATACCGTGGTATCCATCTGTCTGCTGCCTACACTTGCATTTTTTCCTCCCCAAAATGCTTTCTTGCTTGCTGAGGAAGGAAAATTAATGATAGCATTAGTGAACGAGAATTACTTTTGGTGTTGAACTCTAATTCAGTTTCTCGCAGTGCAGCTTGTGCTGCCCAGTTGGTGGCAAGGGGCTGAGCAAGGTCTCCAAAACTGGACGCAGCACCCCAGGCCCCATCTCTGCAAATAAAAGGGACTAATCACTCCCTTTGATCTGTGGATTACAGCTTTGCTAGGACACCTCCCCTTTGCCACCAGAGCACACTACCTCAGGACAACACAGGAAAGGCAGTAGGTGATAGATGAGACTGCTGACTTCCAGGGTAACCCACCTCATACGGGCCTCGGTAGCCCTTGGCAAAGAGATTCTTCTGATCATTACTTACATTCTTGCTATTGCAGACACTTTGGTTCTCCTTTCCTACAAATCACAGTACTTGTAACATTTAAGAAAATGGGATTATGAGATAAATATTTCCTAAAATGGCACTCTCATTTATCTGCTTTTCTTCTAGACTTGCTTTCCCAGGCACAGACTCACATGCAGTTTTGGTTGGCTGCTTCCATTCACATGTTCAGAGATCATCAGTGTTCGAATATTAAAAAAACCAAACAAACCACACCTATGTTTTTCATTAAAAATTCTGTAAGTTTGTCAATGTTGTTGCTCGCTTTATGAAATCTCCCATGCCTTATAAATTACTACCAAGGGGGCAAAACTGCTGCACTTCCAGTTTCTTTGCCCAAAGCAATGTTCCCATTGAAAGGTTCTTGGAAAGTTTGACTCAAAACAAGAACATTATGAATAGCACAATCATAGAATGGATAGGGTTGGAAGGGACCTCAAAGACCATCTAGTTCCAAGCCCCTTGCTGTGGGCAGGGAGACCCTCCAGAAGAAGAGATTGCCCAAATCCCCATGCAACGTGGCCTTGAACACTGCCAGGAATGGGGCCTCCACAGCTTTTCTGGGCAACCTGTTCCAGTGCCTCACCACCCTCACAATAAAGAATTTCTTCCTAATGTCCAATCTAAATCCCCCTCTTTTAGTTTACACCCATTACCCCTCGTCCTGTCACTGCACTCCCCAATAAACAGCCCCTCGCCAGCTTTCCTGTAGGCCCTTTAGGTATTGGAAGGCCGCGGTTAGGTCTCCCTGGAGCCTTCTCTTCTCCAGGCTGAACAAGCCCAGCTCCCTCAGCCTGTCACAGAATCACAAGGGTTGGAAGGGACCTCGAAAGATGATCTAGTCCAACCCCCCCCGCCAAGGCAGGGCCACGTAGAGCACATCACTCAGGAACGTGTCCAGTCGGGTTTTGAATGTCTCCAGAGAAGGAGACTCCACAACCTCTCTGGGCAGCCTGTTCCAGTGCTCTGTCACTCTCACGGTGAAAAAGTTTTTCCTTACATTGACCCGGAACCTCCTATGCTCCAGCTTGAACCCGTTGCCCCTTGTGCTCCAGCCCTCAACAATGTCATTGTACACAACTAAGTTACCTTCCTTAAAGGTTGATTACAAACACTCTCAAATGAGAACTCTTCATGACTGTTGATTTTTAGGGCTCTTTATAGTTCAATAGAAACCAAACCAGGAAGGCGAAATCACGCCTTTCAAAGCTATTTGACAAATACATTAGCACACACACTGCAGCTTAAGTCCGTCAGCTTTGTCGGCAGTTGCTACATTTACTTGTTAGTTTTTAACTCAGTTGCAAAGGAAAGACAAGTGATAAATTAGGATTATAGCACATCTGTTTCCACAGAGATCAGGTAAAATATGGCAGTTTAGTTAATGCAGTAAACAGCTTAAATGGGGAGAGCAATTTTTTCTTAATATATTTTGCCTGAATAGCTGATATAGACAGATGCTTAAGAAAATGAGTTGGTTTTATTCTAGTTTCTAATAGTAGTAGTTATCACAGAATCACAAGGGTTGGAAGGGACCTCGAAAGATCATCTAATCCAACCCCCCCCTGCCAAGGCAGGGCCACCTAGAGCACATCACTCAGGAACGTGTCCAGTTGGGTTTTGAATGTCTCCAGAGAAGGAGACTCCACAACC
Organism: Psophia crepitans; assembly: GCA_013399095.1. Taxonomy (NCBI): domain Eukaryota; kingdom Metazoa; phylum Chordata; class Aves; order Gruiformes; family Psophiidae; genus Psophia; species Psophia crepitans. The sequence continues at coordinate 457,537 of VWZZ01000192.1, forward strand.
TCTCTGGGCAGCCTGTTCCAGTGCTCTGTCACCCTCACAGTAAAAAAGTTTTTCCTCACATTAACCTGAAACCTCCTGTGCTCCAATTTGCACCTGTTGCCCCTTGTCCTATCGCTTAGTGAGGCCGAGAAGAGCCTGGCTCCATCTTCCTGACATCCACCCTTAACATATTTATAAACATTGATGAGGTCACCCCTCAGCCTCCTCTTCTCCAAGCTAAAGAGACCCAGCTCCTTCAGCCTTTCCTCATAAGGGAGATGTTCCACTCCCTTGATCATCTTAGTGGCTCTGTGCTGGACAAGTTATACCTCTCAAACAGTATGTATCTAGAAAAAGAATTAGATTAAATGATGTGATTAAAACCAAGATGTGGATAAAACCACACCCATCTATGCTCCCCTCCTAGACTGGCAGAAGTGACAAGGCAAAATCGGAAGTATTATTGCAATAACAAAGCACATCTTAGAAGTTCAGTCCTGCAGACTTCCAGTAAGAAGTGCCTCAAGAAGCAATATAGATGATGGTATGGCATTATTTCTGTTATTTGATATATATACTGGAAACAACTGTGTGTAACAGGACAGGGCTATGCCAGTGTTAGTTTAACAAACTTCTACCTATGATTAAAAAAAGAAAGAAAAACCAACCCCAAAACCCCAAATCGCAGTTGGCTCCAAGGAGCTCACGGCCAATCTCTCCTGGCAGGAGAGGCATCACCAGCCCCCCAAGGCTCCCCTTGTCCTCCCCACCAAGGGGCAAGGCAGAGAAGGGAAGGGGGACATCCCAGTTTGGCTTCCCCAGTTCCAATCCAGGACCACTTAATATTCTTGTTCAGCAACACTTAAAATGGAAAACTGTGTTTATCTAGTGGGTATTAGCAGCATAATGTAGGTAATTAAGTAATAATCACCTTAGAAACGTGGCCTTATCTTAGAGCAGGAGAAAAAACAAAGACTGAAGGCTGGGGCAATTATCTCGTCCTTTAGCTCCAGGGAACCAAGCAGCAAATAAGCATTCATATCAAAGTCAGTAAATAAGTTGGCCAATTACTTATTCCCACATTCCCATTGAAGTTTATTGATTGAAGATTGCAAACATTTATGTTTAGCCTTCAGCTTAGTATTTAGAGTGCTATATAGGAACTAACTGCATTAACAGTTTATCTGTGACTTACTGCTTAATGTCAATACAATCTGTATTCACATCTCTGTGAGTGGGGAAGTGTAAGAAACACTATTTTTCTGTCATCACAAACCATCGTTTATACATATGTGCAGGAGGGTCTGTCATGGACTGGACTGCCCTTTCAGTTCCCAAAAATCTCTTGATTTGACAGGGTTAGGTAGGCAAGTTTAAAATACGTGTTAATACAGCACCCTCATAAACTACTCACTTTAGAATTGCAGCAAGGAGTTTCAACATGCACTAAAGAAGTGAGTTTTGCTAGAAGTTTCCTCACTGCTATCCTTCTTCTCCCCCAGGAAACCCTAGAAGCAGTTTGGGAATAGGTGGACATCTCTGTCCACCTCCTTGCTCCCGCAGCAGAGAGAGGCAGAAGGCAGCCGCTCTGCCAGTCCCAGCGTATGCCTGGAATGACCCTCTCCTTCCCCTGGTATTTCCCCAGTGCTATGTTGTACTGCACATACTTTTAGTGAGAGTCAAGAAACAGATTCGCAAACCCTACACAAACCCTCCCTACAACACCTTGAGCAGGCTTAAGCAGATTTAAAACTGACATAAGCTGCAAAAGTGTCAGCAAAAGCTAAATTTTGAGAAAACTAAGTTGCCAGTGAGTAATCAAGGACATTCTAGGCCAGATCTTTGCCTTTGCTGTTGGCAGCACACAAGAAAATAGTATAATTTCTAATTTTAAAAAAATAAAAACCTCAGATTTAAGTCAGTTAAACACTTTTGATATGGCATCAGAGGGACGGACTCTTCAGAGATGCTCTTTTTACAAAGACTTAAAAGCAGAGCCGCACTCTAGCTGCGCGTCCTGGCTATTCATTAGCGGGCATTGAGAACCGGTCATCTGTGGTCACTGATTTCCTACAATCCACTGACCTAAGGGCACTGAACTTCACAATGATGAGTTAATTTCTGTGGTATTTACTTCTCAACTGCAAGCCTTTACATAGAAATATTAAAAAACTCAAACAACCAGCACCAAGAACTATACTGACAAGATTACTTCATCAGCACTGTAGGGCCCAGAGTCTAAAACCATCATTTCTCAAAGACTCTACCTATGCCAGAAGGCAGCCAGCATCTAAAAAATCAAGATTTGTTACTAAGTTTTCCACATGCTTTGAATTCTGCCTTCGGGCCTAAACCAGAGTTTCTCACAATAGGCGTGAATAGACAGAAATCTCATATTGGGACTTGCAGTGGCCAACAAGCATTCCTCAGTTCATCTCCTTTATAGGTCAGACTCCATAAACACTTGAAGAACCTTGCCATCACATCTGAACCTTTACAAAACCACCTCCCTTCCCAGCACAGCCACATCTAACTCCAGACAGCCAAGAGGAGCCAAAGGCAACAGCACCTTTTTGCTTGATTTCTCAAGCTATTCAGGTACTGAAAGTCTCCAAAAGATGACAGCTGAGGTTTTGATCCATTTTTCATCCAGAGGAGTTAATCCCACAAGTATTTCATATACATATATTTCACAGGCATGGTACGTTTTCCTCAACAGCACTTTGTACAACAATATTGATGTGTTTGTATAAGGAGAAAAGAAAGAAAAAAAAAACCAACCCAATAAAAGAAGAGCCTAAACAATGTAGTACTAATCCTGCTTTGGTTTGTGTTACCCCTCCAACTTTTTACATGGCTTACCCCATCTTTAGTAGAAAGACTGTACTGTCTCTACAAATGTCTATACCTGCTAATGATTCCCTTCCGTTAACTGGTAATGCGTGCATTCCTGTAACTCTTCATATTCCCCCCTGAAATTGGTGGTACTCAGAAGCTTTTCTCTTAAGGAATTAATCTCAGAAGCCTTATATTTCCAGTTTTTCCTCTAATGCTCCAAATACTGAAGGATAGATGTATGACAGTAATTACGACCTCTGTCTAACTGGCAGATATTTTTAGTCTTTTCACACTGCAGTCAAAGGTTAGCATCTGTATCAACGTATTTACAGAATATTTTGTTGGTAATCACTCTGCAAGCAATGAGGTGGAGGCTCAACCAGGTAATTTAAAGAAATGAATGATAAAAGCTTAGGACAGATTTGATTGAACTCAGCACAATTTTCTGCTAACTACGTGGCCCATTTTAATTCCCTTTTATGATTAAATATATATACAAATATGTATATAAATATAAACTACATTTAAATGACCAAACAATCTTCACTGTCAACATCAACAACTGTCAGGCATGCTCCTTGAACAGAGACAAGAGAGATCAGTTTGTTTCGTTTAGAAAACAAGACCTACAAATGGATGGAACAACTTGTCCATCCAAGACCTACAAATGGATGAAACAACTTGTCCATCCAAGACCTACAAATGATGGAACAACTTGTCCTTGGCACTGTCTCCAGGCACATCAAGGACAAGAAGGTTATTTGGAACAGTCAGCATGGTTTTACCAAGGGAAAGTCATGCTTGACCAACCTGATAGCCTTCTATGAGGATGTAACCAGGTGGATGGATGATGGAAGGGTGGTAGATGTGGTCTATCTTGACCTCAGCAAGGCATTTGACACTGTCTCCCACGGCATCCTTGTGGGCAAGCTGAGGAGGTGTGGCCTGGATGATCAGGTAGTGAGGTGGATTGTGCGCTGGCTGGAGGGCAGAAGTCAGAGGGTTGTGGTCAATGGGGCCGAATCTAGTTGGAGTCCCGTGACTAGTGGAGTCCCTCAGGGGTTGGTGCTGGGTCCGGTACTATTCAATATCTTCATCAGCGACCTTGATGAGGGAACGGAGTGTACCCTCAGCAAGTTTGCTGATGACACTAAACTGGGAGGAGTGGCTGACACACCAGAGGGATGTGCTGCCATTCAGCGGGACCTAGATAGGCTGGAGAGCTGGGCGGGGAGGAACCTGATGAGATTCAACAAGGACAAGTGTAGGGTCTTGCACCTGGGAAAGAAGAATCCCATGTGCCAGTACAGGTTGGGGACTGACCTGCTGGAGAGCAGTGTAGGGGAAAGGGACCTGGGGGTCCTGGTGGACGGGGGGATGACCATGAGCCAGCAATGTGCCCTGGTGGCCAGGAAGGCCAATGGCATCCTGGGGTGCATTAGAAGGGCTGTGGTCAGTAGGTCGAGGGAGGTCCTCCTCCCCCTCTATTCTGCATTGGTGAGGCCGCATCTGGAGTATTGCGTCCAGTTCTGGGCCCCTCAGCTTAAGAAGGACAGGGAACTGCTAGAGAGAGTCCAGCGCAGAGCCACTAAGATGATCAAGGGAGTGGAACATCTCCCTTATGAGGAAAGGCTGAGGGAGCTGGGTCTCTTTAGCTTGGAGAAGAGGAGACTGAGGGGTGACCTCATCAATGTTTATAAATATGTTAAGGGTGGATGTCAGGAAGATGGAGCCAGGCTCTTCTCGGCCTCACTAAGCAATAGGACAAGGGGCAACGGGTGCAAATTGGAGCATAGGAGGTTCCGAGTTAATGTAAGGAAAAACTTTTTCACCGTGAGGGTGACAGAGCACTGGAACAGGCTGCCCAGAGAGGTTGTGGAGTCTCCTTCTCTGGAGACATTCAAAACCCAACTGGACGTGTTCCTGAGTGATGTGCTCTAGGTGGCCCTGCCTTGGCAGGGGGGGATTGGACTAGATGATCTTTCGAGGTCCCTTCCAACCCTTCTGATTCTGTGATTCTGTGAAATGAAATTCCACATATCAGGTGTTTAGACTGAAAAGTTCAGGCATTCCACAGAAGGAGATTAATTCTATTTTAGCCAAGGGTCTACTACTGTCCACAAAACAGTCACTTCTTTTCTGCATTTATTTAATGCTTCTGCATGTCAGAAGCTCTCTTTACCAGTCTGTCTTACTTTAAATTAATTACTCACTAGTTTGTACGTCTCATGTAAATATCTGAATCAGATGCTTGGGTTGCCATCCATGCTAGCTTTTATAACTGTGGATTACCAAGGAACACCAAGATGATTATGGGACTGGATCATCTCTCCTATGAAGAAAGGCTGAGCGAGCTGGGTCCTTTCAGCCTGGGAAAGAGGAGGCTCAATGTATATACATACCTGAAGGGAGGAGGAGGCAGAGCCAGGCTCTTTTCAGTGGTGCTCAGTGACAGCACAAGAGGCAATGGGCATAAGCTGAAGCACAGAAGGTTCCCTCTGAACATCAAGAAACACTTTTTTTACTGCGAGGGTGTGCAAATGCTGGCACAGGGTGCCCAGAGAGATTGTAGAGTCTCCATCCTTGGAGGTATTTAGAAGTCATCTGAGCACAGTGCTGGATAACTGCCTCTGGGTGGCCCTGCTTGAGCAGGGAGGATCAGACAAGATGACCTCCACAAGTCCAACCTCCACAGACTCACAGAGCGGTTGAAGTATCTTAAGATTAAAAAGCTTCCTATTTAGACTATCAGAAGGCTTTATACTACAAATAATCCTTTGTACACAGTTAAAAAGTAATGAAGTATGAAATCACATTGTTCAATGAAGCGCATCCTAGAAACAAAAGTAGCCCTTTCTCCAGATATTTGAATCATTGCACCAGCTTTCTAGTGCATATCCCTCACAATGCAGGAAACACAGCAGCTTTTCAGCCTTTGTCTTCCCTGCTCTTTACTCATGGAAGGTCTTTTCCTTCCTCTTCACTAGAGGGGGAGAACCTGAACATCAATATAGGGTGGAAGGGCAACATAACCAAGACTGCTGGTTGCCAATGTTACAGAATTGCCAGGTATAATTTTCATATACCCATTCGTATCTGGTATGCAGCGCTTAACTTGGATTTATTTTTACTGTCTTACTTGAGGCCTCCACCGCTAACCAACCAGAGGCACGCTGTGTCACACCCCCGTAATTTCACCATTAACGGTCGTGAGGCAGACTGTTCCAGCTGCATCTCCCTCAATCATTTTAGGTGCAGTAATGGCACAGCTGTAAGTGAGCTCCGTCACTCCTCTGGACATGATTCAGGTGTACGTGAGAGGGATGGTAATATAAAAAAGCTAAAATGCTTTCTGATTTTGAGAAAATCTTTATAAGCAGGGTGACAAAATTATAAAAACAAATTACACACCCCAATTCCTGCTACAAACTATACATTATCAGTTTTGCGTCTCAGTATTAAATTGATTGACATAAGCTGTGCTAATATGGAATGAAAAAAAAGAAAGATTATTTTTCATTCCGGACTTGCCTCAGGCAGTTCAGCTTCCACAAAGCTAAATTGTTGTCATGTGGACACTCCTATGAGGGAGGGAGGCAGGCAAGGAAAAGTTAGGGGTGAGGCAACAGATACAGCTGCCACCTTCTCTCAGGTTCAAAGCAGTATCAGGCAAAAGCCTGGGGAAGTTAGCTGCATTGTACAATGCCCAGCTGCGCAAAACTAAGTTGAGTGTCTCCTTTTCACCTGGGCTCCACAGCATCAACAACTGTTAGGCTGAAAAAACTCCCTTTGCAAGTGCCCCTCTGGGCCCTGCCAGAACGTAAAACCTCCAACTTGTGACCAAGATGCAGCTTGAACTATCTTTCATTAAAACAACAACGTGCAGACAGAGCTGATATTTTCCAAAGGTGTTACAAATTAAATTATTCAATTTGAAGTCACAAGCATCCCTACAGTTCCTTCTACTCTCCTCCCTGGCTTCCCAACAGCAAACCAAGACTTTGAAGTCCACTCAGTAAAAAAATGCTGATAAAAAGTTCATCAGATTGCACTTCTGCTTTGCTCTTGGGAAACTCAATATCGGCTTAGCCTCACGGGCTGCCAGATTCACCAGTCATGAGCTGCAGCTCTCATTTAAAGAGAGAGTGATACCAAAGTTGTAAGAGTCATCAGAAAAGGCAACTCCCTGTCCATCTGGGCACAAGCTGAGAAGTTCACTGTGCTCCAAATATCCACATTTAAAGTGGCCAAAGCCAGAAGTCTTTGCCTGTCAGGAGAAGTTTAAGAGGGATCAGACCTGATTGCTACAGTACTGTAAGTTAGATTCAGAGACAGTCTTCTGGCTTTCACACCATCAGAAGTTCGCAGCTATGAGTACTCCCAGGTGGCTCCAGCTTCAAGAATGTCACACTCAGAGAACTGGAGCTATTCTTACCAGCTCCTTATTTCAAGCCGGAGTTATTTTTGGAGAAAAATGCAGTATTCCTTAACACACGATTTGTTATCGAATCCCAACCCCTACCTATAAATCCAATGTGATTTGATCTTAGTACAGTCTATTTATTTTGTCTTTATTACTGGTAAAGCCTGAAAGGAATCAGTTTTTGCCCTGCAGCAGTAGATAATCTCTGGAGGCCCCAACAGTATATCATCTACTTCTGTAACTTCATCCCGTAAGGGACCAGGCAGCTACCAAAACCAGAGCCCTCCTGCACATTAGTGACCCTTACAAATCATTAGTGCTGGCAACTGAAGCTACAAAGTACCCAAACCGTGGTGACAAACAACATCAACTTACTGCAGTTGGAGCTGATTATTTTCAGCTTTGACTCTAGTGCTTTAGATAAGAGACATATCAGCAGACACTGCTTCCTAACCTTCTCTCTCCTGAAGATAAAGGGGACAATCATTGCCGCACAGTCACAACTAATCTTCCAACCGTCTCAGTCCACTCACAAGCCCCTTCCCCTACCAGATCAGGCTGCTCCTCTCTGCCTTTCCCAGCCCCTCAGACCCCAGGGCCACCACCCTTCCCACCCCACAGCAAGGGACCGGCCCATCTTACCAGCACCATCAGCCCCATCCCCACCACCCTTCCCACCCCACAGCAAGGGACCGGCCCATCTTACCAGCACCATCAGCCCCATCCCCTCAGAGAGCTGCTTCCACACAGACCAGAACAAACCTCAGAACAGGGAAAGAACAAAATGAGCCAGCGAGGGGCTAATTGCTGCTTCAGCAGGCACAGCTGGGCCCTGGCTGAGCCCTGGCAGCTGAGGCCCGAACCAGCTGCCCCCGCTCTGGGACAGCCCCGTGCAGGGTTGGTATGAACCACCACAGCAGTTCTTTGCTTGCAGTGCTGGGCTTGTCTTTATGCCTCCCTACCAAAATTTTGTCTCCTGTGTGTTCCTGGCACAACTCCACTGTTTTCTGGGGTAAGTGAGAAGCTGGTGGCTGAGCTGCAGAGTAAAGCTGGATCCCTGCACTGACTGAAGCAGATGGGAGATGTATGATGCAGCCCTGTTTGATGTCTGGGAAAGCTTACCTTGGTTCAATAGCCACACTAGAGCATGTCTCAGAGAAAAAAAGCCTTTCGTCTTTCTCAGCAAACGTCAGATGATTTTTCCACCATACTGGCACTGTAATGTCCCTGAGCTGTATGTCGAGGGTTCCCACCAGCGATGGTCACAGTAATGCTGCTTCAGCTGGTCAGAGCGGCACTTAATTTTGAGAAGTTTAGTGCTGGTTTTGATTATCTTGCATTTTATCTGTGATCTTTATTCCCCTGAGGGTTGTGTAAATATGGTTCTGATCATGAGGGTAAAAGCACTGAAGATTAAGAGATTGTCCCTCATGGATTATAAATTTAATTTAGCAAGTCCTAAGTTCTACGGATCTAGATTCATTGACTGTAGTTAATCAAGCCAAAATTGTTACCTTAGGGGTATGAATGACACATATATAACATAAAGTTACCATTTCATTTTTCAGTTGAAGTCTATAAATGTAAATTGTATATTTATGTTTATGAAGAGATGAATTAAAATTACAGAGGTAATCTGAAACAGGTTCCAAGAAAATACTTGTCACACCTATCAGCATGTAAACTATGTAAGACATAAATTGCAGAAAAATATTTGTGTTATGGTACTTTCACATCCACTTTTAGGAACTCTTTAGGGGTTTTTTTAGTTCTTCCTTGTGTGACAGCATCAGGCCATCAGAGCTTCAACTGTGTCCAAAATGCTACAAAAGTGTCCTGAGCAGGGAAAAGCTGATCTGATGAGCCATTCTAGAGCTGAAATAAAGTGCTGGTTTCATATTTTTAAAAGCTCTGAGATGAGTTTGTTTCCTGTGATCTGTTATATGTTGTGCAGAAGCTCAGAACCCAGAAGTATGTGTGATGAACCAAACAAGTCCCACCAGCCTCCATTGCTCTGGGTCATCACTGGACAGCTGAGCCTGAAGCATGCTATTCAGGTCAACTCCAGAGATGGAAGTGTGTACTAGAGCTTCTTTATTCCAAGGCAGTAGATAAATCCTGGCATTGGAGATACATCCCTCTGCTAGGTACAACCAGCAATTCCATGCTACCTAGCTGCCCTACAGTACTAATGGATGGGAACATGCTTTGTATAATACTTGTTTCCACAAAAGCAATAAAGCAAAGTTTAGAAAAGAGTATCACTCTATCTTCCACTTTGCAAGAAAAGGATCCTAATTTTCTATTAATTCTTTCCTCCTTAATTAAAAAAAAAACAACCCACAACCAAACAAGCAAACAAAAAAAGGACACAATTCAAAATGTATGGCTGGGATTATTGTTCTGCATTAATGATATGCTTTTGGAGGATGGATACAAGTAAGGTTAAGTCAGCCCCTTTATTTATAAATCCTGTTATTGAAGGATTTCCAGCATAGGTGTACTGCATTTGTGCTAGATATTGTATTAGGTAGATGTTGAAATTTGATTAGAAGAACTCAGCTGGGAGATACTTTTTGATGAGTTTAAAGAAAACAAATAAAAAGAATGACTTAGCCTTCAAGTTGTGTTTGGTGAGCATTCATTGCCTTCTGCTCTCTTGGTTATTCACTGTGTATGAGCACTATGTTCTTACCAGTGTTTCATCCCAAACGCTTGAGTCCAGGAACCTGTTGATGCCTAAAATGCTCTGGTTTAGAAATACTACATTTAGTAAGTGGGTGGGACAAATAATTACACATAAGTTTTGTAGTTAAAATGAGAAGTTCCTGAAAGGTGAGTGTGAGTGGGTCATCTGCACAAGAGCAGAGAGCAAGGAGAGCAGTTGCGTGCTTGAAAGGAGCTTACTTCTTCCTCACTCAGAGCAAGGCAGTCCTTGAAGCTTCAGCATTCAGCACAGCCGTAGATGCATGCAGTCATGGTTCATGCCACAAGGTCCACATCCCCAGGCCTGTACCTAGCAGGCCAGAGCTGGGTCGGTCTGCGGAAAGCAGGGGGCCAGAGTTGTAACACAGGAACTTGGCAACAGGAAGACAGCCTGGAGACATGCTGAGCAGGCACTGACATCTCAGGAGTCAAAAGCAAACTCCAAAGAACCAAAGTGCAGTAGAGGCTGTGCAAGGGAGGACCTCAGAGACTTACTGCAGCCAGATCTGCAGTGCAAATACTACCGGGAACACCAGTATCCCGCTGGCATGCAGAGCAACAGTCAGTTAGTTAGTCACATTCTGGTTAGATGATCTCAGAGGTCCCAGCATCACTGCTCCTTGCTTTCAGAGTGCCAGCTGTGCCCAGGAAGGCATATTACTTCTCTGTGAGGCTCTGGGAGTGAAGTGGGAGGAAGGTCACCTCTTGTATTCCCTTAACTCAGCAGTGCAAAAACGCCAGAGAGCAGTGATTAGTCACACTGCCAGTAGAAGTCAGCTGGGCTTCAATACTTAATGCATTGCATTTTTAATTTGGGGTTGGGGTGGTTTTTTTGTGGGTTTTTTTTTTACCATTATGAGTACAGGCAAGAGTCCCATGTGACTTTTAAAAATTATTTTGAAGTCTGCAAGCTTTGTGCACCCCTTTCAGCATAGCTTTGCCTTGCTAGGAGGTGTCAGAAAAATGGCACACAACCAAAACAAAGTAAAAGGTAAAGCAATAGCTGCATATGATGGAGTCCTCAGGTGTCACTGTAGTATTGCTGACATTGCCTCCACCAGGAAGCCAGATGTGATACTTACTGATGCAACTCAAATATTAGCTGGACTTCCCAAGATTTTCATGTTGTTTCATGACACACATACATACACATGCGAAAAAATGGTTTGGAGCCAAGTTCTCGTTTTGACTATCTGGTTAGTGCTGGCTCTACTTAATAATAGTAATAGAAGTCTCAGGACCACTGGTAATGCTTAAAATAAGAGTCCTGCTTGCTCAGTGAGCATCGGAGCTAAACCAGTATACTGCTTGGACAAGCTATGTCTTCGTTTGGCCCCCTGCTGATAAGATGGGTAATGAACGCTTACCTGAGATGCTTGCTGACCCCTGTCAATAAGCTGTTGTACATAGCATAAGAGTATTGTTCTTCCTGCATTGTAATGACTAACACAGTACTAACATTTGGAAACAATGCTTAATTTCAAACAATTTTGTTCCAGTTACTGGTATGTATTTAGAAAATATTTCCTCAAATTAGAATTGCTTTAGCCTCTCATTTCAACTCTAAACCAATTTCCGTGATAGCTTCTCTTCATATTTCAATTTCTCTGTAATGACTACAGATAGAGGTTTCTCATTATTCCTGGTTTTTGGTTTATGGATACTGTGGTTGGGTAGTGGACAGCTTTCAGCTCTCCTTTAGAAACCCTTTTGCCATTCCCTAGGAACCCTTTGCTGTGAAGCTGTACAAGTGTTTATGAAGTATCAGTAATACCTCTGCTGATGCTAACGGGATTGTTAGAGAGCTGCTGTGCATGACAGTCGCCTTCCTCTTAGATATTTTTATACTGGTGAGAGGGCAAGATGTAGTACAAATAATGTCTCTCTTCGCCTGGCCCAACTAGTGACACTGCCTATACAGAATGAGTTGTGAGAAAATACCTTTAAAATCAGACACAGCTGAAGGTTACCTTGACTGACAATTACTTAATTTATGGTTCTGCAGGAGTCACTACTGTGTGTAAGGGCAATAGCTATGGGGAGGGGGATGAATGAGCAGAATGTGAACTATAAAAATTAGTAAGCTGTCCTAGTTACCGTTGTTGCTGTGTCAGGTGAACTGAAGTAGTAAAAAGCCTGATGAGCCACAGGGCTGATGCAAATTAACACTTAAAATCATAGAATCATAGAATCTTTAAGGTTGGAAAAGACCTCTAAGATGAAGTCCAACCGTCAACCCACTAACACCATGTCTACTAAACCGTGTCCCGAAGTGCCACATCTACATGCTTTTTGAACAACTCCAGAGATGGTGACTCCACTACCTCCCTGGGGAGCCTGTTCCAACGCCTGACCACTCTTCTGGTGAACGAAGTTTTCCTAATATCCAATCTAAACCTCCCCTGGTGCAATCTGAGGCCATTTCCTCTGGCCCTATCACTTGGGAAGAGAGACCAACACCCACCTGGCTACAACCTCCCTTCAGGTANCCCCAGATTCTTTCCCTCCAGGGAGCTTTCCAGCCACTCTGCTCCAAGCCTGTAGCGTTGCCCGGGGTTGATGCAACCTAAGTGCAAGACCCGGCACTTGGCCTTGTTAAACTGCATACAGTTGGCCTCAGACCATCGATCTAGCACTTGGGTATGATAAGGCTCTAACTTCTAGGTTTTCTAAAAGAGAGACTGCAAATTAAAATTACAAGTTAATATAACTATAAATGTTTCTTCTTTCACTAATGCTTATTTAGAGCTTCGTTTGACTGAACATGATAGATATAGAAGACTTGTATAATTATCGTAAAAAAAAAAAAAGATGTAATTGTTCTTAAAGCAAGCCAAACTTGTGAAAAATATCCAGTATAAGTTTAATTTCAGACAATTTTGTTCCAATTACTGGTATGTATTTAGAAAATATCTCCTCAAACTGGAATTGCTTTAGCCTCTTAGTTCAACTCTAAAGCAATTTCCATGATAGCTTCTTTTCTTACTTTAATTGATCAGTAAATTAATGCAAGCTGTAACTGAGATAACAGTGCAAAGCGATGAAATCAGGAGAATTAAAATCTCAGAGCAAACATGGTAGGTTTACTGAATTTTGAAGCTTGCCTTCTTACTTTCAGCATGTCTGACATCAAAGGTTGACTCTGTCCTCATCTCATAGAGGGTTTTAGGAGCAGACCTGAGGCAGGGTCCCTGGGGGTCCATCACGGAACACATCTAAATTGGCAATCACAGAGGTCCAGGCCACATTGAACTGCGTCCCCAGGAATGTGCCACAACCGCTGCCGAGTGAACACAAGAAGTGTGGCTTGGCGACAGTTCACCAGCATGTATCTGCCATTCACACATTTCACCCATTTGTGCTGTCACACTGCTTTCTCCCTGACCAGACTCTGCCCTGGGGAGAGCAGCTGAGGCAGTCGGGACCCTTTTCTTGTTTATGTGGGGGATTTGGGTTCTTTCAGTTGCTTGGGGTTTTATTTATTTTGCAAAATGAATCATATATAGGAAAGTTTTGGTCTCCTGGATGTGGAGAGGGACCATCTCTCCAAGGTATGAAGAAGATACTTATTGACAAAAATAGGTTAAGTCAGAGATTTGGAATAGCCAGTTTGGTATTGTGTACTGCAGTACCTTACTGAGAAACTCAAGGAAAAGCAGATAGGGTTGTTTTTCCCCTGTAATTTCTTCTGTCTATCACTGACAATCATGTGGGCTGGTATGGTTTTGTATTAATTCTTGTTCCAGCACCTCACATCACTGATTATTTCTGTAGCTTGCAAATAATTGCACTTCCTACCACAGTATGATCTTACTGTGGTCAGTAGATATGTCAGATATAAAACTTCCAACAGTTGTTTTTAGCTTTTATTTACTTTACACTCCATGTGTCAGAGGTGTCTAGGAAGCAGCTCCCACCTTTTGCTCCGTTGGGAACATCGTTGCTACCATGGCACTGAGGAAGAAGTCCAAGTTCAGGTTCTTGCTGTGGCTCCACAGCTTAAATTAAAACCAAATGCCCCTCCCACCTCTTTTACCTCTGTAGAAGGGATTTAGGCAACAATGAGATTTAAGCTGTATTATCTCTTCAAAGGTAAATAAGTGAGGTTGCTTTCTACAAAGATGATCGGTCATTAACTTGGGTTTGGATGCTCTAGCCTTTGCAGCTGTGCTGAGCAGATGATGGTGATGATTAAACACATAAATATCAATGCAGCAAGTTATGTGCTTTAGAATCTAGTTATAGCTATGCATCAAAACAGTCTCACCTGTAAACCTGCTCTGCAACCTGCTTGACTGTGGAAGGACCAGGAAAGGTGTCCCTGTATGTCTTGGTATCAGCAGTAATGCTCTGCTAGGTTTTGTTTGCTACAAACAAGAAAGCCATCAGAGTTAAGTCTTGGAGAGACAGTTAAGTTTGGGTTGTGTTCCCAGAGACTAGTTATTGACCCTTTTGACCATGCTACTCTTTCCTGAACAACAAAAGAAAATCCAAGCCTCAGCCTCAAATCCTACTTTTATTTTCTTTTTGTTTTCTCTTTATAGAAGGATAAACAAAGGCATGCCCACTTCTTGATTAGGTTTTAACAGGACTTTGACTGACTAGGTCCCAGCCTTGCACCTAACAGACTATGTCTGTGTCTTGAGGTATAACCCACCTACCCAAATTCAGAAAGTCATTATTGGAGTAGGGTAGAAAATACTGCTAGAAGAAACTAGAGGAAAAAAAACCAAACCCAACAACTTATAAACTCAGTGAAGAAGTGCTTAATGCAATGTACAGGGAAGTGACTCTTCAGTCAGCCAGCTGTCTGTGTGCAAGGAAAAAGAAGAGGATGAAGTTCTGGCTCAGGGGGAACTCGTTGTCTCTGTTAGAAAGGTCCTTGGAGGAGGAGAAGGATGAGGACTTGAGGGCCAGGCTGCTGGTGAGTGTGCTTGGTAAATCCCAGTGCTTGCTCCGTGCATAAAGCCCCAGTACATAGCCTCAGTAGTTGTATGTCAATGACGGTGAGAAAAGCAGGGGTGCTTGGGAATCCCGTACACTCAGTACCCAGTGACCTACTGGCCCTTGACTACCAGCACAAAATACGCATCTACTCTGGGACCTTTTCAAAATTAAAACATAAAATCCTTTTGCTTTCCAATGGCACATTTAGTGCAGTGGGGGAGGGACCTTCTTTGTATGTACTCGGGAAGGTTTTGTAGGCAGCCATTTAAATGAGAAACAATCATCTTTTAGTGCCAACGCTGAGAACTGCCAATCTCCAGTGAGACGGGGGAACGTACAATTCTGTCAATCCCATTTTGCAATGCAGCCAGCTTCTTCCCAGACCTCCACCTCACTGCACTGCCAGCACACAGGACATCTGAAATATCCCAGTCAAGTCTCAGGAGTCAAAACTAATCCTTACTAATACAGAGCACTCTTGGAAGAGACCTAATCCACTGTGATGATGGGCATGAGTAAGATATGGAAATGCAGATCTAAGGCAATCAAATGTCCTCGGATATTTACAACAAGAATACTATGATGGGGGAGGGGGGGAATTGAAGTTTGTTGTAATCAAAATAGGCATGGCAAATATTTATAGTGAATTATTCACAATCACATATCACTGCATAGTCTCACAGCAGGTTTTCACGCAGACATCTTTACCCATTACTCTGTTAATAGACCAGATTTCCAGAAGTCTGCAATTTTGAGTTGCTCTGAATTACCTGAAGTGATAGCTCTTTCCTTAGCTTATAAATTCATTCATCACCAACTCATTTTATAAAGTCTAACTTTTGATACACCTTCTTGTTCTGCAATTCATTCCCTGCAGTGATCATCTGTAAGCATACTTTATAAGTGATTTGGAACCAGTATAATTTAGGGATGAATTTGGGCCTCTTAACAGCTGTGATAAAATAATAATTTTGTTTTATTCAGTGGAGTGTGATTTTTTTTTTTATTTGTATAACAGGTCTTTAATGGGTACACTAGAAAGTATTCCTGAATCCAGTAGCATTACAACAGCTGATATCTCTATTTACTGTATTTACCCAGAAAAACAAAGCTTTTGATCACCACCCGTCGACCTGGCTACCGTTAGTGGCTCTGCCACATGCAGTGTCTCACCAGAGATTTATCTTGGTGTTTTTCAAATTGACCTAAATTTTCATATCCATAAATAACTGCAAGCACAGACTTGTTAATATGAAGGCATCAGAGCACATTTTATTCAGTTCAGAACTCTAATTGCTAGGCTTACAACTGAGACTTTTAGTGCTGGGAATACACTTATGAGTTGTATAGAATATATTCAGTTAACAGTTGTTTGTTCCAGAAAGTTGGTGCAAAATTGGCACACTGGTTTAAAAATCCCCCAAACGCTAGACCTGATTTCATTTCTCTACTTATTCTGAAGATCTTTCTAAACATGGGCCATACCTGCCATAGAATTGAAGGCTGCGGTAAAATTATTTTCTAGCTATCAAATTTATGTTATCTGCTCCATCTGTTCAGAGAGAGTTTTATTTTCCTCTCAAAGTGTTCCATAACTCTTGGAATCCTAAGGATTTTATTTCTTCAAAGTATTATTTTGTATAACATTTTATAAACAATGCTAAACCATATCAAAATGCTTTTGCAGCTGCATATCACAAAGCACATGTGGTGTGACACAGCTTTCTTCAAGTGGTCCTTTGTGACCTGTCCTGAGTGTAGGATAGACTGCAAGAAGTGAAAGTTAAACCTGTTTCTATCAGAAGTTGTGATTAATCACTAAAATAAGATACAACAGCAGATTCTGTGTTTTCTTAAGTTCTCAGATGAAAACTGGTAACATACATGGAAGCAGGTTAGATGGTCTAATGGCCCTTCCTAATATTAAACTGAGTGGCAGCCTCTCTGTGACCGCTCTGTCCTGTTTATCCTTTCAAGTACCCTAAAAGCGAAGCACTGTTCGATCTCCCACTTGACTTTTGTTTCATCGAGGAGATTTAGCAGCCAGCAAACCATGACTTACCTGCTGAGAAACCTACCAGAAAAATCCAAGTGCAGACACATGAATTCTGTGTAATATCTGGCTTCAAATTAAACACACAGCAGTGCTTGGAAAGCATAAGATTAATTCAGGCTCAGAGTACAAGTAGAGAAATTTCAGGTGAGTTTAAAAAGTCATTTGAACTAATGCTGTCAGCAATTGCTCTAAATTACCTCTAATGATTTGCTGTTAGTTTTCTCTGACCAGAACTAATTTTTGCTGCAAAGCATTATGGAATTAATCAGGTTTTTTTTTGTTCTGTTTCTTTGCTGGAAGAAGCTTTTCTGCGGGACTTTTCTAGACACCTCCTCTTCTTGTCTTTTCTGGTCCACTCCTCAACATTTTGGATTTTGCTTTTTGCTAATGAGGCCTCTAGTGAGGCTGGCCTGATAGCAATATGAAGCTGCTGACTGTTAACTGTGGGATCATTAAAGCAGGGATTCATCTATCCTGAGTATTTTAACAGGCTCCCTGCTTGATCCTGGGCAAATACCACCTCTCAGCTTCCTTCTTGGGAGACTGTAGGGGAAATTCCTAGGCAGCTCTAACTGAACTTTTATTTAGCTCTGGTGTCTGGGGTGCTAGCATTTGTTCGTGGTTGTGCTACTAATAAGGACAGAGGGAAGCTGTTGATGGAAAAGTTGACAGCTGTTTACAGAAAATCCTAATGGTGTGTCCTAGATTAGCAGAAAGGCTTGACACATTGATGTGTAAGTCTTTTCTCATGAATGTTTCATCACTAGCAGTAATAAGTCTTTGTACATCAATAATTTTCTACTTGATCCCTCCGATTTTCTTCCAAATAGAGTCATATTCTCACTTGCACTATCACCTAAATGCCAAATGCATAAAGCCATTTAGGCATATCTGTGCTGACTGTCACACCACCAGCTTTTAAGGCAGCCAGGTTTTGCAGCAGAACTCATGAATATGTGCTAGGCGAAGAGAGTCCAGCAGAGATGGGTAGGCAGGCAGGAAAAGAGCACACGGCAGCTGCTGTGGTGAGCAAATGACCCTACAGAGCAGACGTAGAAGAGACACGTGGCTGACGCCTCACTAGGCTGCTTGACTCACAGATGAGTACCAACATGAGCCTGGCATCCAGTGCTCAGATGTCTTTCATCCTAGAAGATGACATCCTCTCTTTGGTTATGGTCAGTCAGCTCACCCTTTTTCTTGTACTGCTGAGCTATGTGTTGGGATGCAGCAAGGGCTGGCTGCTCCTGAAGGGCAGGTGGGACAGGAACTGAGGTGACACTGTAAGATTGACCCAGGTGTTGGCGGCCACCTCCTCACACGGAGAGGAATCAAGCCTATGTCAAAACACTCACCTGGAGGCACCCTCTGCACCTCTCTTGGCCAAGAGTTTATAGCTCATAGTGAAAAAGAAGGGACAGACAAGAGAGCCCACACCTTTGCCCCAGTGAAGCTCTTGGTTGCCTGTCATGCTCCAGCAAGCTACTGATAAAACACACAGCATGTTGGGAGACGGGAGCTCCACCTGCCTTAAAAGCACTTCTGAGGTTTTTTCCTGACTTTAAAGTTGTTCTCCTTTTCCCTCGGCAGCACCACTGCTGTAGCAGGGGAGAGGAGCCTTTCTCCACGCAGTTACTGTGCTGTTTTCCATGGCAGTGCATGCAGTTTCAGGTAACAGCCCCAGCAAACAGGACTGCAGTTGAGTCCCTAACTAGATGCAAATGACATGGGAAGTTAACCAAAGAAAGTTGTTGAAGAAGGCCAAAGATTAAAGCAAACCATAATGCCACCTATAGTTGGATGTTTTTCTGGTGATTTCACTTCAGATTTTGCAGTTCAGCTCTTGAATCTTCAGATCAGATGAGCAGCACAGCTTCCATTTGCCAGGCAGACACCTTTCAAGTCCTTAGAACTGAGGATAAAAAGCCTGAGATCTCAAATGCCAAAGTGCAAGTCTTACTTTCTTCACCAAAAAAAAATTAAACAAATTAAATTAATTTTAGACACTTCATACAGCCTTGTACAGAATGGTAGGTGCAGGAAGTGGCTTCTGAGTGTTTAAAGTACCATTAATTACTTGTATGTCATGTACTTGTGGATGTGGAAGTCCAGCTGGTAAAACAAGAGACAATAAATGGGGAATTGTTTAGCCTGAAGACTGACACTCATCATGGGACTTAGCATGTGAACCAAAGCAGCAGCAGAGTTCAGCATACTTTCAACAGAGTTTGGGCTTTGTAAGTCAAATTTAAAAGAAACTTTTCAAACAAGTGGCTATTTTTAGCACATGGAACCTTAATTGTAAGCTCCTGTTCTCTCTGTGTTAATCATTCATTCCTTTTTTTCAGTATAATATTTTCTTCATCTCACCCTGTGATTCTCAAAAAGAATCTTATTTTTCAGATAGCATCTGCTCTCGGGTAACTAAGCTGTCCTGTAGCTACAGGTCACCTTGTGGATTTTTTAGGGATGAATCAATTAATTGTATCTTTGGGGAGGAGACTGGCATAGAAATGAGGTAAGAGAGTAAACAGCTGCAGTGGTGAATACCACGCTAGAGAAATTTGGTCTCTCTCCTCCTCCGCAGAGTTCCCACATAAGCTGGCAAAGCGTCTGTCAAACTGCCCACGGATAAGTATACCTCTGTTCCTTAGGCTGATGGATAAGTGAAAAAGATGATGATAAACTGGTAAGTTTCAGTAACTTCCATCTACTACAAAGACTGTGAACGAAAGCCGTAAATGAGCCCTGACCATGCAGCCCTGCTCACAGTGCCTCACTCTGCACATCACTGACCACAACCATTTGTACCAACTCTTCACGTGGGACATGTATCCTTGGCCTCTGCCCTGGCCGGCCAGGCTACAGCCCATCTCTGTGGAGTAAGAGACCCACTCTAGGTCAGGCTTCCCAGACCTGCCCAGGAGTTCTCTGCTTCTGGCTGTTACAGCTGCAGGTAAGAAAACACCCTTATGCTTGCAGGGCACCCAGAAGCCAACCCAGCCTGTAGGGAGGAAGAAGCTACAATTCAGAATAATGAAAAAAAAAACAAAGGAAAAACCAGGAAGGATTTGGGGAATCTGAAAGGAATGGGTGGCAGGTTTCTGCCATAAGCACAATAGGTGGGATGGGAGTGAGGGAAAGGGAGAAGTCGTCAAAAGGAGCATGGTAGACCCACCCCGGGATCACCACTGCTAATTGCACTCCACAAGCCCTATGTAAAAAGCAGTGTATGATCATACATCTTCTTGGTTTATTATACAAAGACCACTAGGCAGCCCTAATTAGGATATTCATCAATTCCTGAGGGCCTGATCATCATAACTAAGCTTCAAGACTCTCTGAAAATCGAACCCATTATTTACTGTACAAATAAATGTAAATAGGTATGCATATTTTCTCGCGAGCAGCCCTTGGCCCAGTAATAACTCTGTCCAGCTGTGTTACACAGGATTTCCTTAGTATAACTCAATAATAGTACATTAGGGATGAAAGTGATCTTGTATAATTACAGACACAAGTAAGAAGCATACACTTGTGATTTTACCTTCCCTCCTGGGTCCTACAAGTACATGAACTGTTCCCAGAGTCACTTTTAATTCAAAATGACCTACTTATCTGTAGACATCTCAGGCTGAAATGACTCGGATAAAATGAGAATGGATTTCATTACTGACTTAAAACAATGTTTATGAAATTTGATGAACTTTAAAAGAAGAAAATTTTTATATGATTCTGTACTTTTGGGCTGCTTCTAGATAATAATTAAATGTTGAAAAATTATATTTCTGTATTATTATAGATACACAAACAATCTTGATCATAAGTCTGCCCATATAATATTTTCAGGCAAAAAAATGATCAGGGATAAGCTTTGGAGATAATATGTTCAAAGAAATTTAAAAAATAATTTAGAATTATTTTTAATGAAAAAGCTGAAATTTTTTATTTGTACAAGACTTATTCCAGGGTGTATGACTGTATTTCCATACTTTTTTTTCTCAAGTAGGGTTTTTCCAATGGAAAACATTTTGTTGGGGTTTTTTGGTTAATAATCTGTTGTGGGTGAAGCAATAGTCTTCATTTAAAAAAAAAAAAATTTATATTTGTGTTCCCATTTCAGCTTTTTTGTGACAAATACGTGTGATGCCTCAGGCTACCACTCTTTGTGTGACAAGATGCCTATGTCGCTTTGTCTGAGATGTGCCTGATTTCACTTTGGTGTTTCACAGGGCCCAGAAGCAATATTGTTCATGAAAAAGAATAGTAAATGGCAAGGACCACTGAGAATAGCTCACCTGTTTTAATCTATGGGTGGGAAAGAGAACGCAGCCTGGTCCTGATGCCACTTGGACGAGTTTTACACTGGCATACTATTTTCCCCTCAGGGGTGTTTTTTCAGTTGGTCACACAAAACCAGAGTGAGCCTTGCCAACAGAGATGGATGTGAAGTCAGCTGGTGACTTCGATTTCTTATGATACCCAGGAATTGCCTTTAAATGGCGTCTCCAGGATTGGAAGTGGGGGAAAAAAAAATCACATATGACATGAAAAGTCGAAAGAGAGAGCACACAATCAGTTGCCTCAGTGCACAAATATTGCTGCAACAGTGTCCTCTATGTCATGAGCACAGATTTCTCATAATTTTAGCAAATGTGGATCTTGTTTAAAAGCTAGATGGCTCAGGAATGATCTTCATTTTGGAAAGTGAGACCTTGTCATTTCCTTCAAGGTCAGGACCCTGCCAATGCAGTTTGTGCCAGGTCCACAGCAGCAAGCTAGGGTTTTTTTTCTATGGACTGCAGTAGGAATGGTTTAAGGCTTTAGCTCTCCAATTAGTTTTGTCCAAATATATAAAAATATTCTCCCACATAAAACATTATTCATTTAAAATATTCTCCCAGCATAGAGGCTGTGGTTCTGTATGCTGTTTTGTTCTTACGAAACTCATCTGTGGCACTGCAGAACCAATATTTACTATGAAGTGGAAGAAGCAGCTATGGAGGCTTTTGTCTTTTTCAAGTTGAACTTACTGAACAGGTATAACTGAAATTGTGAGGAACTCACTTGTACAGTGCCACGATTCTCAGCTAGTATGTAGATTTTCTCCAGCATTTTAGTTACTGAAGCCAAGGGAGCACCTTTTCCAAGAGAAAGATGCTGTAAAAGTCGGGTTCTTTGTCATACTTACCCTCAGATTCTAAAAAGCAATGGAAAAACTTCTCCTCCAGTTCAGTTGATTCTGCTCAATATACAGGGTTCAGTCCCTCTACTGCATAGCTAGTATGTTAACAACTCCCTGCATTAATCAAAAATTAAAACTGCCTCCAGGAATTCAGAGCAAGCACTGGAGTGACCCATCCGAAGGATGAAAAAGTGATACTGTGAACCTATTTATGAATAAAAATCCCTTTGTTACTGTTAGAAAGTTTCCTTCTGCAATAAATGGAGGGGTTTTTATCTGTGAAAACCTGGATGGTTCAAAATATGCTTTTTCTACTCCAGTTCCCAGCACTTAATTGTCAGTCTACCGCCTGACTGTGTTTCATGGAAACCAGGAGTCCTTTGGCAGTAGGACCATATTCAAAATAGGAGTAATGACTCCTCCGTCGGATCCAATCAGAGGCATTAAATATAATGGTTTATTCATAAAAGCAACAGTAAATGTGAACACCTGCCTCATAGCTCCCAGGAGACTCTTTTCAAAATAAACCTTCCCAATAGTTGAGGTGAGCTCAGAGAAGCCATTAGCATCTTTCCAAAATTACACTTCAAAGATTACAAATACCTTGCAAAGCGTTCTGTTCTTTCTCTCCCTGGCACATCCACTGGGATCTTAGCACAGTGTCCTCTCAGTGGGGCTCTGCCAGAGAGACAGCTGTAAGTTCTGTCCCCTTTCACAGCATCCCCAGGTGCTCATAAGTGTCCTCCATGGCTGAGCAGTGCTGTGCTGGTGGGCTTGCTGTTTCATGCCTGGTTCTGTACTAAACACAGATTGTTCCATGACTGGGTTCCATCCTGGTGTAAAATAAGTACTTCTTCATCTGGGGAAATCTGGGTGAGAACCAGCAGGTAAGGCATGCTGAGGTCCAGGCCATGAATACAATATAGATGCAACTTGTGCCAGCTCTGACTTTCTGTTCCCAGTCCTACAAAAATGTCTGAGTAGGTCTCTTGTGTTCCGCACAACATTCCAGCTGCCAATGTGCCTTGTCCTTGACCTCACACCACGGAAAGCTGGCCCTGGTAGATTTTGAAGAATGTTGCCCCTAGCAGGGTGCTGTGAGGTGATGTGATGTGTGTAGAGAGAGTTAATAGCACTGATTGGTATCTGCAAGGCCAGTGCCTTTTCCACAGACTATAATGCCACATTTTCTCTCTGTCATGTTTGAACAAAGTCCAAGAAGAATCATCTACACAAGGGCAACCTTCTGGCATGACTCGGGAATTCAGCTTTAGCAAATGTCTTGAGACAGGTACCTGTGCTGATCATAGTAGAGACAGAGGGGATAAAGGACATGCAGACTGTACTAAGGGCTCCTAGGCTGGCCAACACAGTAAGCAGCCTTTAGTAGCGAGGAAACACAGCACCCCGCTGTGGAAAGAGATTTCAAAATGACCCAGTGCCTTCCTGCCCTACTCCACTGTCAGGAACTGAGAATTATGGGCTCTGCACAGATTGTGGTCGCTTTCTTAGCTGCTTTAAGAGCAGTGTCTGTGACATTTTTTCCACAGCAGTAAACTGGAGCCCAGCTAAGTTTGCTGAGAGTCTATCAAATAAGCTATCCTCCCCCAGATAGCATGCTCACTTTTCCTAGCGCACCAAAGACACGCATAACCTTAACCTTTCCACAGGCTATCTGCTTGAATCAGTTGTCACTGTCAGCACTGATGTAAGGCAACAGCATCTGCCAGGGACACAAACCTACCTGCATCTCCCTGCCCAACTTCTCAGCCTTGTCATGAGGCAGGTCTAGCTCCCCACCAAGCATGGCTAGTACTCCAGCACTGCCTTCAGATGCCTACTTTGCACTGGGGACACCTAAGTCAGCAAGACATTCTCCACCAGTTTACTGCTACTTCACAGAGATTTAGAAGAGAAGTAGGGTCAGTCTGGAACTGGCAGAAAAGGCAAGGGGCTTCCTACCACCCTCCTCTGCTTGCCTGTGTTTGTTAGATCCCCAGCTCCTGCCAGGCTGCCGCCAGTCCTCAGCAGAAGGCTGGCAGGTTATGTGTCAACCCAGAGATTGCTGGGAGACCGCTATGAGCATCTTCCCTAACTTACTGAGACAGAATGCCTGGAAAAGGAGCTGGTAATGACAGCCTACTAGGGAAGCACTTTAGGAGCAACAACAGCAACAACTTCCAAGTCAGTCCCGATCAGTACTCCCACTGCCATTTTCTAGGCACTCACCCACTCCCTGTGTTGTGCTGATCAACTTTGAAAGGTAAGGGTGCCACAGATCTTATTAGGTGAATTTTGAGCCCCGTTCTGCCCACCGGATGTAGCAAAAAGTAACCTACATATATAGTTCATGTCTATGTCTAAGATGCTGCAGATCACCGCCTCACTCAAGTATTAGGTGACAGCCACTGACACCCATTCTGTGTCCCTTGGTCTCATAAAACCCAAGGGATACATAGGATCTTCAGAGCTGCCCACTGTTCCATCACCTACGCTGATAATTTTTAAAGTGGCTAGGATGTCCAGTGTGAACTAGAGGCTTCTGAAGATGTGCATCTTGAGTAACGTGCTGTGATATTTGGGTCAAATACTGTGTGTTGCAGCAATAGATCTTGCAGCTGTTTGCTAAGAGATAGAGTTACTGTTCTTTGAATGTGGGAAGTGAAGTGTTTTTTTCATTGTCACCCAGAAGAAAAAGTGGTGAATACGATGCTTTTCTCTTGTTCTTAAAACTAGTACTTGTAATTAAAAAACCCCATGATTCCTCTGTGTGCTATGATTTTTTTTTCCCCACAAACACCTACATATTCAAGGGCAGAACCTCGCTGTTATAGTTTAAGCACATTTGCCACTCTGTGTGTGGGCAGATTGTGTAGAGCTGGTCAGGATTTTTTTATAAGGTAAAATTTGGGAAGAGCCAATTTCTTGTTACACAAAATCTTCTGTCAAAATCTGTTTTGACAAATCTTTCACTGGGAATGCTTAATATCCAGATGGAATTTGACAGGTCTAAATACAGGTCTCCTATATTCTAAAGGGGGTCCTGGAGCTCACAATAAATCATAAAAACTACTTGGTTTTGCTTTTGTGCTTTTCCTGTCTTAATGAAAGCACAACAAAACATGTTTGCTTCATTTATATGCCAGTATAAAAAAAATCCGACATCTCCTTAATAGTCAGAACATAAAGGCCTTAATATCTCATTCATTTGAAAAACCTTCATTTGCACAGTGCTCGCTGTTGTTGTGATGGAATTACTTGTTCACATTAATGTCTTGGGACAGTGAGCAGAGCTACTGTGGGTTATGATGCTTCTGTGGAAATGCAGTGTTACTTGTAGGGTCCCAGGAAAGACCACACTTGGGAGTATATAATATTTTAAGATATCTTTTATAGAGAATTGAGTCCTGAGCCAATACCACAACATTTAAATGTTTGATATTGTATGAATTTCCATTATTCTTGCAATTCTATGAAGGTAATTTTGAGAACTCTGGAGGAAATGTTTAATTCTACTACTGAGGAGATCCAATAAATGTCATTAAGATTGAAGAGATTTAGCCATGGTTTTTGAGGCAAAACAAATCTACTTATGCTATCATAACCTGAGCAAAAAAATAAATAAATTACACCAAGTGGGAAGCGTAGGCGATTCAATTTTAAGGTGTCATAATAGCTACTAAAACATGAAATGTTTTGCAGCCCTCTGAGTAGAGAGCCTTTCAACTGTAGTCATATTTTTGATCCTGCATGTGTGCACACTGACACATTCTTTCTCTAGACTTGTTTTCATCTCTCTTGGAAAGATAGAATGGGTCCATAACAGCAGTCTATCATGAATTTGCAGAGTCCTGCTTGCCTGAACCTGTGGGAGCTCCCAGAAGCAGTATGGAAGAGGTGCACCTTTTTTGAGGTGCAGTGATATAGGGAAGGAGCATTCAGCTCTGTGGACGTCTTATACTTTTGAGTAGCTATAGAATATTAAAACCCAGAATGAAATCCTAGCTCTTCGGACATCAATGGCAAAACCTCATCGATCTGAATCAGCCTGGGTTCCCATTTTCCTTGGCTTGTGCTGACTTTGGGCTGCCTTGCCCCCCTGCAGGAAACCTGACCCTGTTTGGAGACCAACTTGAGGAAAGAGTGGTGCCACAGCATGGTGCCAGGGCCAGTTGCTGTCAGAGGGCAGGCCAGCTGAGGTGACCCCACCACAGGCCACCATCCACCTGGCCACTGGGCATGGTGAGCAGAGCTGGGGGATACCCTGAGGAGGGTGGGCAGGGGCCATGGGGGCTGGTAGTGCCCTCAGGGCACTGAAAAGCAGAATGAAATCAATTTATGGGTAGGAAAAGCCAGGAAAAATAATTTAAATCATGCATACTGATGACCCCTCATGCAATACTATGCAGGATTATACCTCTCTCTCAAAATCTTTTAAATCCCTTCTAGCTTGTTTCTTGCATATGAAATAACGTAGTGTCCAACCATGACTCCTCCTCCTGCCGCCTTCTTCACCTGGGAATAATTGTTTTTCTGTCTTTATGAAGACAGGAGATGGTAGTCTGTGATGAAGTTCCCTCCTGAGTGGTTTATATTGTTATGCATATCTACCTCTTTTCCTCTTTCCTCCTGTGCTTTTGCCTGGTGTGAAATTATTTCTTGGCCTTTCAATTTTACGTAATTTTTCATATTTTTCTTAAACTCCAAAGCTTAAAATTGCCCACAGAAGTCATCTGTCTAAGCCACAGAACCTCCTACTGCTCAGGATGGTTTTGAAATTTCTGTGTTATTTAGGATATCTATATTATCTAGGATTTGTAAAAATCAATCTAGAAATCTCATGAGACTTTTTCTCACTGTGTTTTATAGCAGTTCTCCTATTTCCATGTGGAAGTGCTATGAGGACAACTTGGTCTGATCTGGCTGTATCAATTTCATTATATTGCCAAACCCTTCCCAGAACTACATGTTTCTCAGATGTTTCCCTGGCTTCATTAGAGCTAGGATATTACTCCCCATCTTTGAAGCAAATATTAACTTTCACATAGATTTCTTTATTATTATTAACACCAGAGTTTACCCCTATATTTATATTTATGCACTGGAGGTGTTGGGTTCTGCAATAGATATCAGCGCTAGAGAAAGGAGAGTCTAATGTTGTACATCTGTCCCTCTATAAAAATGGTTCTTTTTGCAATTGAAAATATGTGTTGCTGTGTTAATGGAGGGTGCATGAGCAGAAAAAAATTGAGCTCATCCCTAAAACCTGTAGAGGTAAATATGTAGTGAAAGTTACTTAATCATTTCATGATGCATGTAAAATACAGTCCTCTCCTTTTGCAGTGCACTGGAAAACTTGAAAAAGAAAACGTGTTGAGGCTTTGACAATTGTTCCTACCTTATCAGATTTCATAAATTTTCAGCCAGTCTAAGTCAAGGTACCTGGCAGCTTGGAGAGCAGTCTGTTTGGTAGGCCTGTTGTTGAAGTATGGATGTTAACAGCTCAAAAGATTTTTGCACAGGGCATTTGCTTCTGACTATTTCTAAAACATTGCTTCCCATATTCCTAAGAAAAAAAGACTTGTCTAGGTGATAGGAGTTTAAAAATAATTACAGTAACTTCATTTTTAAAGCTACAAAGTTCAGATATTTCCCATGCAATAGAAGCCCCTTGTTTCAGTCAGTTCTGTCTTGCAATGCTGTATGAATTTTTTAGGCTAAAACAAATGATAATAATTTGGTTTTTTCAGTCTAGCAAGATGACCTGTCTGGATGGTATATTCTCACTAAGCAAAAGATATATTTTAAGATCCTTTACTAACCTTATCAAGAATTTAATATAACATTTTGAAAAGGCCTGTGTTACTATATAAAAAGAGTCCTAAATGTGTCTTTTTAATTAATTTTGAAATAATGTCTTAAGCATACCTACCAAAAATGAACTGAACTGTTTAGCTGTTTTTTTTAAAGCTAAGACTTATTAACGATATACGTAAAACTTAGAGAAAGCATCTGTTAACTATTTCATATAAATTACAGTTCCATAAGATTTTAAATCTATTACTTTGAAGGATAATATTGGTATTTTATTTAATAAATGAAAAAGTCTCTGATAAGAAAATGTGCAGACATATATGGATGTTAAATTATCCACTGGAAAGATCCTATATTGTTCTCTAGTCCAATGAGAATAGTAAGAATAATATGAATCTGTAAATGTGAAGGCCATAGAACTGGGGTTATTATCTTTTTATGTCTGTAGGGACTTTATAAAAATTTTGAATGGAAATTTATATGATTCATATTCTTTGTGTGTGATAGAATAAAAAGCCATATATAACAATTGATTTAAAAGGCAGAAGATTTTTATTTGCAAAGAATATTCACTACACGAAAGTAATAAAAAATTACAAGAGTTCCCCCATCTCAGGATTGAACAAAGAACTTTATTACTTCAGTATATTTGTAGTTTTCTCTCCCTTTTTCCATAGGAAAAAATAGTCAAAAGAAGATTTACAAAAGGATTTGGTTTCATATTACTATCTTATCAGATTTGGTTAATTTTGGAAAAAATGTACAGAAAAGAAAAAAATTTAAAATTTGAAAATAAATCCCCTCAAAACAACTTTCAATTGTATCTTGTTACAAAAAACTGGAAATATTTTTGTTGAATCATAGGATACCAGGCTAGAAGGGACCTCAAGGATCACTTGGTCCAACCTTACTTTGAAAACCTCCATCTAGACAAAAGCACTATCTAGACAAGACAGCCCAGCACCCTGTCCAGCCGAATCTTACAAATGTCTAATATTGGGGAACCCACCACTTCCCTGGGGAGCTTATTCCAATGGCTGATTGTTCTCTTTGCAAGAATTTTTCCTCTTTCGTCCAATTGGAATCTCCGCAGCTGTAACTTACACCCATTACCCCTCACCTTTATGTGATTCCTCGTAAAAAGGGAGTCTTCCTCTTAGGAGCCACCCTTTAAGTACCGGAACATGGTGATGAAGTCACCCCTAAGCCTGCTTTTCCCAAGGCTGAACAACCCCAGTTCTCTCAGCCTTTCCTCCTATGGCAGGCTTCCCAGTCCTTTGATCACCCTGGTGGCCCTCCTCTGGACCCCCTCCAGCCTGTCCACATCTTCTTTTGTATAGTGGGGACCAAAACTGAACATAGTTTTCCAGGTGTGGCCTGACAAGTGCTGCCTGCATTTCTTACTATTCTTTTGCTAAGCTCTATTTGTATTATTTTATTACATTTCTTAATGTTCTTAATGGTATTTTAACCATGTCTCAATACCATTCCAGTCTTATTTTCTTAATAATAATTCAGTAATTTTCTTGTGATACGATATCATAGGCTGAGTATAATATGTCTACAACTAAGTCCACATTCCTAAAGATGTCTATAAAATCGTCAGTGATTACCAAATAAGAAAGCTTTTCCCTTACACAAGTCTAGAGGTATTGTCTTTTATAATTTAAAGCTTTAAATGCAATTTGCTCTCACACCTGGCATTCTCCAAGACCCTTGTTTGTTACTGTCCTTTACTGGTGTATCAGCCTGGAACAAGACATTGGGCTGCCATAATCCTCACACTTCAAACCCAGGTTACCTGCTCCTTCGTTTTAACACAGACCACAGGCAACATGTGGAGTTTCTTAGACAGCTGGGTCATAAAAGCCTTAAAATGTTATTTATTTTTCAGGGTTTTTATTAGCTCTAGTTGCTGGTTTTCATTCTGAAGCAGGTAAAAGACTCAGCAAGGATGTTCCAGGAAGACTGCTGAGCCTTTTACCTGCTTATCTTCAAATCCTTTCTCAGGATTTACTTTCAGAAAGTCTTCCTCTAAGAAACAGTTCAAGAAATGCATGCAACAAACATCTTTCATGATATCTAAGTGTAGTGCCCCTTCTCCACCTGATCAATTTCAGTGTGATTCACTATATTTCCTGCTTACATTCAATTCTAGAACCAACCTTCCTTCCTTCCTTCCTTCCTTCCTTCCTTCCTTCCTTCCTTCCTTCCTTCCTTCCTTCCTTCCTTCCTTCCTTCCTTCCTT